>JAXCLO010000001.1:7309058-7398874 GCA_035583995.1 Arremon aurantiirostris | reverse complement strand
TAAATTAAATATAATGGTTAATTAATAAAAAACAAACAAAAATAAACACAACAAAAAAAACCCCACAAAAAAACAAAAAAAAAAAAAAAAACCACCCAAACCAAAAACCCCAATTTCTTCCAGCTGTCCTGTCAGGAATCTGAATTCAGAAATGGGAAAGAATAGGTCTTTCAGACAGAGAAGATTGTGAGTTCAGATAGCTAATGGAATCATGCCCTTACTTCACATGCAGCCACTCTGCTAAAGGTTGAACACGAAATGTATTGTTCAGAAGAAGGATGAAGTCCTCCCAACACTGCTGTGAGCTGAATGAAACCAGAATTACAGAAATGTATGATTTCAAAGAAGAAACGACATGTTGCAGACCTGACAATTCAAGCACCAACTACAGAAAACTGAGGAACACAACCAGAACTCTCAAATTTACTCAGAATTTGGCCTGATTCCATAACCCCAACTAAATTTTTAAAGCTTCTGGAAAAAAAGAAACTAACAATAATCATTAATAAAAAAAAAAAGGAATAAAAATACACCAAGTCCCCTTAACACCTACAAGAAGAGACTTTAAAGGTAATTCCATGCACACTGCCCTTTCCTGTGCAGAAAAAATTTTTAATGGCAGAAAGAGTTACCTGATTATCAACAAGCAGGAATGAAGATATGTGGAAAATAGTAAAGAGAATAAGGAGAATTTCAAAAGGATTTAAGGCTAAAATAAATAAGAACCTACACTAATCATGAAGAGTGCAAGGAAGGGAATTTACTGGAGAGAATTGATGCTAATGACCCAAAAGTAAGATGAAGAGACAAACAACCCTGCCTGGAGACTATGGCCCAAAAATACCTGCAGGAAACGATCAGCAAGAGGAAAACAAAGGGATAATGACTGGACTAAATAATGGAAAATTTTTTTGTTCAAAGCAGGGTATTGGTGAGAGAAATACAGCATGAAAAAAAAATTTGCTGTTCATTAGAAGGATCCTCAGAAGATCCCAGAGCAACAACTGCCCATGGATTCAGCTGCTGTGCAAAAAAGAAGTGAGATCTCCTGGGAGGAAGCACTGGAGTCTCATCCTCAAGGCTGGACCCCAGGATTAGATAAGGAACATGTTGCACATGATTTGGATTGTGATAAACCCAGTGTCCTCCTTATCAGTGATCTGAGCCCTTCTCAGGGAGCTTTCAGGCAGGTGCACCATGCAACTGTGGGCAGGAATTCTCAGGTGTGGCTGTAGGTAACAAACATGCCCTGTGTGAGATACATGTGTTTTGGGAACTACTGCTTTTGTTTGAATGGAGATAATTATTATTATTTTTTTTATTACTATAGATACTTCCATAACTTTTTTATTAATTTTCTTGAAATGTTTGATTTAAGGTAGATTTCAACTATTCTCTGGCATGTTAACCAAGGCAAAAGTGAGACTAACCTGAAAATTTTTGTGTGTGCTTTGGTGGAGGGAGAATATGACTCAGCACATTGTAGTGCTACCAGAGATGGAATAAGATTCCAAATGTTGTCTCTTAGGAAAAGTGAAAGAAACTTACCAGTCCTATGAAACTTTGCAACTGAAGTACAGAAGTAGAAAAAATTTTTGAAAATGGAGGAGAACCAGACAATAGTTAGGAGAAAGCCATGGAGACAATTTGAAAGAATAAAATGAAGAGGTACTATGAATTCTGTAAGACACTGAATCACTGTTATCATTTCCTGAATCATGTGTTCTTTAGATGAACACTTCTTATGACACGGGGCAAAAAACAATATTAAATTTACACTGTATTTCAGTAGTGCAGCAGAGGTAATATCAAGTTGTCTTAGTTTATACTAGGCAAGATATATACTGCTTAATATACATATTCATTTTTCCTAGACCTAATTAACATTTGGATAATTAATAAAATCATCTCTGCCTGGTTAATAGGAGGGCTGTGTTGTTTTCCTGGTTTACTTCTGGAGTAATCAAGATCTAAATATACACATCCTTTATGGTCTTTTCCTAAAGCTTAAAAAACTAGAGATGCACTTCCTTTTCATCCCTTGAGCAGGACTGCACAGACATGGAGCACTAATTGCAGCTTCATCTGGCATACACACAAAGTTACCCTTCTTTTCTTTGAGAGTTACTTATGCAATTGGACAATTCCAAATTAGCCTTAGACCAGAAACAGGAAGCTCATCTTAAGGCTCATTTAACTGATGATGTTTTATCAATAGCAATTAAAAAAAAAATCTTGCAAATTGATTTTTCTCTATTTTTCTTTGCTGTGGATTTGGTATCAAGCTCGCTGAAGTCAGATTCCCAGAGTTTTCCAGTTAGTAGATGAGACAGGAAGAAGGAAGACACTTCTAATTCTCAATAAAGCAACTGTTTACTTTTCATGCAGTCTCACTGAAGTCAGAGAACCCATTCAAGAAATAAACTCCCTCTGTTATTTTACATCTTGACTAAACATTGACTGTAATTCTGTTTTTCTGAAGTTAGTTATTGTGTCCATTTCAATTTCCCTCAACACAGAAATATTCTGAATGTACCTGCTCAGGTTAAGATCCAGAATTATATGTTGCTATTGGATATTTCTAGGGGCAAACTCTAGCTAAAAGCAGTAGCATTCATCTAACGTGCTTGCAAAGCAACAGGAGAGCAAAAAGAAATATGCAAGCACTCTACCTATAATAGAACAGGATTGCAGTGCAATTATGTACAAGGTATTGTAAATATTAGTGGGTGTTATGTTAGTGATGCTTCAAAACCCATGCAGATTCATGAAGAGAGATTTTTTTTTTCCTCCTCCCCTTTCATTTCAATCACCTGTGGATTACTTACATTCCACTCAATAGCAATCATACTAATAATAATAATTCCTACATAAAAGTCAAAATGCACATTGTATTTTTTGCCAAGTATCATAGCAATTGAGCAGAAATAATGCAGAAACAGAAAGTTGTACTAAAATAGGCTTATGTAAATGTAAAAAGTTAAAGCATTATAATTTATGAAGTTTATATTACAAAGAATATGCAGTTTTAGACCATATACTCAAACTACTGTGATTTTGGCTAGCTCTGCACTCCTGGCTCTTTATTTTTGTCTTAAAAGTGAAGCTATGCTTATAGCAAGGAAACAGAAGCCTCAGTTATCTGTTCTGCTTTTCTTATGTTTAAGGAATTATGTCAGTCTGAAAGTCAGCTCACCAGAATATGAAATACAACCTAACTCCCAGGCTGAGACAGTAGAAGCTGAAGTTTTCAAAGGTGAAAAAAGGAACCTCATAATATAAATTATATTAATCCAGAGCCTTAGATGTATCCCCCGTGCAATTTTTTTAAAAATTTTGTTATACTCTAAACAGTCTATAATACAAGGAACACTTGGTATTTCTTTTTTGTCTGTTTCCATGCAGGACCAAGCTGACAGATTTTTTTTTAAATAAAGAAGTGGGGAAAAAAAGTGAGACTTTTTTAGGTGATGTCTGGTTCTGCAAACCAACTTTGATATATTTTAGAACAAATTTGAGCAAGTGCTGAATGCCTTGTTGACATGTCCAGTTTTGTGAGACTTATGAAAAAATCTCTCAATAGGCAGGACATTTTTGACTTGGCTGTTCCCATTCAGATGTCAAAAAGGTGTATAATCTGAGGGAAATCTCAGAGAATTACTGTTTAGTGCAAGTGGCAAATGACATCTCAGGAAAAAAATAATTGTGTTATCTAGATAGGAATAATAATCTCATGCAATCCATTAAGCTCCAATATAATTTTATGTCTTAAACCAAATTTGCAACCCCTTGGAACCCTACTATGAACTACAACATGTTCAAATAAATTAATTCAGAAATGAGAAATGGAAGCTCTCTTTGGCACAAAAAAGGGAGATGAGTATGGGAACAAGATTCTGCACAGCACTCAGGTTTAACTGCAGCTGAACTCTGATTTCTGCAGAACTCTATTTGAGGAAGAAAATATCACTGACAGTATGTCCAAGTGGCAGAATAAGGCCACGTGAACAATCCTACTGTCCATCAGACAACAAAACATGAAGCAGAAGGGGAAAAAACCTCAGTGCAGACTTCAGGTAGCAGAAGAGCAATTCATATTTGTAATGAAATATTTGATAGTGCAATGTAGCACCTAAACCATAGGAAGATTATTTACCCAACACAAAATGAGCTGAGGTATACATGCTTCAACGCTGGATTAGAGAGGACAAAGAGAAAACAGACTAGATATGGAGTAGATAAAGACAAAAGCTGGAACTAACATCTTTCACACAGATAGAAACAGCAGAGCTTTAAGCAATCTTTAGAAAAAACCCAGAAGATGGCAGCATCAATTATTCAATAATTTGAAATACAAGTCACATCAACGCTAGGCTGATATTTTACACATGTTCACCTGCACAAAAAGGAAGTGTACTTGCGTCTCATTCTTTTCATTCGTATGAACTACTTTACTATTTCATATGTGGTATATATTCTCCATAGTGTATTCAGAAACACTGTTTCATGGGCAACAGTGATTAATATTTTTTTTCACCAAATATACAGCAAAAATGACTAATTAATTTAGAATATTTAGTATTCACTGCTGTCGTGGAAAACTACAGACTACTTCTTTGGAGTACATGGGAAAACCAGTATGCTTTTGAGGAATGGACTTCACTTGAGGCAAGATTTTTTCATGTAGATATTTGTGGATAAATAGGAGTGAAGCAGCTTTAATTAGGCCTATCCCTCCCTTACTATAACTCATGAATAAAAAAGAACAATTTTTTTTGGTTTCCATGGCAACTTTCCCTTATGAGACTTCTCAAAGATTTTTTGTGGTAAAAATTTGTTACTCAAATATGTACAGAATGGAAATCCTCAACTCTCACACTCTAAAAACAGATCAATTTCTCAATGTCAAGCTCCATGATTCTTGCAGACATGTCTGACAAATAACAAAACAAATATTTTTAACATTAAACAAACAAAACTCAAACTGTATTTGACATGTCAAAAAAAAAAAAAGAACAGCGAAAATGTTCATCACAAAAGGTGTTCATCACAAAAGGGAATAAAGGGAATATTAACTGGAGGTAATGGCTAAAATCTTCTCAATGTCTAGAGAGGGACTTGTAAACTCGAGTGCTTTCTTTAAGAAGAGCACCTCCTTCAAGCACCCATCTAGTCCTTAACCCTCCTCCTGAATGGGTTTCTAAGGTCTTAACCCTGACTCTGTGACAAGTGCCTTTGCTGATGATAATTCTTAACTCAAGAGCAGACTACATTCTGTTCTACTCACAATAATGCTTTATAGCTTCCCCTTTTCTCAGATATTTCAAAAGAATAATTAGGCTTAAACAATTGAGAAATGATAGGTGAGGGACACAGGAAAGAATGTTTATGCAGAATGCAGTTTTTCAAAAATTTGGTGGGCAAAGTAGCAGCCTTTCTCTTTGGTTCCCTTTATCACCAGATTACTCAAGCCTCCTGCCTCATACTCCATGTCATTCTTCTTTCATAGATTTGAGCTTTATATTCTTTTCATTAAATGCCAAAATAATAAGTCTGTTGAAAACTTGAGAGCACTTCTAGCCATAGCAATTGCTCTTACTTTTGCTCTCCAGAAGCCACTGGTAGGAAGAAAGGAAAGATTATGGTAGAAATGGTGAAAACTGTTGTGAAGCTGTTTAAGAGGACAAATTCAAGTGAGCATTGCAGGTCTGAAGATAACACCTCTGTACATGTAGAACAACTAATAACAAATTGCTCTTCATGTCATCTGGTGATGAAGCTATTTAATAACTTGATGTTGCTGATAAAACTAGCACAAGGATAAGGGTGATGAGAAGGAAGGAAAATTATTACAAAATCATGACAATATATTCTCCCCCAACAGAGCTGCAGGACATGCACACAAATATCTAACGCTGCTGGGAAAGGGGAGAGAGAAGCAGCAAAGAAATCCTGTCTTTCAAAACTCCCCAAACAAATCCCTCAGAGCTTGAATATGCTGATGTTTGCACCTACAAAACAAAAAGTCATGCAAAGCAAATACTGTGTAGTAGCTACAAAAGAGTTCAAAGTAAACCACTTTGGAAATGCTACAATAGAAGAGGCATCACCTCTTTTCAACAGGGAGATTGTGAAGATGCATTCATCCACTGTTAGGTTCTGCCAAAAGGTAAAGGGATCCCAAAGGAAAACAGTAACAGATTTAAAGAATTTTTTTCAGACAAAGTCTGCCCCAGCTCCAAGGTAGTTGCACCTGTAACATGCCAGACATCATTTTCACTCATGCTTCAACATCAACACACATTGCCCAGGTGGACAACCCGAGTTTGAGCTGCTGCTGCTTTAAAAGATCAAAGTGCTTCTAAATGTCAGTGTTCATACATACTGCCATGTGCCTCAAGTTTCTCTCTGGAGCTCCTGACATTTGAGCCTTTGTAAGGCAGGATGGATGTGGAGGGGTCCCGCCCACCTAAATTGCTACTTTGGCCATAACTAATGTCACCTCTGAAACCTGCACCCTAACATAGATGATGCTCTTTGGTTAATGGAATGCTTAGGGGAAGGAGGATATAATTTGCCTTATTCTTGTTATCTTAAGGATGACAACGATTGAACTATATTTAAAATTATTGTCTTGATGTACTGAGGCACACAGCATCTGTAACTCTCACTGATCTCCAACAGATGTGGCAGTTCAAGACCTCTTAAAATAAGACTTATTATAATATTTTCCCATTGTTCATAATGCCTCCTGAGAAGTTTGAAAGGGAAATCTGTTTGAGCTCTGGAGTGTTTTCTTTCATAGCTCGCATGTTCTGCTTTGTTATTGTCAGTAACCTCATGAGCCTTTCGATGCTGATAATGGTTCATATAATGATCTGGGGGAAAATGAATTATGTTTAATAAAAGATTACACTGAGGTTATAGATAGATATAAGAAAAAAGTCATTCAAATGGGAGTCTAGCAACTTGACAATACCTCTAATTTACCCAGCTTTTAGAGATAAAGCCAGTTGCTGGATACACTTAAGGTAAAGGCAAAAGATGAGAGATTTAAGCTGAATTCCTTATTCTGGGATGACATTTGGTTTGACATTGTGTAAGTCGCCTGGGTTCTCTGGGCCTTGGTCTAATCTAGCAATTTTGTTTCTTTAGGATGTAAAATTCTAAAAAAGGGGTCCATAATGCGCCTTTACAAAAAACCACACTGCTCCTAACCGTACACCTGGCCACTATTGTAACACAAATACTATAAACCCTTGTTTGGGAAGTGAATAAGGTAGAAATTCAGAATAGTATTCAAGTGAGAAACTAGTTTATTTTCTGTTATTTTAATAGTGGCAGCATCATCACAGCCTCTTTCTACCCTAGCACAGCTGCTGCACTTATTAGGCAGGCAAGCTGTAATCAGCCACTTAAAGTTGTCGGTACATCACAGTTGTGCCCAATTTATCTGTTTAAGTTCATTTTTAACTGTGCTGGCCTCTTTTCCTCCCCCCTAAAACATTTCAGATAAGGGCTACAGATACATCAGAGTGGCAATATTGCACAGAATTAATTCAGCAATGAGAAAAATGTTTTCTATTTTGAGGGGGTTTTGTTGGTTTGTTGCTTGGTTTGGTATTTATCTTTGCAAAGGGAAAATTAAGTATGCTGAGAGTTCACTAATTACAGTTCTCCAAATCTTTTCCACTCAGATGGGATAGAATTGGTGTAGGCATGTGGCCCACTTGAAAATATTTTGCATTTTTTTTATTTTCATGCATGCTAGAAACTCATATGGACACAATTTTTCATTTTTTTTCAGTTGTGACTGTTAAATGTATTTGGGCAGTATAGAGATCTAAGCTAATATCATTGCACTATTTAAATCTAGAGATGTGAGCCTGTGGTTGCAGTAAGCAGGAAAAAGGAAATTTCAGTGTTAAGTGACCAGTTTGTGGGTTAGCAGGTTCTTCCTTTAGCAGCACCAATACCAATCAAAGAGCAAATTTAAATCAGATCAAAACCACAATATAAACCACCTAGAAGTTCACTTATTACAAAATAATCAATAGCTCCAAATGAAATAACTACTGATTAGTCCTTCCTTGATAAGCTTGGATAGTGTGTTGTCCTGAATATAAAGGTCTGCGTAAAATAATGAAACAAATTAAACATCTGTTAGTTCTCACCAAAAGGTGTTTTACTCTATCCCTAGCTCAAAGTTTCATTCTCCAAAGTACCCTGGCAATATTGGAAAGATTTTATTTACATCTACTAGTTTTAGGGGGGTTTTGTTAATTTATCATCAAATAACTTGAGCCCTGATTATTCACAGAGACACAACACTACCTATTCCTATGTCACAGGATTTTTCTCTTCTGTAAATCATAAAAAAAACCCAAGTAAAACCTTAATAAATATAGAAACATGAGCCAGCACATTTAACCAAGAATGGAAATGAAGAAATTGATATTAAAAAGTTTTCTGCATAAAACCTACAAACTGATTTAACCATGAAAGCACACTACATATCTACTGAAATGTACTCATCTTTGGGATATTTAGCACTTACCATTATTTCTTAAACATAAAATTATACAAGAAATATAAAATAAACCAAAAATTCCGCACTGTCTGAGAGAAACAGAATATAATCCAGGAGAACAATTCCTGAATCTGATAATGCTGGAGCATTATAATTTTCTTATTTATTTTTCAAGTAATTTCTTTTTCCCCAGCCTATTTATCAAGTCATGGATTGGTTGTTTTGGTTTTTATTCCCTACCATTCTTTCAGCATTTTTGACCTACTTCAGCTGCTTTGGAAGCTGGCAGAAAATAACAAGAGTGTGAAGGAGAATATATTTTGCTAATGAAACTCATCCTGGCAGTTATCAATTTATCAGTTTATTTTTTGTGGGTTTTATTTTCATTGCTGTTTCAAAAATATGTGATTAGTGTTCTTCTAGCCTCCAGTGCTTTAAGGCTTGGATATACTTGAAAGCTCCCTGAATGAGGTTCTGAGCAAATAATTCTTGGGTGACCTCTTCTCTCTCTCAGGCCCAAATCTTAACATTTATAAAAGCCAAAGCAATGCAGTGAGGAAGTTTCACCTTAGTAATACTAAGTTTGAGTAGAAATCTCTTGAACATCTGAACAAAATCATTACAGGAAACTGAAGATGCTAAGAATATTTCCCACTGAAACTTCTGAGGTGAAAACCCATAAAAAAGCTAAAACCAAAACCCAAACCTATAAATAAACTAAAACCAAAACAAGATCGAGCAAGACTGGGGAAGAAAAACATGCCTAAAAATCCTCAAAGCAGTTAAAAAAATCTAGATGGAATATTGGAATGCAAAAAAAATCATACCTTGTCATGAGAACTGTCAGTTTCAGCTTTCTAACAAAAAAATCAAAAATTATGTCTGTAGGACAACTTCATTCCCTTTTCTTTTTTTGCTCAGAACAATAACTTCCACATCATTAGCTTTGATCTAGATCAGCAGTTCATCACCCTCAATATAACTTATTTTATGCAACTTCCTGGGTCTAAGTATTTTCACGTTATTTACAATTGCCTTCCGCATATGGAGAACTCACATATTTTGTTCCTTCATCTGTATTTTTCAGTACCATTTAAAAAAAGGATTATATTTCCCTAAAGCAAGAAGGAGAAAAAATGACCAAGGAATTTTATGTTTGTCTAACTTATTCTGAAGACTGAAATCAGAAAACATGCTGGACAGAAAGAGTACATCCAGTGAGAAAGCAGCCATTTCCATGCACATTCAGTTTTGAGTCTAATGTACTAAAAAAAATGAAAAATAGAAATAATAAAAAAATAACCACATGAGTGAAAAGACTGCAAACCTTGTCTTTCTGTTTTGTTTGCTTGGTTCTAGTGGAGTAAATATCTGAAATGCATTTAAAGAAAACACAAAAGGGAATAGAAGAATAACCCTTAGACACAAGTGAATGATGCACAGTCCAACAAACAATCTAAATTTGAGCAGTTCTATTCAAACACATCCCCTGGAGATCATTTTCAATCTATAAGAAGAGTTTATAGAGGCTGAAAATGTGAAGAGCTTCTTGTGAATTTGACACTTTTGCATATTTGCTTTTATATGCTGCTCCTTTAAAAAGCAGAATGTAAGAGGTTTTGGTGAGAAACTAATATTTCCAGACGGGTGAAGAAGAGGGAGCAAATTAAAATAGAATAAAAAACAATGATATCAAATTAATATTATCTCACTAAAGCAAAAAGGCTACTGGGGTTTTAATCTTCATTTGCATATGAGACAGATGGGGTCTACATATCTTTAGGCATGACATTTAATAATCTTCAACAAATAGATCAGGGTCTTTTTGGGTTTTTTTTGGGGTCAGTGTCACATTCCTGCCCTAGCTGTACACCAGAAAATGTGTGGGAAGAGAGCAGGGAGTTTATGCCAGTACAGTTCTGACACACAGCAGCTCTATTTGAGCAACTGCTCCAGGATATGCCTCAAGCAACTTTCATATGTTAAATACTCATATGAGGGGAAAAGTAATTTTTACAGCCTGAAAAGATTTATTGAATTCTCAGCTATGGCTGCTCCAAAGACTGACTCAGCAAAGCAGATATCAGGTAGATGTTTCTGGAGCAGATTAATTTTTCCTGGATTTAGGAATTGCCAAAAAATCCAGGATGTTCTAGTTTAGAGTGTAAGCCACACACAAAAAGTGTGTTATTCCAGGTAAAGAAATGCATGAGCACTGAAAGAGGAATTGAGCTTGATTTGTTTCTTGCATGGAGATAATGTATGAAAATTCTGAAGGGGAATAAGCAGCAAATTTAGAATTTACATTAACTAAAATATATCTTAAATTAGATTCAAGAACAGCATGTGAAATCTGATACTGTGTGTGACAAATGCAACTGAAGATCCCCAGATGAAATGAAAGCAAATTGTTTTCCTACAGGAAAATGAAAGTTGTCCTTAAACTACAATCACGTAAGAGGGTTAATGGGTTATCACATTAATACAGTCCAATCCTCTTAATTGGGATAAATCCATAGATAACTTATTGTCTCTGCTTTAGAGAGGTAGTTCTTAATTCAGTTGCTCTGCCTTCCAAAAAAAAAATAAAAGAAAAAATGTAGTTTACTGCATAGCTTATTTTTAGACTTTAACATCCCATTCCTTAGAGTTGAGTGGCTTATTATTTCAGCTCAGGGTGAAATATATACATTTCCTTTTACTTTAAGACACAGGTAATTCCATAAATACATTGAAGAATAGTTATGCTACGCTGTCCATGATGAAAAAAACCTAACTTATCATTTTCTTCAATTAAACAGATTACTCTTACCTCAAACTTAATTTTATAACATATAAAAATAACTTAGGGTCACTCAATAAAGCACCTATGTTGATTTAGCCCGTTCAATAAGCCACATATATTTCACATTAAAAACCAACAAAAAGCTTTGTCATGGTTTAACCCAGCATCTAAAACTTATACAGCTGCTCCTTTTTTTGTCTGGGGGAGAACTGGAAGACTAACAGTGAGAGCTCATGGGTTGAGATTAAGATAGTTTAACAAGTAAATCAAAACCTAGGCATGCAAGGAAGGCAAAGAAAAGGAGCTCATTCCCCACTTCCTATGGCCGGGCAGGCGTCCAGCCATCCCCAGGAACTCATCACAAGCCGTGGTGACTTGGGAAAATAAATGCCATGACTCTAAACTTGCTCTCCTTCCTGATATTTCCTCCAGGTTCATATACTTATTATTAATTATTATTATTATTATACACTTGGGGTCAGCTGTCCTGGCTGTGTCCCCTCCCAGCTCCTTAGGAGAGCCCAGGAGGGGCAGTGAAGCAGCAGAAAAGGCCTTGGCTCTGTGTAGGCCCTGTTTCGTACTAAGGAAATCTTCTCTCTATTAACAGCACTGTTTCCAGGCCAAATCCAAAACACAGTCCCCTCATAACTACTGCGAAGAAAATTAACTCTACCTCAGCCAGCACAAATGTTACCAGGCACAGTTCTGGGTCCCTCAGTTTGGGAAGGATGCTGAGATGTTTGAGTGCATCCAGAGGAAGCAACAAGGCTGGTGAAGGGCTGGGAACACAAACCCTGTGAGGAACCGCTGAGGGAGCTGGGGCTGTTTAGTCTGGAGAAAAGGAGACTCAGGGATGACCTTGTCACCATCTACAGCTCCCTGAAAGGTGGCTGCAGTCAGGTGGGGTTGGTCTCTTTCTCCAGGCAGCACTGACAAAACCAGAGCCCACACACTGAAGCTGTGCCAAGGGAAATATAGGTTGGATATTAGGAAGAAGTTTTTCATGCAAAAAAGTGATAAAGTACTGAAATGGTCTGCCCAGGGAGGTGGTGGAGTCACCATCCCTGGATGTGCTTAAAAAAAAACCGGATGTGGCACTCGGTGTCATGGCTTAGTTGAGGTGTGAGGGAATGGGTTGGACTCAATGATCTTGAAGGTCTCTTCCAACCTTGTGATTCTGTTTATTGAGTATTTTCGCTATCAAAGAGCTAGGCAAATTTTCAAACTTCTCTATGCGCACAAATTATTTTAGTGCTCATTAAAATGCATCCCTTTTCAAGAATGAACAGCCATCAGCCAGCATATGGTTATAAGGATAATTACCATATCTGCTATGCTGGTTAAAAAATGCAAAATAATGAATTAAAATGATTTTATTATTCTGAGTGAGCCTATTCATTGTGAGACAGATATCACATATATGCTTTCCATGAGCTATTCAGAGTAACCTGCAGCTAGTAAAAGCACTGAACCTTCTGTTCTGACAAAATCTTCTGGGCATACAAACCATTACAGCAAAGATTGAAAGGCTATGATACTATATACCCATAAAAGGATTTAAGTAAGCAGATTGCAAATAAAAGATAACCTTACTACTGAGGAAAAGAACTTGGAATAATAACAAATACCCCTACTTGCAGCATGACTTCTAACCTCTGAAGGACAAGGCTTTCAGAAGTGTTCTACCCCAAGAAATTCCACAATAAAGCCTGTGGCTAAACACAAACTTAAATATTAGACTGTACTGAACATCAGTACCTCTTTCTGAAATAAAGGCTCCTTTGCATGTTCTTCTTTCCCTTCCACACATCAACTCATGAAATCTCTGAGGAATTTGCAAGACCTAACTTGATAATTTATTTGAGTATTTGAGTTCTAGGGTGGACAGGAATGTATAGTTATGAATGGCAACTCTCAGTGACTATATTAGCCAGAAAGGATTAGCCATAAAAAAAAAAAAATAGAAAAGAAGGTAAGACAACCTAGAAGACACACAATATACATACAATCATGATGGCTTTTTTCCAGCCTATGTGATGTACCTTAACATGGTCCTGGACTACAGAAGATGTATTTAATAAAATCCCTCCTAAAGAGAAACGAGCATCTCTTAAGCTGCATTATCAAAATTGTAGGCAGCAGGTCTCTGAGAGTGATCCCTCCCCTCCTGAGCACTTGTGAGACCACATCTGAAGTACTGTCACCAGTCTGGGCTCCCCAGCATGATGACTGGCATTGAGTGAGTGCAGTGGAGTGTCATGAATGGGCCTGGGTAACACTGTCCCAAGAGGAAACAGAAGACAGACTCTTCTCAGAGTATCTCTCTTCACAGGAGGAGAATAAGAGGCAATGAACCCAAAAGTCATAATCAGGGTAAATCAACTGGCTATTTGGCAAAATCTTTTCACAATAAAGGAGGTCAAACACTAAAATAGGTACACAGAGTGCTTGGGAAATTATTGCTTTTAGAGGTATTCAAAACTTGACTAGATGAGGCCTAAGCACTGATCCTTTCACCAAGTAGTTTCTGGCAATTCTTGTGTAACAGATTAATTTCCCTTTGATCCAGTCTTCACAAAGATTAAGTCTGCAATGGCATCTGCATTTAAATTTCTCCCACCTAGAGCAACATAATGAAAGCTCTAATCTTGAGGCAGAAAAAATCCTTCATTCCCCAAATGTTCTTTTACCATCATCTTTTTATCACTTCAATGACAAAGATAAAAAACGCCCATGGAAAATGTATGATTTAACTAGATTCTGCCTGTTAACATGGACTTATATAGTCCTTTTTCTTCTTAAGGTGTCCTGAGTTGTATTAGGCTTTGATGTGATTTTGGGAATCCAGATTACCTAGGAAATTGAGTGCCAGTGTGGGAGATAATCAGGACATACTTGGTTCCTGTTGTAGTTTCATCACAGTGAATGAATTTAGCAATCATTGTTCCTAGTTAAAATCTACTCTGCTAGGATAAAAAAAAAATTCCTTTAAGCCACCTGTCCTTTGGGTATTTTATGAATTGAATCCAGTAGATACAAAACTTGGGTATGTCTGACAGCATATCCAAGGGTGTATGCTGGGAAGAAAAAAGCCATGAGCACGTTTAGGTAGTGTATGTGTTTTAGAAGATTGTTAATTCAGCATTTTACTAACTACAAATCTGCTTGCAAACCATCCTTAAACAAGAACCAACAGGTACTTCAGTTGTAAACAAATTTAGCAGAAGTTTAACTATTCTGATTATTAGAGAAATGGCCTGTTTCTTTTGTCCAAACTAATGGAGAGGATCATACCTTTTGCTAATACCCTTTCAAGGCTGATTAACATTCATGGGCACTATAATTCTCTGTGAGGAGATCTCTGTGTTTCTAAACTCCCTAAAAAAGCACTTGCCAGGCACCTCCCTTTCTTATATCCATCCTTGTCGTGAGAATACTAAAGATACACATTTGAGGCAAAGGCAGAAGCCACCACCACCATGAGGCTCTCCTCTCTTCTTGGAAGCAAATGTCATACCAGGTACAACAGTAAAATTATGGTACTGTGTTTGGTGTCACTTAATTTACTTCAAAAAGAGTAAAGTGATATAGTTTTAATTAATTTGCTAACTAAAGCAACAAAATTTCAGGAATTTTTTCTTCCTGCTGCTGCTGTTTCATCCAGAAAAAATGATACCAGCTGTGACTGCTCAGTGGACAGCTCTTCAATACCTGCACATGACCACCTGGGCTCCCACCCCAAGTGCTCATTACCAAAGCTGTGGCAACGTTACCCTAGTGGTTGTAAAAACCAGATATCCAACCAGCAGGAAATAAAAGTTATTTTTCAGACAGCTTACTTTAAAAACCTTTAAAAACTTTCACAAAATGTAGCACTTTCACTGTCATCATAATCCATGAATATTGATTTAGAGTCTACTAACACTGAATATTTCTTCTGCAGTAACTTCTGTACTGCATATGATTGTCATACAATCTCAAAAGTTTCTCCAGCATGATGACACTTGAGTTCCAATCCATACAGATTTCAAAATTCTGCTACTCTCTACAAAAGAATAGAAAATGATCTCATTTAATTGTATATCACATATAATCTGTTTGCAAAATGTTTTCCAAACATGGGTGATTCCCTGGTCATTAGAGGAGCAAATTCCATACTTTTAAGTGTGAGACAACACTACATTTATGCCACATACAGGGAAATAACCACATACATATCTATCAAATTACATTCTACCAGTACTGGTGTTATATCATCTGATTAAAAACTGTGGGAGGTAAGTATTGCATGAACAACTAAAACTTTAATCTTTAAAACTGTCTAGGATTTGGAACAAGGAAAGTAGGAAGTCTCCTATTACACACACTTTTGATTTGGAAGAAAGGCAATATTGTATAGCAGCTCAACTGCCTTGCGCTTCTTCTGGCAATCAAACTCTTTCTGAATATTCAGAAAAAAATTTTGAATAAACTCAGACACAAGTTATTAAATAATTACTTATCTCTGTATAGAAGTGACTTTCTCCTCCCTAAAGTGACAGTAAACTCTAAGCTAAATTTTAGAAAAATGCCATTTAAACTAAAAACAAAAGGGTTTTGAGAGACTAAACCAATACATGTTATGTAAATAAATAAGCTTACAAAAATGCTTGTTGTACATTACCCACTATTTGATTTTTGGCATCATGTGCATTTTCTTCAGACAGGAAAGCATCCTTACAACAAGATGAAAAATGCGTATTGAATATTAAAGCATGTGTAAATCTTTATCACTTTGAATGACCTGCTGTACCTTCCATGCATCCAAAGGGCTGTAGGCAAGAATATATGTGATATTCTACTTCTGAATTTTCTTATTACCAAGAGCACACCCATTTCTTTTCACACATGGCATTGTAGCCTGCAAGTCCAGTAAATAAAGCATTATTATGGTTAACAATAGGATTCTAGGACTGCATGAGCCCTGCAAGTTCTCAGCCTTAGGATTTGTCAGGCTTCATTTGGCTTGACTTGCCCGTGGCTTTTGTTTAAACTTGTTTAGCTGTGATAGCAATTGTTTAATGACCAGGTGAATATTACCTAATTACTTTTAGTTTTATCTTAGCTTTGAGCAGTTGTGTTGCATAAAGCCCACTGTTATAGTAGTTTTGATATGTATCTGTAATTAACAGATAGTAATAATAAGTAGCCTTCCTGTGCAGAGTTAACTCTGACCCCAGACAAAAACGAGCAAGAGAGATGCACAGTTAGATAGTTATAAAGGCCCTGAAAGTACAAGCACATGATGAAACCAGAAGACCTCAGCCAGATAAATTCTTCACTGGCCATTGTTGTTCAGTGAAGGAAATATGCCTCAGGAGCTGAACAAAACCGGTTTTAGGGATATTAAACAACATATATCCAAAATATGTAAAATACTGCATGTTGGGCAAATTTTGCCCCTGTGGAATTGCAGACTAAGAAATGAAAAGCAAAGTATACAGTTCTGGAAAAAAACATAAGTCCCAGTATATCCTAGAATTAATAATTTTTCATCCTCAAGACCACATTCCTCCTGGTGAAGCACTCAGGATGATTGATAAATCTTCCTGGACTAGGAAAGAGATGAGCAACAAGCATTTTAAGATACAGAAGGAACATGGGCTGGGTAAGTACCATGGACAGCATCAGTTCATTCCCAAAAAATGCTGCAGATATTAAAGTGTGTCATCATACTGGGCCTAAAAGTAGCCATTTTAAGAATTAGCAAAGATTTCAAACTAGACTCACTATGTATCAAAAACATTTGATATTTTTGGCATTTCTTTTTTCCACAGAAATTTTGGGGATTTTAGTTCACTTCACTCTTGCCATTTAGTCTGAAAAGGAATAGCTCAATCAGGAATTACTGCAAACATTCTACCACAGACTTGGATTTCTTCTGTGTACAACTCACCATGCCCTGAGACTGAGATCATGGGTATTGCTGATTTAGTCCCCCACACTAAATGTGCTGCAACTTATTTAAATCCAATTGAGTATAACTAGATAGATCATGTGATTTTTAATTTTTAACTGAAAAAGTCCAGAAACCAGGAAATACAAAAGAGCCTTTCCAAAGAACGAAAGCTGAGGAAAAATAAAATAAAAATAAAAAAACCCCACAGCAATAAGAATGTCACACAAGAAGAACCAAAGCAAATTAGAGTATTTTTACATTATCAACTATACAAAGCAGTAACTAAAAAGGCAAATCTTTCTCTATGAAGCAAAATGTCAGTAGGTTTTGTTGAACAGTTAAAGAACATACATTGAGGAAATGAAAAATCCACAATAAAATTACAACAAAGAAATGTTAAGTCAAGTGTTGTGAGCTCATGAGAGTAAATGTTCACTCTGACTACTAGCAGGAAGCGCATTTTTAGTAAAAACATTACAAAACAGGGAGGGGGAGAAGGATATATATTTTAATCTTTTCACACAAAATTATAACCAAGTTTTTTTTCATCTGATGAACAGTATCCTGTTAAGGATTTTTACACTTGGAGCACTCTTAAAATCATGAACTGAGAAGAGCAATATGGAAATTTATACTCAGTTGAAAATAATGGATTTCTAAAGGTGTAGGTTACCTTAGTAACTACTACATTACAGATACCTTAATGAGGCAATTTTCTGAGTTGTCCTGCTAAACTGCAGTCAGGAAACACAAGAATTTATGTAAAAAGTTCTCTGTAGTTCTCAAATTTTAGAACTATGGTAAAATTCTAAACTAAGAATAGCAATAAATAACTTTGAAGAAAAATTTTTAAGGCAAAGGGAATCCCAAGGATTTATTTAAACTTTATAAATTATGTACTATAATTTCTTTTATAAAAGAAATGTTGAACTATCTTTAAATATGAATTGTTGATATAACACCTATGTTAAAGAACCCATTGCCTTGGTTTTTTTCTTTCATTATTTCTTTTTTGTCACAGATCTCTAGATTTAAACAAGTGGTAAAGCCAAGAGGATGATGCATTATTATTACCTTCATGCCTTATATGCTGTTTATAATTTAAAATCCAGCTGGCAGCATGATGGATCCCTGACAGATTTCTTGGACAAAATGGGCAAATCCTTTCACCTGTGCATTCCATGGAATGCATTTCCACCTCCATGGCCTTGTTCTATGGATCATCCCTCTAGCTCCTTCTTCAAAACCTATTTCTCTAACATCTATGGGTGAGATAGGAGAATATGGTGTCAGTCCAACAGGTGCTGATTTGTTCTCAGATATTTAAATGAATTCTTCATTAGTTAGAAAAAGAGAAACCTGCAACTGATACAGTCTGGAGTTAAAACAATGACAGCAAAGCTGTGAAAGAGAACCAGCTTGTTGCTGCTTTCTTCTGGACTGAATTTATAAAGGCTGGATTTATTTACTGCCTCTTTTCTTTTAATGATAAAAACATCCACTTTTTCCCTACTTGACAAAGATCACAGAAGGCCTAAAACAAAGAAAGTATTAAAAAAACCTCCTTGAATGCTGGTGGCAGTTCCCTATAAATGCTGTAACATTTCATGATAGAAAGAAGATGAGCATAGCCTGCATGTAAAGCAGTGGTTTAAGGGAGCTACCTCAGTAATTTTATTTCCAACAGATTTTGGAAACCCAAGTGAAAGAGGCCAGCAAGTGCTGAAGCAGAACCTGTTCTTGCTGAAAACAGAGAGCCCAGCAGCACCTGAACAATGCCCTGCCATGCTAGATGTGAATTTGAACACTCAAGAAGGAGAAAGGTACAGAAAGTTTATAAGGTCATTGCTACATGATTGCTGCAAACTACAAGAGGCTGAATATCACTGATGCAAGACACAAAGGTTACAAACAGCTGGCCCAAGGCTAAAAATGAAAAAGTAATGGCTCAAAGGCTAAGCTGGTGCAGGACAGAAGGTTACGACTGTAAATCAAAAGCAGGTCTCTCTAGAAAAGGGAAGGGGAGCACTAATGAAACAAATGTGAAGTCTGAAGACTAAGTAAGAAATACAGACTGATTCAGATTTTTATGGTAAACTGATTTGCTGGTATTTTTAAGTTTTATTTTAAACTTATTTTCTGTTTAAAAATGACATAAATGATTCCAGAACCAAACCCCCAGGGCAAACAGATAACATGTCTTGAAAGAGCTGGTGGGTTACAAAATATGCAAGTCTTGTCTCAAAAGAGTTGAGTAAAATTAGCAATTTTCCCTAAGGGAGAGTTTCATAGTTTTTCCAGTAACCTTAAATATCGATAACAGTAAGCTGAATAGTAGCAGAGAAATGATAAAGTTCTTAATTCCTTGCAATGCATTAGCCTGATTAAGATGATGATATAGGCACAAATTCTCCATCTCTGGCAGGCTGCTCTTGAAGCAGAGGTCAAAAGAGCTGGGCAAGAGATACATAAAGAATGAAGCTGTCTTAATTAGAAACATCAGCAAGCGTTCCATGTGTGGGGAAAAAAAACCAAAAAAACCTATCGAGGCTGTTCTGGTTCCAGCCCTACTATTGTGGATTCGTGGTTGTATGGTGGCTGGAATTCTCTGGCTGTTTCATTCACATATGATGAAATTTTCCAAGCAGAATTAATATTTGACAGTATTTAAGAATAAAAGAGACCACAAGTCTGGATCATGCAGGGCATTAGCTTAACCCAATTAATCCTATATAAAAAGTTTAACACTAAAGCTGTGCTAAAGAATTTACTATGTACTTATTCTGAAAAATTTACACCTGTATACAGGTAGTACAGTCTAAGCAATTCAGGTATCTTGCTTTCCCTTGCAGACAGATTGTTCTTTGAGTTACAGACTCTAACCAATGTCCCCAAAAAATCAAATAATATGTTTTGATCGCCTAAATTTTGAGAATAATTATTTGAAGTAAGGCAATAGATGACAGATCTACTATAAGTAGATAAGGGTTTATTACACGTAAAAGAGTTAAAAAGAGGTATTTTACAAGCTTGCCCTGAGAAAAAAATGTAATCCTTTCTCTCCTTAGGATCTATATACACAAAGCACAACTGATGAAAACAAATACATGATTACATTTAATGTAAGTATTCTTTTTGAACTTAAATTAAGTTCTCTTACAAGTTATTGGTTGTTAGAACACTCTAAGTAGCCTTAGATTGTCACACAAGTAGGATCCTGATTGCAAACACATTATTAGACTCAAAGTACTTTTATCAGTAACTCTGGAATTCATCGTTTCCTAGAGGCTCTGATATATCTCACGGCATGACGGATTGTCAAGGTTCCCTGCATCAGCTCAGCTGTGGAAATTGCATATGATGTCTTGGGCTGAGGCAAGGTACTGCATTTCACCTTAAACCTCTTTCCATCAAAAGCTGTACCCAGTCATGCAGAAATATCCATAAGATCATCAACAGCTGGTCATTAAAAATAATAGACCATTGTGGAAAAATATCCAAAATAACAGTTTGAGTCAACTGTATCAGGATACTGTGCACTGAGATTTTTAGGATGATAAAATGAAACCAAGTTATTTTAGTGCAGTCCATGCAGCATCAGCCAGGCTGTAAAACCAGAATAAGGGTGTTGTGTGTCCTTATGCTCACAGCAGGGAGATGATACACATCTTCAAGTGTTGGCTGCTCCAACCACCATCTCTTGACCACTTTTTTCAGTTTTTCCTCCTCATAACTTCCACTAGAGAGGCCTCAGACAAGGCTTCTCACAGCTCTCACCATTTAGATGTTTTCTAAAGCATCATAGGAGAGCTGACTTTGAACACAGGCAGCCTAATCTATAGGAGTAGGGACAAAAAGATGCAGATCCAGGTAATGAACTCAGGTCCTTGATTCAGACTCGCTCCACAGTTTATCTGGACAGCTGGCATGGTGTTTTCCCTGACTGCTGGTACATCAGCATCACAGCTTGAATGCTTTTAGCTAAAACACCCCTAATTCTAATGCAAGTTTATGTTGCTGCAGGTGATAACCTCCACCTCTACATAATCTCTACATCAGATAGTTTGGAAAGAAATCCAAAAGTGATTTCTTCCTGCATGGAGAAAATAATTCTCCATCTGTCAAAGATTTCTTCTACTATCATTTATAGGTGATACACATGGACAACTGGGATTTCTTTCCTTATTTTGAATATGTAACTTAATATTGGGATTCCAGAAAAAGGGGCTTCAAAACCAAAATAGTCTCAAAACAGAATTACAAGTACCAGGAACATACATAGCATGATGTGAGAATGAAATAAATTGCTCAAGAAATTTTCATGTGTCAGCTGTGAGATAACTGACCTTGTAAAGTCTGAGCCAATTTCAAAACACACAAAGCAGATCAGAATAAGCCACCAAAGACAGAAAGCGAGCAAAACTTGCCATTTCCCAGAAGAGTTGTGTATATTCATGCTAGGACTTGACCATTATCTGACCTACACTACATTATTCATACAAATTTCCTCAGGACACACAGTTCCACTGTGCTGGAACATTAATACCGCGACGCCTCTCCTCTTTTTCCTCCCGCCTAACATCTGTGCAGTCACAGGTTCCCAGCTCACAAAGGCATCCCAGCAGTCAGCACCTGGAAAGTACTGAAGCATCCTGGCTAGGCTATTAGTACTGTGCTGCATGGATTGTGGCACTGAGTTGCAGAATAGGCCAGATTCACAAGCCCCCTCCAGTTGCTTTCCACTGCTTTGGTAATGGAAAGCAGCCGTAAACCCACTTCAGCTGAAGGTTTAAGCTGGGTCTATGGTTATTTCTGCACCGTCTGAGAAGCACAAAGCAGCTGGAGCCCACTAACAAATCTGGATTTCTATTTATGTATTCTGGCAGTGAGGGATTAATTTTCAGACCAAATGCAATTGCTTACTGGTGAGAAAGGTTTTTATACTTTCCACATAGATATTATGCAATATAACATTTTAAGAGGGTGTATTAGTACAAGCTGCGAGTGATTCAAATCAGACACATGCAGTGTTATAAAGTCAAACAGTTTCCTTTTCTACTTTAAAATTGTTTTCTCATTGAATAAATAATATTTTACACTTGAAGGGCTTTCTTTCTCTCATTTGTGGAAAGACCAGATGGGTCTCACTGGTCATTCACAGTTATGAGAGAAACAACGATAAAAAAAATCCTTTTCAGAGGTGAGATCTTACATTCTTTAGTAGAAAACAAATTATTTGCTTGGATGAAAAGCTTTTGTATTCCAGTGTAATTGCTAATATCTGTGGGGTGTCCTGGAAAATGAGATGCTTTGTATCAAAGAGTAGTAACTTATCCCTGTGCATAAAATCTAAATAAATAAATTGGAGCAGACCTTATGGTATCGTGCAGGGAGGAGATACAAGGAATGCAGCTGTGAAATCAGTGGAAAACCTCAAGTGATAACAAGTGGACAAGCTAAAATTATTTCACAGTGGGACTGGAGTCATCTGGCTATGTGGGTTTGTTGGTGGTGTGAAGGAAGATGGAGGGAGTGCTTTTCTCTGGACATTGTATTTTGTAAAGAATCTTAAATCACCTGCTGCTGCAGTAAAAATAGCTGCTACTGGAAGAGTCAATCAAGGATGGATTTTTTTTCTCAGGCTATAGAGACTATTTTTCTTGATTATTGTTCTAAATTAAAAAATCTGACAAGTTATTTTACACACCTCAGAAGAGATTATGAGTGAAAGAATTGCAATCTCAGCAAGAACATCCAAACTGAAACATTTGATGAAAGGATAAATACCTTTCCCCCTCCAAGTCCGAAGAAACCATGGTGAAAACCTGACTAAAAGAGATCATTTAGAAATGGGTGATCTGGATATTCTTTCAGGAATATTAACAAAGCTCAATGAGAGTTTTGGCTGTGAGAACTAGCTAACACTGTTTTTTAAGCAGAATGTTTAAAGCATGTGATCAGTCAAGCTACCTAATTAATGAAGAGTAAAGGAGAATAAGACCTCTTTAATGGGCCTCTGCTGTCACTGGCCAGCACTTCCACCTATGCAAAAAGTAGGTTTTTTTGAGAATGAAGGTGCATAAGAACACTGTCAGCAGCACAAGACATGGGAATAGCTCTTGGTATTACAAGATTTATTTCATCAGCCCCGACACAGACCTGTCTAACACAGAATTCTGCAGATCAGGCAGACCAGGGCAGCAAAAATCTAATGCTCAGCATCACACCACACAAGCTCTCCATCTACTTCAGAATTACATCAATGGTGCCATGTAAGCATCCACTTCAGCCTACCCACCACAAACAAAATCTCCCAGCTCACCCCGAGTTCCAGATAAGTACATTCATCAGAAGGATTGCACACGTGGTGGGATTCTCAGAGATGCGGCATAAAAAAAAATGTAAAAAAAAAGTGTAAGAGAGAAAATTGCTCCCTAAAAAAAGGGATCAGACAATACAAGGAGATGCGAGGAAAGACACAGTCAGGCTGAGCTTCAAGATTAGGACCTATAGCAATAATAATGAAAAGTTTAATGCGGCAGATATTGGACAGATGAGCAAGAAGGCAGAAATTAACTTTTGAATGTAGAAAAACAGAAATCTCACAATAATTTTGACAAAGCTGAAGAGGCAGGAAAGGAGAAGATTTAACTTCAGGTGTGTGTATAGAGCAATGCATATGATTCTTCAGGGGTTCAAAAGTTCATGGTGCTCAGCAGGGACTTTGCCTTTTCTTTCTACTTTCATGGAGTTTTTAGTGATTAGTCAATGTGAAGCTTAGTCTAGTGATGCCAAGCATGAATCCTGTATTTCAGGGAGCTTATTTAAATTCACTATTATTTCTGCTAGAGCGCAAAAACTTCAGTTTTTGAGCTAGGAGTACAAACTAATATTTGGTAATAATGTTCTCACAAACTTCATATCTACTTACAAAGTGCTCTTGACACTCAATGCCATTGTACACATTTCAAAATAGTCTGCATACTAAATTTTCTAATTTAAATTTACTAAATTTATCTTCTTTTTAACCAAAGTGAAATTCATATTTCCTAAGAAGTCTGCTCAAGTAGATTTTATTCTTTTACATTTATTAAAAAAAATCCTAATTTAGATATAAAAATTACCTTGATCTTGACTGATAGGTTGCTCCAGTTAGGTATTCAACATACTCAATGTAACTGGATAAGCCAACATGCCATGATTAATGTAGTGAAGGTTTGTATTTGAGAGACAAGCATGTATTTTTTCCTTTACAGCATTGTGAAGAGATGACTTTTAATATTTTAAAACACAAACTACATCACTTTCTGATTTTGAGAGCCTACAGGATGGGGTAAAGATGACTTGATTAATCTCCTCCAATGTGCATTTTGTCCCTCTAATTCTGTCAAAATGCCACAGCTGTAATATACCTTGGTTGTTGAAGTAATACTTGTATAAAACTTTTAACTGCAATTTTACTCAAGGTTTTCCAGAAGAAACCAGCTGTCTGTGGATTAGATCCAAAGCCCATTGATGTCAAAGTCTTCTGTGAGTTTTGCCTCAGGATGTAAGTGCACAGAAAGGCTCATGACAGCATCTGTCAAGAGTAATTTGAGAGAAAGATTAATATTTGTGGGCTTGCAGCAATGACCGAGAGCCAGGAGTTTGACCTCCTGCTATAGAACCTCACTCAGACATCTGTGAGAAACCTGTAACCTTGTGGTTAAAATTATACCACACCTTCTGGAAGCTTTCCAAGTGCCTTGTAAAGTTTGCACAATGTAATGAAGGTGTGACCTCACTTGAAAAATTATTCCAAATGTTAAGTGCCCTTGTTACTAATTGCTTAAAAGAAATAATAATAATAATAAAGATTATATTTTGTTTTTTAAAGTTGCACCTCATTTTACATTTTAGTTTGTCTAGCTTCAGTAATGGAAATAAATCTGGCAGAGAAGAAGGGTTTAGTAAAGAGTCCTTCACTGTCAAAAGCATTCCTCCTGTGTAGGTACTTGTAGAAGATGATCAAACTACCTTTTAGCTGTCCCTGCAATAAGTTAAATGGATTGCAGCAGAAAGAGGATGTCCTTGTTACAGAAGCCAGAATGAAAGCATTTGGCACAAATAATTTGTACCAGAACAGCTGGAAGGCTTATCAGCTTATCCTTATCTCTCAAAATAGCACAGGAGCTCCTCTGAACCAAGCCAGGATCATGTGCAGCCACACAAAAGGGAATACCAGCAGCAATTGCGGTAATTTTTTTTTAAGGTAAGTGGCTATGTACTACAAGGAATAAAACCACAGAAACCAAAGGTATTGAGGTCTGACAGTTTGATTGCATTCAAGACAGAAAACGCTAAAAAAAGAATATTCACGTACACATATCTATGTGTAAATGTTTATGATATCTGTATAAATGTGCACAAACACTCATATACATATGTACACCTATAGATATAAAGAAGAGTTCCCATTACTACGATCAAAAGCCAAGCAGGCAGTAAAAAATCCTGTGGGTCAACACTAGAGAGATTTTTCAACAAATGAAGGCAAGAGTCTTTTCAATATAATATTCTGTTTCATAAATAACTTCCTAGGTTCTATAATGGCATTAATGCCCACTAAAGTAGCAATTGCAATACAATGTGTCATAGTGTTTACCATTTTATGACCAGATTGTGTTTTTAAAGAAGCACTTTTAGAACCATTGCAACACTTAGGACATTTTTGTCTCTTGACATTAAAACTCTACTTAAAGTAATGCATGCGCTTGCTTGACAAAATATTTTGGAACTAAAAACATGATTATTAGCTTTGATTCTTCAGGACAAAGTGATTTTTAGTAAGAGGCAAATATTCACTCTCATTTTACTAGTCCAACAGTACTTTGAATACATTTATATTTCAAGAATAAGCAGAGTAGAATAATCTAGCTATAAGCATTATTTTTATTTTGGTGTTATGAGGAGAAAAAAAAAAACTAATTGTCTTTTTAACACCAATGATGACAGCAGCTATGGTGATAATAGTTTAACATAATTCTTATGTCTTATTTAGGTTAATATAAGTATACCCTAATAAACACTTAAAACACAAATGCTTATAATCCAAGCCTGTTTGTGCATTCTATTAATAATAAACACAAAGAAACAACAACAAAAAAATCTGTATTTTGAAATAAAACCAGCGATTTAATCATGAAACAGCTAAACCAGATGTATTGTAGTAATTTACCTAATTATGATGGTATTGCAGAGTATTAATTATTTAGCTAAAGATTTTAAGAGGGATTAAAGTTCAGTACATAAATGTTCTTTTCAGACTGTTTTATAAATTGTGATAAATTAAATTTACCACTCTAACATATCTGCTTGGAGAGTTTTTCTGTTTGTTTGTTTGGGGTGTGTGTGTGGTGTGTGCTCATTTTTATTCTGTGTCAGGTAAACATGATGGAATATTACAGAATTTGCTAGACCACTGCCTAATTATACTTTGCCATTCCTGATAAACAGAAAAACTCTACAAGGAAACATACATCATGTATTTAAGTGGGCACTGTCCACAAATAATCCATCCTAATCAATTATACAAGTTGCTTTAAAAATGGACTTGAAAAAGTGTGTAGGTTTGCTATAGCAGCAAAGTAATCACATTTTTCCCTTTTAAGGCTTGCTGGTAAATTTAAATCCCCAAATTAATTATAGAATTATAGGGAAATGGATTTCCATATAAGCAATATATCAAACTGTTGAATCTACAGGCACCAACAAATTTAGTCAATGGTTTTAAATAAATATTTTGGAGATAATTTTAAAATAGTCTACATACCACTTTACTATTTTCACATTTTAGATATGAAGCAACTGACCAACTGTTCAACTTGAATAGTTGAGCCGTAATAACACAAGTCATTGTAAATATAAATATTGCTTCAAAATGAGTATGCTGTGAAAGTGCTTTTAGAACACTGTAGCATCATGAACTTGCAATTCACCAATCCACATGTAAGGAAGATACTATGAATTTAAAATCATGGTTTAAATATTTTCTCTAAGAATAGATATGATATAGATTTTTTTTTTTTTAAAGTAGAACAGCTGGTTTGAGAAAGGAAAGAGCTCACCTTATTATTCAGGGCAGGGAGGATTGCTTTTATTATTTATTATTTCTCTCCTTTCCCATCACCTCTTGTTACAAATGAGAGTTTTGGGCACCTCCATTATAGAAACATGAAATCATCTAGGTTTTACAGTCTGAATGTAATCCTAATATATAGGAAGATTGCTATCATCTTAGCTCACAGTTTTCTCAGGGTGAAATACAGCTTTGGGCAAAAATCCCAGAGACAGCTAAATCATCAGGTAACTTCTATCTAAAAACTACTCTGTGGACATAATTACTCACTTAAATCATATCAGCTTTGTGCAGCTATGATGCATAGGGGCTGCTCAAGAGATGCACCACACAGTTGCACCACTCTGATCAGCTTCCATGTCCCATGGCTTGTTTTCAGCATCACTAAGCTTGGCCCAAGGCAAGATGAGCAAATTGTGAGTTTTTGGGCTTTCTCTGCACAGATTCAAGACATGTTTCAGGAGCAAACACCACAAATTTGGCTTGCTACCTGAACTGAAGAAATCCAGACTGTGAGAAGAAGTGGCAGATTGACTGTCAGCTGTTTGGAAAGCAGTCTCCCTTCCTCCTGGTATTTGTGTTACCTTAGTCTAACAACTTCATCAACAACTCCCTCTCTCTTTACAGAAAGGTGTGAACTTGGGAGAAAAAATACCTCCATAGTAAGTTGCATTTCTGCATAGAGTTTATTTATTTTAATACATCTCCCAATTCTCCTGCTTTTAGATATGGATTCTCACACTAGTTTTGATATAAAAACTCACAGAGCCAACAAAACTTCTTTACTACACTAAATTTCAATGAATAGCTTGCATTAAGTTTGACACCAAGGACATGGATTTGTGAAGTGTCATTGTTCAGAACTTCCATGTACCACCAAGACATTATTATGCATTGTGGGGGCCAAAAAAGCACACCCATGTGTTCAAAGGAATTATTATAAGAAAAATATACATTGACTCTAATTACCTTTTAAGATGTGGTTTGTATCCCTGCCAGAGGCACTTTGTCACACAGCATAAAAAAGTTATCAGAGAGAAAAGCATTAAAATCCTGAACATTCTTCTAGAGCAGCATTTTGAACTCTCGACAGATGTCACTAATGTACCTGATTTACAGTACATGCACTTTTACATTTTGTCATTTATATTGACTTTCCATTTGACACTCTCTAATGGATAATCAAGGTCAACTAAAGCATAATCAATTAGTCTGCATTAATTGGTGGCCAGAACTACATTTTTCTTGTGATTTCTGACATATCCATGTACTGTACATCTTCCTGCTTTCCCCAGGGTCTCCCTCAAGCATGTTGCTTCCAGAGTAATTATAATGAGTTAGAATGTCTTTGTTCAATGATATTCCTGCAAATGCTTCTCCAGGAGAACCAAACAGAAGGCAAATTCTGCCTTAAAATACTCCATGCTTCTATCAAAAATATCACTTTCTCTTTTAGTGGCACATCAACAGTAATGCTATAAAAGAGACCTTGACAATCAGAGTGGCAGGTAAGAAGGCAGACTGAAAACTACCACATCAGAAAATGCACCTGAAGAGGGTAAAGGGAAAAAAAATAAAAACAAAAAAAATCACAAGTGCTTCTCCCTACTGTCTAAAAGTATGCAGAAAGGAAAAAAAATCTGTTTACATTGCACCGTTTTTGCTCTTCTACGCAATGATTTCTCTTCTGTTCCCTACTTACCCAGAATAATCTAGTCCCATGTATCTTGTCCCTAGCATTCATATTAATGTTTGGAAACACCTTGAATTTCTCTTTGAGCCTTATGAGAACCAAAACTAAACTTCATTTGATCCTGAAGCAAACTCTTAATCTCAAATCTTGAATGCAAATTCCTAATCTCAAGTCTTGAATGCCTTCTAGCCTTAGTTCTGAGTCTTCTGAAAATACAAGAGAAAGCCACTCACCTGCCATGCAGCTGCCTTATTTTTTCCCCTCAACAGACAGATGGGGATGCTTGCCCTGCTGACAGTGATGCCATTTGGGTTTTGCCTTTGCCTTTTTTCTTTGTTATGTTCTCTGTATTCTTCACACATATATTTGTAACCCTGTCACCTATTGTATTAGGGACTAGTTCTCCCAGTAACTTTCCATGGTCTTTCCCTAGGCAGAAAGATAAAACAAATTCAAGAGCCCCAGGTCCAAGGAGGTGCAAGGCTCCAGTGCTATCTTGGTTATTCCTGGGAGCCAAGGCTGAGAACAACTCTTTGGGATCCATTCTCATGGACAAAGCACAGCCAGTGCTGAATAGGGGCTCCAAAGGGGTTTGACCTGGGGGGGGAATTGCATCACCACTCCCTCCTAATTGGTGCTTTTCATCAATTATGCTGATTTCCTAAAACCTATAAAAACATACTCACTCCTGAGGGGTGGGCTTTTATGGACAACTTTCCATAACTGTCCCTGGAAGGCCTTCAAATAAAGATCCCCTTTTATATTACACCTCTTTGCTAAAATTTCATTTCCAGGTTGGGAAAAAGGCAACAGCACGTTCTATATGTCCTGATCATTCTGTCATAACAGGGATGGAACTCTGATACTTGAAAGGTGATGCCCATGGAGAGGTTCCTTGTTGTTTGTGACCAGGGACTGGACCTAAGGGAATGGCCTGCGGCTGAGTAAGGGGAAGTTTAGGCTGGATATCTGGAAAAAGTTCTTCATCTAGAGAGTGGTTGGGTTCCCTGGGGAGCTGGTTCCCCAGGGAAGTGATTGCAGCAACAAACCTGACAGAGTTCAAGAAGCAAGCACATGGTGTGATTCTTAGAGGGTCAAAAGCTGGAACTCAGTGATGCCTGTTGGATCCCTCCCAACTTAGGATATTCTATGATTTTATGACTGTTCCCAGCCATCTTGTCCTTTGTGTTCTTGGATGGGTCTACCATACAACGATTTTTGAAGAGAAATGTGAAGTTTACCTACTTTCTGCAATAAGGAACCTCTCCCCGGACGACATCTTTCAAAAATTGCAGGGAGCTGTCCTGCAATGACATCAGACAGCTCCTGAGCCCCCTTGGAGGCATCACACTGGAGACTTAAAAAACAGGGGTGCTGCATTACCAGAGCAATCCATGGCAGTGCCATCTCAGCCTTTTTGGCATTGTCATTTGTCACATGCCTTCTGCCCCACCGACCAGTAGGAGCAGAGGCTCCTTAGTCCTTTTTTGCTGTCAGTTTCCAGGAATGTCTTCATTTTAATGGCACTCCCTTTTAACTCAGCAAAGCAGGACTGACTTGTGTAGACAGCAAGTAACAACTTGGGAATGACCAGCAGTCACTCTCCTAAAAATCTCTCTCTACAAGTGCAGAAATAGCATGCTAACTTGAGACCTCTCAAAGAAAACAGGGAGCTAATGGCCTCTGAAAGCTTGTCACTCTGAGGTAGAGTGAGACTCTAGTTTAAGGGCTTCACACAAGTGCAACAATTATTTAGGTTGCTGCCATGGAAACTTACACTGCCAAGAGACTCATGGCAAGTGTCATGAAGCTAATGAAAAAATTCCCACAATAAATTATTTGTTTGGTAATTTCGTGACCCGGGACAGCACATGTTGGATTTTGGCACCCAAGGCAGAAGTTTCATGAATATCCACATCAGACCCCCTTCCAATGTGGCTTCTGACACTGTGCTTGAGCATTCTAGGGCACCCAGTGCAGTGACATCTGTCACAGCAATTCCCTCTGCAGTTTAATCCCTTGGCTGCCACTCCTGCCTCTTCCATGCTGCATTGCAATGTGTTCACACATGGAAGTGTCTAAGCCAGCATGCTCAAATACAGAAGACATCAGGAGAACAGCAATATAAAAGTTACTTTTTTTGAGGTGTGTTTTTTGTCCTATTGGCAGAGCACTCCTAGGCCAGCAGCACCCTGTAGGGCAGAGCATGGCAAAGTCTTTGCACACCTTGACCACTCACCCTTTGTCCTTTTGGACATTTTGCTTCTTACCTATTTCAAAGTAATACCTCTTAATGAAAGAGTGAGGAAGTCAATTTGCATTTATTTAGTTCCCTACATGAGACACAAACAGCCTAAAATGCCAGGCTTTACTGAACATGCAGTCCCATCTGAGACATCCATCACCTTAACAACTCAAAATTAAGAACAGGTGTCCTATTCACAGAAAGATAACATACAAATTCACAGGACATCTCCAAACCTTACAAAGAAGAAGGAGAGGTTGTGGGAATGATCTTTGCATACCGAGGAAAAGAAGGACTTTAATTATTTAGCTTGATTTTGTCACTATAGCAACAATGACTGTTTCAGGTTTTCTGCTACTGTTGAGCTTCTTATTCTGACATACAATACTGCCATGGATTGAACTTGGCTGGATATCAGTAGCCCATCAAGCTTTTCTATCACTCCCCTCCTCAGCAGGAGGCAGCAGGGGGTGGGATAAGATGAAAAAAAATAAAACCTTGCAGGTCAAAATAGCAACAGCTTAATAAAGCAAAACCAAGGCCACGAAGAGAAGCAAAGGAAAACAAAATATTTTTCCACTACTTCCTATCAGCAGGTCATGTCCAGCCACTTCCTAGGCTTCCACAGACATAATGGCTGCTCCAGAAGACAAACATCTTAATATCCAACGTCCCTCCTCACTCCATTTCTCTTAACTTTTATTGCCAAGCTGATGACCTACAGGATAGAATATCCTTTGGTCAGTTTGGATTAGCTGTCCTGGCTAGGTCCCCTCCCAAGATGTTGCCTACTCCCAGCCTAGTTGGGAGGGGGAAGGTAGAAGAAGGTGATAGTGCTGTGCCAATGCTGCTCAGAAGCAGCCAAAACACTGGTGTGCCACCAACACCCTTCTAAATACCAATAAAAAGCACAGCTCTGTGAGTGCTGCTATACAGAAAATTAAATGAGCACTGCTGGGAAGAAGATTAAATCCATCTCAGCCAGATCCAACACAAATATAGATGCCTGTGCCCACAGCCTTCAGGCCCAATGAGAGAAGGAAGGCAGTAGATTGGTCAGTGTTTCTTTCCAGGTGATACTAAAATTTACAAGCAAATTCAGCTGAAGGAGAGACAGAGGCACTGCCAAAAGGAGAAAAGAAAAACAGAAATAGGGAAATACAGAAATACATCCATGGCTGATGGAAGACTGACGTATCTGACAAAGTGTTATGTATTGTTTTAACACAGCATGAAAAACAGAATGACAGCCCAGTCATGCACTTCGAGCAACTCTGCCAACAGAGGTTTTCCTCTTCCCTAAGCCTTTTATAGGCCCTTTATTTCCCATGTGACATTGTAGGAACAGGTATTTGACAGTGGTGCCCACCTTCCCTCTGCACCAGCTTGCTGCCCCACTGTAAAAAGCTGATTGAGACCTCCTCAAATACACTCTGTACCAGAAGGAAAAAACTCCTGGATGAGACGACCAACCAAAACATTGAGAAAGGCAAGGTTTGTCATCACAAGGCAGAAAGAAAACAAAGATGACACATCTGGCCATGGGCTGTAAATACGTGTATCACCCTGCTCTCAGTAAGGCCGAGAAAAGACCTTTTAAACCTTTCACAGCATAAACCACCATTATGTTCCTCTCCCTCACAGTTAGGGGTGCCCACCTAGCTGCAAAGTCTCTTCCTAGCAGAAAGGGAGAAAGGAAAAGAAAAAAGAACTGCAGGGCTTGGGAGCTTGATCAGTATTAATGTTCAGAGTCATTAGGACAAGGATCTGCAACGTGAAGTTCCTGTTCAGACCATTTTGCAAATGTCTGCTCCGAAAAAGTGCCAGACTTGCCAGTTTACAAGTTAGGCCTGTAAATATTTACATTTATCTATTACATTTAGGCCTGTAATTTGCAAGTGAACAGCAGGGTTTAAGTTTACACTGTTCTGCAGTTTAGAGCTGTGAGCACTTAGGCAAAGCTTTTTCCAGATCACTTCCATAGAAAGAAAGGGGGACAAGTATAAAAAACACTTCCACCTTTTGCAGCATTCAGTAAAATTGTTATTCCAGAGCTGTTGTTCAATTTGATGTATGGAGTATCCACTTAAAAAAATCAAAAATGATGGAAAGAAGGAATTATTTAACCAATAGAATTACATTTACTTAATATTCCAAGAAGGTAAGAAAACATTGTGTCTGATTTGCACAAAAGTTATGCTGTTATGAAACACCAAAATATCAAACAGCATTACTTGCAAATCAAAAGTCATTTAATAAATTCACTGGTGATTACCTTAGGGACAAGAAAGAATTGCTGCTTAATGGTTTATTTTTAAGAAATTGGTCAAGGAAATGAAGTTGCAATGCTTGCCATCTGTATTAAGGCTCCTGAAAACACTAAAAAAAAGAAGCCTCACAGCAATGTATTCAAGGCTGCATGCTGAAACTTTCAGGCATCTCACCCTTGAGAAATAAATCTACATTTAAGAAGAAACAGACTACTTGTGGCATCAGCTCACACTGTGTGGAAAGTTCAGAAAAACACAGGACAATTTGCTGCATTATTTCATAGTGCTGGATTAGAACATGAATATCAGATCTGAGCTTCCTTTTTTAAAGGAGGATGAAGGAGGAATTCTAAGGAATTACTTGCCCATATCTTGAATCAAGACAATCATTTTGTAATCCATCTGCCAGATTTTTGATTCAAACATGAAAAAATTTCTGAGGTACACATCCTATGGTAACAAACTAAAACCACAGCCAATGAAGAACAAAAAGCTGATATGTACACATCTACATTTTTTTTAATATAGAGTTTATGTTGCATCCCCCTTCAAAATGGATAAATCATGAACCCTTTGTTGAAATGCATATAACTTCTTCAGAACTCTCTGAACTGTTTTTTGGCCTCTTCTGGAGATTGCAATAATTATTTTGAATATTTCAGACAAACTGAGAAGAGCAGAAGTGCCTGCCAAAGAGAGAAGGATTTATAACCCAGGAAAAATGTTGGACCAGCTAACCCTCTGTGGGCCCTTCCAACCTAAAGCTTTCTGTGTGATTCTGTGATTGCTAAGGAAATCAATTTAAATAATTCTTTCATTCAAAAGTGGAGGGCTTAATTCAACAACAAGGAAAACAATACTGAACATGCAGCTGGCTCATGTTCTTTCGCATTACTGCCTTTCCCAATGCTGGTGCACTGGTGCAACAAAGAGAGAAAACTTGCAAGATATAATTCCCTTACTCCTAAAAGGTTTGATTTGGATTGAAAACTACAGGCTTCTGGATTGTCTGCTTTTTAATTAAAATAAATATTTGTGGGGTGTTTTTTCCTCCTTTGTTTAGAGAGGTCTGTAAACTTGCAACAGTCTTTCATCACCTAGAAACACTCTAAAATAATACTTCATTTTAAAAATACTATTCATACACAGATTTTGCTTTCTTTCTGTTACAGAAGATAAATTCTATGGCAAAATTTTATTTTCAGTGATGGTTCCATGCTGAAACACCTATCCTGCAGGTGGGACAGGATAGCACACTTGGGTGCATCAAAGATTGAAGAGGGAACATAGCACACAGATTCCCAGAAAAGAGCATATGTGAGATATTAGAGTGCACCTTTGAATTACATCTGTTTTGAGGGATTTTGGGTTTTAGAAGGAATGTTGGAGAGGTTTCTCTAGAAAGCTGTTTTTTAGGGAAAAACATCTTACTCCTTTGAGGTGGGGCTGCTGTGGAAGGTTTGCTTTTTGTTGGGTTTTTTTTTTGTCCTATTAAATGTTACATCCACCTTCACTAATGCAACTGGTGAATAAGGGGGACTTGTCCACACCAGCTCTAGTTACAGAGATTTAGATGTGACAAAACTGCTCAAGCAGCTGCACAGAGGTGTCTAAGAAATTGCTAAAGCTGTTACCTACAGAGGCTGGCTAGCAACAGCAAAAGCCTGGCTTCTCATTCTGCACTCATAATACAGATTTAACCTCGGGAGCTTTGCAACCCTGCTCCCATTTAAAAAGGACAGTCTTTTGTTCTCAGAACTGTGCAGAAAACATCGTTACACCTGAGTGTGCACAAACAGAAACTCGAGTTACTCACCCTGAGACCTTGTCAGAAATCAGAGGACAAAAGATGAAGCTCAGTATTTGCCAAACAGCGAAAGATAAAATGTTGATCTTATTCTTTAAAATGTACTGTGTTTGAAAATAGGACGGAGAAAAAGCTTTTAAGACCTTGTATCCCAAGAAAGCATGTCTCATTTGTTCATTTCCAAAGGGATTACCTTCAAAATGTAAGACATCTTTGATAGAGCTTGTTCTCATTTACTGAAAACAAATGAAAGAGGAAGCAATGAGGGAGAGGAACAGAGATGCCCTACATTACATACAACCAATATTCTTTGCTAGCACAAGTTTAACAGAAAAACACTTTGTTTTCATGTTTTCTTCCCCAAGAGAATGCTGATATGGAACAAGCAGCAACTAAAGATGTGTCAGCTACCAACCACCTGCAACTTGGAGATCTTCAGAGAATACTGGCAATGAACAGATAGTAACTTACTTCTCTCTGTGTGTTTGTTTGTGTGTCTGTACTTATCGCCCCCACTCTCACTTAAAAACCAGTATCATGTTCTTGAAGTTATCAGATCCATGCAGAACATCATCCCTAAGCATGAGAGAACTGACAGAAAAATATCAGCATGGAATTACATAACAACTACAAGGAAATGTCCATTCACTTCAGTTTCCCACTTACAGCACCAGATGAAAACGGAATAATTTAGCAAATTCTTTTGCCTTCATATAGAATCACAGAATTGTTGAGGTTAGAAAAGATGTTTAATATCAAGCCCAGCTGTCAACACAGCACCACCACCACATTCACCATTAAATCATGTTCTCAAGTGCCACATCCACACTTCATATCTTCCTGAAAATGGTAGATTTAATATTTATGGTATAGTGTTTTGTCCTATGACTGAAGTTTGCTTTCCTCCCCATAAAAAGAAACAAAGGTCATACTTAGCACTAATCATATCAGTTTCATTTCTGCACCTAACAAGGTTATTTTCGCCTTTAAGAGAAGTCTAGGATCCAGTCAAATCCTGTTCTAGCCTGTTTTCATCACAGCTTTCAAAAACCTGATGCACACAAAAATTCAGAGAATCAAAGGTTTTGAAAAATCTCAGGATAAAGACTTGGAATAGAACAATACAGTACGTTTGTGTGCATTTTCCTTCTGTCTTACAGCAGCAAAAATGTCAGAGGAAAAAGATAACTAAGCTATACAAGCACTAGCTGGGCTGGAGGAAGATAAGCATGTTAGGACAGGCTATGTAACCCAGGGAAGAAGCACAGGAGTGAGGGATCAGCCTCTCCCCTCGCTTTGTGATGAAACCAAGGCTATCATATTTCAGAAAACTGAGAAAAAAGGGGTAGGTCCACTCTATTATAAAAGTCAACATTTAGGAGAAGACAGTAACACCCCACCATTAAAAAATGGATGAGTAAATGTAGAACAATACTGCCCAGATAGCTCAGTCTTGGAGCATATTCTAAGGACATGTCATCTTGCTGACTTAATAACTGAATGCTACTATTCCAGAGCAAACAGTGTTTGCTGTTATAAATAAATATATAAAATAAAATAAATATATATAATATGATAAAAATAAGAGTGTTATTTTTATTTCTGTATATGTGCTAATAACCATCCTCACCCTGCAAGCTTTTTCTTCCAACTTCCACTATTTCACCTTTATTATAAAGAACTCTTCTCACTGATAAATATGAGAAATTACTCAATAACTATTATTTAAAAACCACATAAGTAGAAGGCTGGTTAGGAACAGCATAAATCATCTTAAAGCAGAAAAAGTAGGGGGTTTACAAAAAACAAGAAAAAGGAAGTGCAGAGCTGGAAGGCATTCAAGTGAGAATTTAGACTTTTCAGGAGCCCATGTTTTAACAATGTCATTACAACCAAATCACTGCATAATCACAGAAAGAAATGTTTCCAAGCAAGTTTCCCTCATGCTGTTCCCAGAAGACCTGTCCCAAACATGCAAGAATAGAGACAAGAAACAAGAAATGTTTTAATTAGGCTATTACTCTATTAACTCATCTGGGAAATACCAGCAATAATTTATTCAGCCTAAATTGTCATTCTTTAATTGCTTTACCTAATACAAGGCTGTCTTCAGCACCCAGCCTTTCACAGCTGGCTTACAACCTGTTTTGGGCACTCTTTCAGGTAGGTTAAGGGAGTTCTCTCCTCAAAAGCTCCCTTAACCTACCTGAAACGGTGCACACAAGAGGTTTTAAGCCAGCTCTCCTAAAGCTCCAGCTTCAGTCCCCACTTCCTCAGAGCATCTCTAAGCTCTCATTCACATGTCACAAACATGACCTAACTTCCCAGCATCATTCTGAATCCCTGAGCTGCTGTGGAGGGAACACAGAGCTGGATTAATGGCAGAAGGAGGAGGAAAGAATGATTATCCAAGTTCACCATAAGGCAGAAGGAGGAGGAAACAATGATTATCCAAGTTCACCATAAGGCAATATGTTCTGCCAGGTGCTCTTTCACCAAAAGGGCAACTGTCAGAATGAGCAGAAAAGACCAAAATGATCTGACACTCAAAAACCTGGTGGTCAGAGTGGCAAAGAGCCCTGAAACAAGGAATGAAATGATCTTACAAACCTATTAATTAATAAACATTTGTCATTCATCAGTTCAAAGAGTTGTAAAACTATACTTGTCTTATAAAAGTGGTTTGCTTCCCCTCCTCAACAATACACACAGAGATGAAAAGAAATGACACAAAGAAGAGAGAAGCATCAACCAAGCCATGGGATGTGCGCGTCCTTAGTTACATAAATTTAGCATGGAGAGGCTTAAAGAGCTAGCCATAAACATCTCACTACCCAGGCAGGAGCCATCAGCATTCTCCCAGCAGCAGCAACACGCTGCAGAGTAGGAGCTTGAATTCCCTCCAGCAGCTGACAGCACAGCAGTGCATATGCAAAGTCTTCAGAGCCATAAGCCTTGCTTTAAAGTTGAGCACACAATGCATCTCAAGACAGTTTGCCAACTTCATTGGGAAAATATCAATGCATTACTGTTAAAAGCCTGTCTATGTATGTGCCTGTCTCACAAAAGACTGAATGGCATCAAGTTAACAAACTTTAGCAGGTCTTTTCCTAAATCCATGATATGTTTTTAAATGCAGCTGCATTAAGGCAGCTTTTAAATTACCAAGTGCTGTGGCTTGATATAGAACTGCAGTGAAGGTATCTGTTGTTTTGTAATCAGCTACCTGTGATCTCTGAGATCTGAGGAGAATTCCAGTGAGGGAGTTAAAGGTTTAATCCAGCTGGGAGGCTTTGATCTGCTAAAAAGACATTTTAGACATAAATCTGAAAAGAATCAGGGTTTCAACCTGTTCTTCTTTGTTCAACCTTGTTCTGTTGCCTAACAAAACCTGCACATGCTAGACTTGCAGTGGATTTGACTGTAAAGCCTCTATTTACCAAACATTTCTAATGTATCATATGGTTTTATATAGCAGGCTTCTATGCAATCATATTAAAAATCTTGCCATGTTCAGCACTCTAAGATTTCTTTCCTAATGTGATTACTTATTTGAAAAACATGGAAGAGGACAGATAAAAGAAGGAATTTGCAGTAATATTTCAGTTGGCTTCTTTATCCCCCATCTTCTAGTTTGGCAGCACTAGATCATGAAGTGTTTCCCATGTGAAGTCACCATTAGATTGTCAAACAAATTTCTAAAATAAATATCCTGTGTGTTACAGTCACTTTCATTATGCTGATCTTTTTTTTTTTCCCGCCCTCAAAATGGATCTCCTTTAAGAAAAGCTGAGTATAGATTCTCAAATGATCTAGGAATTTCTGATATGCTTATATTCAAGCTAAAAATAAGCTACTGTAAACCTCTTGGTTTTCATATCTGAAACACCCTTTCTACACAAAAAAAGGTCAAGAAACCAAACACAAAACAAAACCCACCAAAACCCAACCAAACACAGTCCTCCACCAAAGGATTATTACATGCTGATGTCACTATAATGAGTCTAAAGAAGAAGCATAAATTAGAAGGCTGTCTAGCCTGCTAAAATACTCTGATCCTTCAAACAGTAAGGCTGTGTTTAAATAGATGTGAAGAAACACCAAGTTCCCTAGCTGCTACTCAAAGGATCCAAATCATCACTCACTATCTACATGCATTCCAAGAAAAATTGAACCAAGAATGATTTCTTGACATTTAAAATTACTTCATAGCCTAGGTGGCTTTGTGGTCAGGATGCAAGCCAATAACTTTCCAAATAGCAAGGGAGAGGTTCAGAAGATTTATTTTATGGAGGGAAATGTTACTCTCATGTGAACAAAGCCTATGCAGGAGAGTAGGGCAATACAGAAGAGAAAACTGCATCTTCTACAGCTGGAAGAGAGAAATTTTAAAAAAGATTCAAAGCAAGACAGATCACTGAGGGGAAAATGGATCAGAAAACAGCAGCAGAACAATGCAAGGCCTGAACCCTGCTGTTAAAACTGTTGAATTTTTAAGTTTTCTATAATAACCTTTAGAAACATGCCTTGGGTTTTGAGCAGAATTGTGACACCCTACAATGGGGAATAAGTTAGCCTGAAACCATATTCCACCAGACAAATACCTCCCACAACAAGCATAACTACCTTGCCACATAATAGATAATTTTCTGTTCCTCAGTGGATGCTAATTGTTAGAGTCAAAGTTCCTCTAATGGCTGCAGTGCTGTCTTTTCCTCTCCTCCTTCCCAAACTGTAACCAATCCATGGCATTAACTGCTTGGTAAAATACCTCTTTGTACTTGCTGTTCTTCCACAGCTTTCCTATGCTTATATCATTCACTTCCATTTTTAATCTCTCTCCTCCCTTGCCAAGTTATCAGACTAATATTGTCCTTATATCCAAGGTATGTGACCAGACATTTAACCTTAGTTAAGATTAGCAACACATCTCAGGTTCTATTTGTACTTCAGTGTTGTCTTGCTTAGAACAGTTGCTAAGTCTCTGAATTAAAATAATTAAAAAAAAAACAACAAAAAAACCCAACAAAAAAAATTAGGAAGCTAGAAAGTAATAAAGAGGTAAGAGTATCACCATTAGCATTATACGTAAAGATAAATAGCAGAAGGAGGAGCAGGAAAAATTTGAAGTGACAGAATCTTATTTCAATGAAAGACTAAGAATAATAGGCTGCTCTTAAAACAGTACAGAAGCACCTGGAAACCACTCAGCAGTCTTTTTGAGCTTCAAGGAATGACAGAGATCAGAGGATGCAGACTGAGACAATCCTACAGGAAAAACACAAAAGCAAGACTATGAACTATGAAAAAAAACCAAACCAGAATTGGAAATCTTGTGTCTTTTCATTTTACTTGCTTAATTCTGTAAGCTGTGTATAAGCACAGAACCAAGGAATGGGTCAGGGTGGAAGGGATCAGTCATCTGGTCCAATCTCCCTGCTCAGGTAGGATCATCCCAAAGCACAAGGCACAGAATTGGTGCCACACAGTTCCTGAACATCTTCATAGAGGGGGACTCCACACCCTCCCTGGGAAATCTGTTCCTCTGTGTGGTCACTGAAACAAAGTGTCCTTCCTTGTGTTCAGGTGGAACATTCTGTGCATCAGTTCCTGCCTCATTGCCTGGCACCAGTCTGCAACACCACCATCCTCTGGACACCCTCCCTTCAGATATTTCCAGACATGGATGAGGTCCTCTCTCAGTCATCTCTTCTTGAGGCTGAACAGGCCCTGCTCCCTCAGCCTTTCCTCCTAAGAGTGACGCTCTAGACCCCTCCTTCACCATCTTTGTTTTTCTCCAGTGGATTTGCTCTGGGAGGTCCATGTCCCTCCTGTGCTGAAGAACCCAGAACTGGACACAGCACTCCAGATGAGGCTGGGCTGAGGAGAGGGGCAGGATCACCTCCCTGACCTACTAAAACTGCTCATCCTGACACACTTAAGGACACCTTGGCCTCCAGGACACACTGCTGCCACATGGACAGCTTGGTGTCCACCAGGCCTTCCTCACAGAGCTGGTTCCCAGCAGGTCAGCCCCAGCCTGTGCTGGTGCCTGGGATTATTCCTCCCCAGGTGCAGGACCCTGCCTCTACCTTTGTTAAAATTCAGATAGCTCCTCTCTGCCCATCCCTCTAACTGCAGATAACTGCAGGAAAAAAAAGGATTGAAAATCCTTAAATCACCTCTCCAGGCTCCTGTTGCTGTTCTAATCTCTCTCCTCAGTCAAATATATATACATGAACAAATTTTTTCAGCACCCCAGATCCTCTATATTGCAGCTTAAATTACTGAAAGAGCACAAAAATGCTACTGCTTGATTAAGACAAATTTTAATTACATTAAATGTAATTCCATGGTTCTGGGCTCTGACAGGAAAGAAGGAAAAAAAATTGAGAGGAAAAAACCCCGCTGATTGAAATTCTGCAGGAATAGCTCAGACCTTTCTACAGCAAGAAGTTACTGCAGGAAATTACCACAGAAATCACTCAGCCTTGTACATTGTGGGGCAAGCCATGCAGCAAAAGCTGTCAGAGGAGCAGCAGGGGGCAAGTTCCAATCGTGTCCATTCCCTGGAACCCTCAGTGGAGACTGAAGGGAACTGGAGGGTTAAACTACAAAGCCTACTTGACACTTGGCAAAGCCTTTCTTTTCACACACTTGTTTACTAACAGGAAGAAAGATTTAGAGAAATTAAGTATTTCTGTCTTGGGGTGGTCCTATCTTGGTGAATATAACTTGGGATACCTCAGTGTGAAGCCTTCAGAAGCTCACAGGTTTTCTAGCATTCTAGAACTCCAGCAGCTCCAGCACTACCAAAATTGAAGTGAGAAGTACCAGCACTGGGTCTTTTTATTGTTGTTGTTGTGTGTGTGGTGATTACACTCTGTCTTCAATGAATGGAAAAAATTTAAGAAATATTGTCAATACTTACCAATGTGGTAAGTCTACAATGCACCCTAGTCTTGGGCATATTCATGAAAATATACCAGCTCAGGTCAGAAAGTTTTCTATACTTGAATGAATATGGGCACATTCATCATCACTTCATCTGGAAAAGAGAAATCTCAAGCAAATCTCACAGAAAAACTCAAATATAGGAACTAGCCCAAGTGTTATGAAGAAAAATAGACAGTGGACGAAAGTGGTGCCAATCCTTTGAATAGCCTTCTAAAACTCTGGGGTTAGAGTTTCTGTTAAAAATGATGAAGCAAATGACACCCAGTGCCATCAAAAGCCTGCATGTGTTCAGTCCATGTCATTTCACACAACCTACTCCAGAGGGAAATATAGTTATGTACAAGGTCTACAGCCCTCACATGAGGCCATGCACACCATATCATGATGTCACACACTGCAGCAAAAACAAAATCTTTTATTTTAAAGATTAATAAATAATCAGGAGTTTCTGTTATCATCCCCTGTGCCTTACAATCTTTGTAAAAATCAGGTATCTACCTCAGCATGTGGAATACAAGAACTTAAATTTATTCAACTCCCTCTACAGCTTAGCCACAACAGAGCTTTTTGCAGTGGGCAACACATTTTTAACATGTTGCTTTATCAGAGGCTTGTCATGGGAAATAACTTAAAGTAATTTATTTAATAAGATTGCCATGATAGCCAATAACATTTCAACAGGAAGGTCGCTCTTAGGACTAATTAAAACTAAAGCTTTTGAGACCTTTGGGCTCCTCTCCCCCTATCCCCCACCATCCAATTGCCTTCAAAAGCATGAGAGATGAAGAGTCTTTCTCAAGTTGTTTACTAAAGGTAATTTGATAGATTTTTGAGCTCTACTAATGAGCTCATGTGTCTTGCATATTAAGTATTGTGACAGAATAACTCTGGGAATGCTGAGTCCTTGGTCCTTGGACTACATAAAGAACTGATCTAACGAAGGTCCCAACGCTCCCTCTACGCTTTGTGACTCAATATTATAATATTATTATTCATACTCTATTTTTCCTGCTTGCATTTTTTATCTTTCTGGACATGGCAGCAGGTTATATTTTTAAATATATAAGCTGTGTTCATTTTAATACATGAATTAGACTGTAGGTATAATACAGAAAATTTGCCTTAAGATTTAAGTATTAACCCTATTTTTGTATTTATTATGAGAGACAACAAGATAAAACAAAAAAAACCTATGCAAAGTACTTAAATTTATCTTGGCTTGAAATTGACAAGTCTGCTGCTAAAGTCATCAGGTCAAAGGCACCGTCCAAAGTTTCTCTTATGGTAGGTTTTCCTGACTACAGTGAAGAAAAACCACATTCTGATCTTGTCTGATTCTACATGGTCCAAATACCTCACTCTCCTAGAGGAAAACTAAAAAAAAACACAAAAAAAAACAAGGGATAAAAACCCCATAAAACAAACAAACAAACCCCACAAAAACCAAAACAAAACCAAAAAAACCCACCCAAAAACAACAACAAAAATCAACCCCACAAAAAATAAGTTGAATGGTCAGTTCAGTTGTTTCATTCCATGCTACCATTATCACACAGATAAGTATATATAATAATTGAGATATGCGACTGAAAATGAGGAAGGTTAATCCAAGATTCTGTTGGCACAAAGTTCTTATATGAAGAATATTTTTTTTCTTGCTTTAGCTCAGGTAATTTTTTCTCCTCTAATGATGGGAGGGGAGAATAGGAAGAACAAAATACAGTTGAGTTTTACCTGTCATAATTGGCATAACATTCCAACTGAAGCAATGAAAACCTTAAACTCTTGCTTAGAAACAAAATAACAATTTCAATCACCATTCATCTACTTATTTTATGCCAAAGACATAATAATAAAAAAATTTGAAATTCTGCCATCTCTTCTATAATTGCTGAAACACAGATATATCCTAATATAACATGCAAATAATACAGTGTTTACAGACTCTGTTTTTTTTTCTCTTTACATAGATACATCCCACAGCTAGTTAATATTTAATAATTTGCAAGTAGAATATGTCAGGATACACATACTCATAAACATAAAAGTATCTAAACTTAAAAGTTTTATTGAACACTGTTTCATTGAAATCTTGCTGAAGTAATTCCTACAGCAGTCTGATCAGAGCAGAACTCCAGCATGAGAGGCACACAAGTAAATGATGCCTCCAACTGAAAGATTTTACTGTCTACTGGAAAGTCAGCCAGATAGAACTAATTTTTAAAGTTAAATGGAAAAACATTGGGAATAAAAAAAGTAATTCATTTCCAAAATGAAAGATCCCCCATTTTGTTCTTTTCCGAAAACATATCTTGTGAACAGAAAATTTAAGGATATTTTTAAGGGATACTATTCCTATTCAAACTCAGATGAGATTTTTTTTTTTTCTTCTTAATATTTAAGCACCTGAAGTTCCTAAGAAAATTTATTTCTGGTCAAACATTATAATCAGAATGACATATTTAACAAGAAAATTCCTATCTCCAACTTTTCTCAGCCTTTTGGGTTCACATTCCAGATCCTTTTTCAAAATAGAAAATGAACAGTTGAAAAGCAAGAGTCATTGTTGGCCAAAATTAGAAGGTAAAAAAATGAAAATTTTCAGACACTTAGTTTCCAAGTTAAGTCGTCAAATAGTTTTTACGCGATCTACTATTTTGATATGTTTTTCCTTTAAAAAAACAACCTACTTTCTGCCAATGTATGATATTTAGTTCAAACAATTACAAATTATATACTACAGATCCTTCTAAATATTTATTTCGCTTGGAAAATTTATTACCCAGACCGGTTAATGCTCTCATTTATCCAGAAATGTCTTTCCATTTAACTTGATTCATTTCAGTCCACTAGCATGCAAGCAAAATGAAATAAGGGGTTTGTGAAGACAACAGGGAAATATTTTCTTGAGATTGATCAAGATATTTTTGATTTCTGGAGATTCTACCAGATGCATCTCTTGGTTTGCTGCAATGCTAGCACACTGAAAAACCTTCAGGTACCAATGGCACTGATTCTAAACAGGGCAAGACTTTCATGGAATGCTCAGGTCAATTTTTCTCCAGTTTCTTGAGATCACCAGGGATGCATTCTGCCATCATCACTCTCTGGTTTTCTGCCACTACTCCTTGAGCTGCCATTTTCCACACTCACTTTTAATGTTCATCAGCTACAGAAGTCACAAATCATGCAGCCACACAGGTGGAACTGACACGTTTAGCCCCTTGCAATTTCTCCATGGTAGGAACACTCATGGTGTTTTTTAGAGACAGGTTGAAGTATGGTTAAGGAAATGGTCACAGGCTAACTACTTTTTGTGTAAAAAATTTATCCCAAAGTGGTTTTATTCCAGCCTATTTTTAGTCCACATCTCAAAGCTGTTATGTGCTTAAATAGGGTATTAGGAGAAAAGTGTTTGCCTGGTCACTCACAGAAAAATGTTCTGTATAAAAGTTGCATGAAGGAGCAGCACAACTGAAGAAAGCAAGCAAAGAAAAAAAAAAATCCATCACTCATCCTCCCAAAAAAATAACAACAAAAAAAGCCCCAAGCAAGCAGGAAAAACAAACAAAAAACCACACCAGGAAAAATTCATAAATGCTTACACCAAATCCTTATGCAAATGCCAAATAGTGAAAAGTACATTCACTATTTTTGCTACATTATTATTTGGAAGCAAGAAAATAAAGGAAAAATAAGAATCTAACTTTACTACAGGCTTGACTATTATTATGTCAGAAGATGTACAGCAGGCAGTTTACCAATACGTATTCTAGAATGTAATATATATTAAATGGAAATTTTTCAAGGGTAACAATACAACTTCTTGTGACTCTCTGCGATTCCTAGAGTTCAGAAGTAATCTGCATGTCATCCAAGATATCAAATACTTCTGATTTTACACAATTTAATAATAAAACCTATTCTGGGATACCAAATAATAAACCAAAATATGGTTCATAATTATTTATGAGAATTTCAGCAATTCATAACAGTTAAACTAATCCATCCACCAGCAAGCCCTTGGTTAAAACAATATAGCTGTGTCAATAACAGCTGAGCAAAAAAGAGAAAAATAAAGTCATCTTTCAATTAAAAATATAAGAAAACCATCACATTGTCTCTAGCACAAATCCCACATTCCTCTTTAGACAAATTATTTTACCTACTGACCAAAAGCCATCTGTTCACACCTCCTGCTCCCTCTGCCCCTCCTTTCTTTTTCTTTAAACAAAACCTTTCTTTTTAACCTTTTGAGGCTAGTTCACTATAATTAGCTAAAAGTAGCAGGTATCACACAATTTATTGCACAGCAGACAAAGCAGGAGCAAAAGGCATTCAGAAATGACCCAAGCCAGCTCTTGGATAACATTCAACTGAGTCCATTATGGAGACAATAAAAGTTCAGGGTCTGGCTCAAGCAGACACATAGTCCAGCTGTATGTGGCAGCTAACTCCCATAATCTTGTTTCAGATATTTTTATTGCCTCAAGCATTAGAATCTATTGAGCTTCAGCCAAAAAGCCCAGCATCTATAATTTCTTTCCCTTGTAGTAGGAGTGAGAAACTTATGCTTGAATGACACTGAAGGTCATTCACTAAAAAAGGAAATAAAATCAAGGAAACTCATCCTCTCCTCAAGTTAAAATTCTGTCTTAATAAAGCCCTGCTTCTTTCAGCTACTAATCCAGAGTACAATCTAAAGAAGCTGTGTCTCCTCATAATGTAAAGGTGAAAAAAAAGATGAATTATGTTCGTAAATTCACAGGGAAAGATAGTCTGATCCTTCCTGAAGCACTGCTGGTGCATCATCTATGTCATTTCCCATTTTAGTGGGCTTCAGTAAGAATGTCTGTGCTAAACTGATAAATAGTTGATAAAATTATCCAGACATTTGTCGCTGAATTTCTAAAATCTTCTGTGTCTGCTCCATAAAAATACGGGTCTTGGTGTTATTTATTAGTAATGTGTTCTTCAAGTTACATGTGATATTAACCTGCTTTAATGGTCTTAGTTCAATCAGCAGAAGAAAATCACAGGGGAAAAAAAAACAAACATGAAAATGTGATCTTGATAAACCAAAAATCTATTAATTAAGAAGTTTCAGGTCATTTTCTTACAGTTTTCTCTATTATCTCTTCTCAAGCCACTCTAACCATGACAAGAATGTTTATACACTAATGCGTGCATATGCATATTCATTAATATTCTAGCAAGTAAAATATAAAAAACACAAACATATTGAACAAAACAAAGTTGGTCTGAATACTGAGAAAAGGGAAACCTACAAGGTTTGCATTTCAAATGTCAAATTAGAAGCACACTCATTAGAGTTTCCAAAGAAAACAAATCCAAAAAGAAGTAGGAGGTGCATGAACAAAAGCCACACAATGAATTATTTGTCAGTTCCAGCTGGAAATTATATTTTTACCTTTAATGGAATAAACATAATTTCAGTTTTTATACTTTGAAGACTATTTCTGCAGCTGCGGCATTACAGAAGTGAACAAATGCTGGGTGGATACAGCAGACAAGGAATGCTTTTACAGTCAGTGGGAGCTTCACTGGGCTGCCACAACTTCTTAAATAGGGTAGGGAGCGGCTTAGCCACTCCTCTGACAGTTCCCTCAGGACCTGCAGATGTGTCTCATCAGGTACCACGGACTGGTGCACCTCCAAGGTCCTTAGATAGCCTGGAACCTGATTTAATCCCAGAGTGGGTGATGGTTCCTCCTCCCAGCCCCTGCCTTTGCCTTCTGGGCAGTGTGGCTGGAGCACTTGTAGAGAAGGATGCACAAAAGTTCATCAAGTAACTCAGCTTTCTCCATCTCCCAGGTCTCCTTACAAAGCCCAGATGTTTTCCTATTCCTGCTTTTATCACTGACACATCTATAGCAGCTTGTTCTGTGGCCCTTGACACTCCCTGGCTGGGTGTGATTCTATCAGGGTTGAATGGATAAATCTGATATGTGATGGGGAGTAGGTTGCTTGTGTCTATTTGGTTGATTTCTTTTTTTTTAAGACATAAAGATCTATATTAAATAACACACTGTATGAGATCAGAGTAGACTTGATAAGAGAGAATCATTTTACTGGTAGGTAGAGAGGGAGAAAAAGAAAAATCTCTACCCTAAGAATTTCCTAGACTGTCTCATGGATTTATCTTGTGTTTAGTAGTCAGTCCATATTCTTGCACTGTTGATTTATTTCGCGATTAGAATTTTCTAACTAGGGATGCTGAGCTGTCCAACTTTTACTGTTCACTTCAAACTATTCTTACGAGCAACTGAACCCTGTGGAGATGTCAAAAGAAGAAAAATCTTACAAGTTTATTTTCTGTTTAGTGGACTGTAAGCAATATAAATATTAAACAGACTGTGCATCTTAAGTATGCTATGAATAAAGATTCAAAATACTGAAAGGAAAACCAGACAAAACAGCAGAATGGCTTTGAATACAATATAAGGGCTTGTTTGTTTGTTTTCTCCAAATAAACTATTTTCTTTAAATCAAACAAGGGAAAATATAAGACATGACGCAAATCTTAAATAAGACATAAAAGTAAATATAAGATACTTTCTAAGGGATCTTTTGTTCATATTATTATACTACATTAGTAGAATACTTATGGGTAGTTTTATAGGTCATCATTTGAGCAAACAAATCATAAGACATTGTCAGATGACAAACAGTAGAAGGAAGAGTTCTTGTCAGTAAAACAGCAAATAAAATTATGAAGCGCATATATTTTAGAGAAGAAGTCAGAAGAGGAAATAAATACAACTTCCAAGAGAAATTCTTGAAATCATGTACCTAATAATAATTCCCAGAAGTTACAGGTGGTGAGGTCTTCCATAGAGGTTTACTGTGGCATTAACTTAAAGGAAACTAAAAGTTGAAAAATATAATTAAAAAACCCCAGAAGAGTCAAATTGGAATTCTAGGTGCAGCAAGTCTCAGACAGAGTCAGATATTTTAATGTGGTCTAAGTAACCATAACTTTAAGCTCCTCTGACCCTTTCTGATTTGAAGTTTCTTTTGCTACAGCTATTATATCATTGGGGATGGAAAACCCTCTTGTGTGGGCAGTGGGCAGAATACTGATGATGTAATTCATGATTATGTAGATGGAGACTGTAATTGCTGACTTTTAAAAATAGCAGTAGCTAATTCCCCCATGACCTCTTTGAGCCAGTGGAAGCTGCTGAAGGAGATATCTTCATAGAGTAATTAGGAAGCTTGGGGATATGACTCTCTCTGGGGGGTTATCTTAATTTTATATTCTGCTGTTTGTACTGCAAATTTTAATGCATCTAATAATTTATTTTTTTAAAAAGTGTCATGATGCATCAGCGATGAGATTGATATAAGGAGAAAGAGAGGTAGGGGAAAAAGCAAAGGTAGCAGACTGGGAAGCACAGATTTCCAGTATCCAGTGAAATTAAACCTTCCACTATTACAATTCAGACAGAGTTTTAGTGAGTCACATCCACAATGCCCAGCCTGGCATCAAACCACATCAATAAATAAACTAGTTGAGAAAATATTGTATCTGACAGAGTTCTCTATGAGCGATAAGCTAAGAGCACTCCGCACTGAGAAAAGGAAACCAGTCACTGATAAAAACATAATAACATTGAAGTCCCATCTTCAGGAACAAAACCCACAAATTATTCCACTTCTCTTTCAAAAGGCATTTTTCTACTATGATTAATCTCCAGTTTCATTGCAAGCTCAGTAGAAGATTCATCCTCAATTTGGATTTCTTTGTGGAGTAGACAATAATGACTGAACCAAAGTGAAGTAACAGGAATGTGAACCTCTCTCAGGTGAATTTAAGCTCATGTAATCCTAATTATTAATTAAATGCTGGAAGTTACCAACATTTAGCTCATTTCACCACTATAGGCGAAATAAAAATAGATAAACTGAAATCTGATTTATCCCACACTCTTTCAAATTAAATATTTGTTTCCACAGGAAATATTTTCTAAATGATAGTTTCACAATCTTTTTATGAAGACCATGTATGACAATTTTTAAGGTTCAGAGCAAATTAGTTATCAAGTACCAAAAAAATCCCCTTGTTAGGATGAGTACCATATCACAAAAATCCTTAATTAAAAGGTACAGTGGCTGCATTTTGCTAACTATAGAGGTTCAAAACACAGGATGCCAAAGCATACATAGAAAATTCTTACAACTACCTTTGTTTTTAAGTAAGGAAAAAGACCTCTAATATGTCAACATGGGAGCCTCTGCCCCTAACTGTGGAAATTGATGAAGAGTGCAGTGCCTCAGTAGCAGAGATTACAGACCAGGTTGTTCAGATGCTAATATCTGAAATTTGTCGCTGACACGATCATCTCTGCATTACAAAGTACTCCAGTCCAGGCTTTCTATTCCCACAGATTAGCACCCAAAATTATTTCTGTAAGGTACCACGGGAAAAGTATAGGACAAGAAAAGTCTGCCTTTCTCTTATATATGTTTTAAGTAGCAAACTATATTTGTTTTCATCCTTACTCCCCATCTGTTCTAGAAATAAAGCTATGAAGAAGCTTCACCTTCTGAAATTAAAGCAAGAACTCTGGGAGAGCAGTCAGTAGTCCACAAGGCAAACACCAAACTCTTTTGTGAATTACAACACAAAATCCTTAGAAAGTAGACATCTAGGAATCATTCACGAGCACCATGTTCCCCGAAGTTAAAATTTCACATAATCACTTCTACTTGAGATAAGAGATGGAAAATTCCACCTAACCTAGTAGAAATCTTGAAGTCTCTGACTTTTTTTTTAACTTTCCCTGTATTTGCTAAGATCTGGACTAGCTACAACAATGCAGATAGCCAAGAGGGAAAAGGAAGCACTTTTAATGTACTGGATCTTGCATGTATCACAATTATTTTTAATCACAATTATTTTATTTGGTCTCATACATTACATAATGTGAGTATATAAAGTAAGCATAGATGAGAATCTGTATCCATGACCACTGGCAGAAAACTTAGATTGAAAAAAATAAACAGCCATAACAGTGCCTAGAGAATCAGGAGTTCCATAAGTGTTTTCAAACAACAAAATACATCCAAAAAAACAAACCCTAAGGCATGCAGAAATCTAGCACGTTTCTAGGAACCTAAACAAACACAAAAAAAATTAAGGTTCATTGTCTCCAGAGAATCACATTTAAGCTTTAATAGTGACAAAAGCAAAGCACACTGCTCACACTTTTAATTTACCACAATGCAGCTGTTTAGAATGGAATCAGAAATCACAGTGCTCATAAGCCCATCACACTATTTGCTGCATTGTTGTCTCTGACAATACCTCAAGGTCTTCCTTCAGAGCACAGTGAGAAATACTTGAGAATAACACAGATATTTTTACTACAGCCTTCCTTATGCTCTCACACCATCAGTACAAAACTCCATTTTGCCATCAGTAAAAGAGGAACAAAATAATCCACCCACAAAACTTATATCAGAACAGTTTCCTTTAGGAAGGGAAGCCATATGGTGCATGTGTTTACCATCAGTCAACACTCAGGTTCATCCAACATAATCTGATTAAGTTATTTCTAATTAATAGTGATAACTACAAGAATTAAAATCAACCAATCATTTTGTGTCTTTATCTTCTTATGTGCCCTGTGCATAGAAACACACAAAAAAATCCCAAAAAACCCCAAAACAATCAACAACAAAAACCACCTCAGCAAGTGCAACAGCAACCTTTGTCACAGAAAACGTCTGTAATACAATGACTATTTAACTAGTTGATGTAAGGTAAACCAGCAACCACTTCTCTCTCCCTGACTACACAGCCCAAATTCTCATCACATTATGTAAATGCATCCAACAGTGACAATTTCCTCTGGGTAAATCCATACAATCTCACTGTACCTAACTACAGCAAGATGGTGGCAGTGGCAAGTTCTGCCAACAGGCAGAAAAATCATGGCAATGAGTTGTAGCCAGGGACTGTCCAGAACATCCACTCAGGAAGAGCAGGAAACAAAACCATTCAGCCATTCAGAAGAGAGGACCAAGATTTGGAAAAAAAAACCAACCAAAACTACTCACAGTGTAGGTGTGGAGTCCATGCAGTCAGCAAATCAGAGCAGCAGAGGCACCAACAGAGGGAACAGCTCACAGCAAGCCTGGGCTCCCAAACCTGTGAGAAAGGCAGAGGTATGGGTGTCACAGATAGGGCTGGGAGGAGAAACTGAGGCTCATTGCCCTGAGAAAAGGCACCTGGGAGACCCTCCAGCAGCCTGCCAGTACCCAAAAGGGACCTACAAGAAAGCCAAAAAGGGATTTTTTTACAAGGGCATGTAGTAACCGGACAAAGGAAGATGGAATCAATCTGAAATAGGACAGGTTTATCTTAGACATTAGGAAGAAACTCTTCACCATGAAGGTGGTGAGACACTGGAACAGGTGTCTCAGAGAAAGGAGCAGAAGGCCTCTGAGGATGCAGGGAGGCACAAAGGTAGTGAAAGAGGGGCCAGGCTACCCAGGAGAATTACAGGCACATTATCTGAGTGGGAACGTGTCACAGCACATGTCACATTTGAAACGGCCACAACCACAGAGTATTATCATAAAATTCCAGAAGGCTTCAACCCATACAGAGTAACACCTTACCTCATCAGAAGGCTGCAAGCATTTGCCCCTCTTTTGTTTCAGCCCAGCCTTTTATACCCTCGTGTTAATGCATTGCACCTGTGTGTCCTCCGTTCCCTCTGTGATTGGTCAGTGCCCCTGGGCATTCCATGGCTCGTTACCCTCAATGCTCTTCACCTGTTTTTCACAGCTGTAGCCCATTGGGGATGAGGGTCAGCCCAGCCCCACTCCCAATTACCACAAGCTGTGTACCTACAGGAATGGACAGTGATAGACAGACCAGAGTTCAGGGGGAATTGGGACAGAAGGACATGAAGTTCAAAGACTGCATAAACAAGAGTGGTTCTGACTAAAAAAAAAAAAGCTAAGAAAATCACATATTAATCATAGATTCATAGAAAGTTAATAGTTGGAAGTGACATTAAAGATTATTTATTTCCAAACACCCTGACATGGAGAGGGACTCCTTCCACTAAACCAGGTTGCTCAGACCCCCATCCAACCTGGACTGTTTTGTAGAGTGCAGCTCTGCTGCCAGAAGCCACACATTCCCATCTTCAGTCCATCCACGCTGTGTACAGCCATTTCTAGTGATGCCTCAGGTTTTAACTTTAATATTTTTCATATTCTGTGCTTTAATGTAGACTTCTGAACTTCATATTAGGGGATTAGGTAAGCCCTTTTCACAGGGTAGCTAGACAAAACAATTTCTTCTCTAGCTGGGGACCAAGGACAAATGATCCAAACCTCAGGCCTAAGAGCATAAAAAACTGATGGAGTTTCTTTTCCCAGCCCAGCAGCCGAAGAAGGAGTCAGGATTCTTCAGTTCTGGTTTTCAAGGTTGTTTATTATTTCTTATCTATCACATTCTTTCTCCGACCTGCCGAGGTCTGTCTGGCGGGTCGGATTGAGGCACACTGACCACCCTCAGAAGTGGCGTTATCTTTTTATACTAAAAACTACGTGTACATTATTTACAATAACTTCCCAATACCTATCACCTATGTTAGACAGTAAGTTTCTACTCTAAACCAATCCAAAAGTGCCACCATCACCCAGAATGTGAGGCTAAGAAGAAAGAAGGACAAGGCAGGCCCAAATCCCTCCATCTTGGCTTCTGAACTCCCATTCTAAAAACTCAAAATTCTACTTTTTTACCTTGTAACAAACTATCATTTTACTTAAACTTGTGGTTTGTGAATCCTCATATAAGGTTGGCAATTGTTTTATTCAAGGCAGAGGTGTTTTGACTCCTTGCCAAGGTCTCTGAGGCCCCTGTCAGGGTCTTGAGGCCTCCAGGGCAGCCAGAGGAATTTCCTGGGTTTCAACAAGTCAGGGCCTCAGATGCTCCCAGACAGCTGCTGGCTTGTGCCAAACCTGCACCGCAGATGAGCAGGCTCAAAGAGCTTTCAGCAGAGTTTCTAGAACCCCTTGAAAATAAAATAAAAAAAAAACAACCTGTAGCAGCAACCAGTTGGAAAGAAAAAGTGCAGGCTGTTCCAGGAAAAAAAAGCTGACTGTCAGAGCTGGTGGAAGCAAAAGCCTCCAGAAGCCACCCCTCACCTGCAGCAGCAGGCTGCCAGAAGTTCCCCCAAGAAGGACAATCCCTGCAGAAGAAACATATGGACGAAATTCCCTGAAGATGAAGCCTGGAAACTGCTGTGACAACTGTTATATCTCTACTATCTGATTCCCCAGTTGCACTTAAGAGCAGGCACAGTGAGAACTAGTTCTTAGCACATGGGTGTTGTGAATCAATTTAAAGAAGAGGAGTTTTCTCAGAGCCAGCCCACAGTCAAGTCGTGGGTGTTGGAAAGGGAAGATTTTCCTAAGGATTTTGTGAGTTTTTCACAGTACAGAGAGCAGTTTAGGGAATGCTGGCAACTAGAATTGAAATTGAAAACAAAAGGTGCAGACAAAACCATGGGAGGTTTCTGTGCCTGTCACGACCATACCACACAATCTCTCAGGACTTCTTGCAAGACTTACAAGACCCTCTACCAGTCCCACTACTAAAAAAAGCTCTGAAAGTCATTGGGAAAGTTTACAGCAATGTCCACACTGGCAGCCCTGTCAGATTCTCAATTTCCTGTAGCGGCTAGCTCTGGCATCTATTAAGCATACAGGTAGTGAAAATAGAAATGAACTGCACATGGAAAGAGCCAATGAATATGTTTATATGAGTGAGTAGTGCTGCACAAATAAAGCAGTTTTGAGGAGCGAAACAACTCTGCTGACAATGAGACATCGAAATGTCTTGTGCTTCAAGAGGTTTTACTTCACTTCCATTCTGGTTTTGTGAACTGAGTGCTATTGGCAGCCACAGCATGCTGGGTGTATTCCTGGAGTGCATCTGCTCCCATGATTTCAGCTGAAAAAGACCCAGTTCATGGTTTCATACTCTGGGAGACTGTTCCATGGCATGAACTGGCAGTAGAGAGGAGATTTGTTTCAAAAAATTCAAACCCAAACGCTTATATAATTATGCTCATATTTTTCAGAAATGCAAAAGATTTTTCTGCGCTCATACCATCTAAGTCTACAATCTTTTAATTGTTTGGACTCCTTGGATGATAATATTGGCCTGTTACAGACATTATGCAGTTTTTAGAGAAATTCCTTATCCTTCCCAGGCTGGCTTCAGACACTGAGGGTAATGCTTTTATGGTTTGTTAGCTCAGCTCTGCCCGTGAGCTGAAGCAGTCTGGCTATCTGTGTGACCTTGGAGCACAAAACCCAGACATCCATGCAGGACAGTGCTGAATGTGGCATACATAATGTGCTCTGGCTAACACTGAGCTGGCCATCAATCATTCACTGATATTGTCCCAAAAATTAATGCTAGGAACCATTTGCACCCTAAGCATGTCGTGCCAATGACAAACAAGATCTTTCAGGGTTCAGTGCCACCACAAGTCTTGGCACATGGAAAGTTTTGCAACTTAAACATGTGGTTTGCAGAATTATTTCTTATACATTTCCAGCCACTGAGCATATCAGAGGGATGGAGTTGGATGAAAACTGGGTGGTCTGCTTTGGAACCCAGAGAAAAAGAAGATATAATATTGTTTATTTTAAAATGCTGGTGAGCTTTTCTCTCCAGAGATCAGACTCTCCACTCAATCCTCTTAATAAAGAACAAGCGTGTAACAATTGTATTCTACCAGGAAGAACTCTCTGCCTGAGAGTTCACAAGAATTTATCAAGTTATGCATTGTTTATATAAAAGTCTAGTTATCTCTTAGGCAAAATTAATCAAACCAAGAAAATTAATAATTGAAATTGATAGGGTTTGTAATATACTACATTTTCCTATAGTATAAACAACTTTTCAAACTTACTGCAGGCTATGGGTTACTCAGCTATATATTTGTTAGCTGAAAGCATTTTTAAACGACAGAACATTTCCATTTTGAAATTCTGATTTAACTCTTCAGAAGAAGCAGTGAACAAATACTTTATATCAGACTTTCACCACTACACAGGTTCCTGTCAAACCTGTTTTAAGGATTTGGATTATGATGCATGAACTTCTCTTTCCTTTGTCATCCGAATTTATTGAGATGGTAAATAGGTACTCTGTGCTGTTAAAATGCTCCTGCTATGGAAATAACTTGTATTTTCAATCCTTGAACAGTACTCAGATACCATAATGACACACAAAATATAAATATTGCATACAGAAATGATGGATGCCAGAGCTTGGTATGTCTTTTCTGCGAAAGGCCTGTTACAGCATTCCTTTCTAGTTAAAATATCACTACAGCCACTGGCCTTGTCAAATCAGTTTTTCACAAGCACTACCAGAAAGATCTTGAATTGCTGGAATAATGCCATTCAAACATGGTAGAGATTCTGTCTTTTTCATCTGCCCCACAGAAAACTTCAGCTGTAACAACTACCAGCTAATAAAGCAGTATCCACTTAAGAGAATCTCTTCAGGAAAATCTTTTCAGATGTTTGTACACTCTAGCAGTTTGTAGTTTATATAATATGATGGAGAGTGGCAAAACACAGATCAGACAGTAAAAACACTCTCACTGTTGCTTGTGGACCTAAAAGAACAGAAGAGTCTAGAGGATAACTGAACACCCTTTTAAATATTAACACTCACAAAGGAGTTTCAGCTATTTCCCAGCATTTTTTCCAGATGCTTGGGGTTTTTTCCTGTTGTTTCAAATCTCACATTTTGTTTTTATTTTCCCCTTGACACTGCACTGTGATATTGCCTCTTTGAAAATTACAGACAAAGTGAGACAGATGTCTTCAATGTGGAATTACCAAGGGAATGGTTTCTAAGGATGCTATGGGCAGGTGTAGATCTCGGGACTCTCTGCCTCCTCTGCTGTGGGAGATCTGTTAATAATGTGCATAACAAGTAGAGAAAATCAGATACAAAATACTACAAATATCCAGACACATTTGACAAAAACACTGGGAGAGAAAGTTAAAAATGTACTTGTGAATCAGCAGCTCTGCTGTTTACCAGGAGATAACAGACGATTTTTCCAGAGAGTGCAATATCTTTCTGTGCTGCCCTAAAATAAAAAATAAATTATTATGTCATAGACAGGTAGAAGAATTATTAAAGAAAGGCTTTATGGAATCAGGTCTTGCTCTGCTAAAACTGCCAGAGCTTGCCTGTCATTTCCTCTAAGTGCAGCTAACAAGCAATTTGCAAGTTCCCATGTGAAGCTGTTTTGCAAATGAGAAGTTCGTTTAACACAACAATCTATTCTGAGGGTGAAAAACAAATGCACCTGTGTAAACAATAAAATGTGTTCCATGAGAAGCCACAAGGGAAAAATGTAAACATATCTAGAGACAGAAAATTTGATAGACATATACAATAGCTCTTCCTGACCAATGAACTGAGTTTCACTGTATTGCTGATCAGTTAGGTTTAACATGGTGTCTTCTGATATTTCCTACAAATATGAGCTTTGTGAATAAAGAATTGGCCTTCTGCATGAGTAAAATGGAGTCTTGGCTGATTTATTCCAACATTATTATAAATGTATTATAAACAATAAAGAAAGACATCTGTTTCTGTATTACTTTTTATCAGTTATTAAGCCTAGTTCCTCCTGCCCCCTTTTAATTTCTGTCACAGGAGATTGGTTTCCCTTTCTTTTGTTGGACAGAAAATGCTAGAACTTATGAATAAATTTGTTGTGCTGTTATTTTACATCTTAATTACATTCAAAAGATTTTCTATTTTTTTTTTTGTATACATGATAAGTTTGAGCATATTGTTAATAATGTAATCAAACATAATCAAATATGTGGTTATTATCTGTAAAATAATGAATGAAGAAGAATGTGTTACTATGTTTTTAATCATTGGGGAATCCAGATGATAACTTAACCAAAGGTGTCTAGCTTAAGGGTTCTCTAATAACATCTGAATTCTACTATCAATTTATACCATCAATTTAACCTAGCTTGTTGTGACCCATCCAGGTCAGAAGAAATTCGTTTCTTTTGGAGAAATTTGAAATTTCAAAAATAAAAGTTTTTAAACCTTTTCTTTCCTGAACCATAGACCTCAAATAAAATTTGGTAGCAGTAAAACAGCAAGTTACTTTGTGCCAATATGCATGCACCAACTTCATCTCATTAAGATGGAGAACTGTTATTTTGTACTATTGATTTTTAGGTTACTTTTCATAATTTTTATTGGCCTGACACTGTCTTATTCTTCACATTATTAATTTTCAAAAAAAACCTTCTGGGTTCTGGCACAAGCCAACTTGCCCTCTAATTAACAGTCTTCTTTTGTTATGGATAGTGAGATGGAAAATCCAGTATTTAAAGGAAGAAAGGTTACATCTGAGCCATAAATACAACTCAGAAAAAATTGTCATTTTTGCAGAGGTCAGATGATTCTCTGAATTTTTTTTTCCTTTATAATTTCCTCTCATTCATGACTGTAAAATATCCCTGAGAACACCAACAGGATTACTGATAGCTGTTACCATTGTCAACATTGTCATCATCAACTGCTCATAAGATCTTAAGTTTCTTTTAACTTAAATGAGAAAAACTGGTAAGATGCAGAGTCCTGGTGTCATTCAACTGCAATCTCCATCACATATTTGATAACTATTATGCTTCCCAATTTTATTCAACTCAGGAATCGAAACTGTGACTGACAGTATAAAAGACCAAAGCAGTTTCCTGAAATGTAGGCAATTAGATTTATCCCTGATGCCAAGAGAAGATCCAGTGTGGAAGAAACATGAGGCAAGGTGTCAAGCCACAAAACTACTGCACCCACTTAAATATGGTCTTGACTTGAAAGGAATCCTTGAATTAGCTATGTATGAATCAGTAATACACAAGGAATAGACCAATTTAGGATAGTCAGTCATTAGCTATTTTGGTTGATGCATTAATCTTCTCAGAGAAAAAGTGCTTTTACATTTGAAGTAGACAATGCACCAAGTAAGTAGTGGGGGGAGGAGAGTGGCCTTGTAAAGGGAGAAAACTGGAAACATGGGGAACATAAGGGGAATGGGGGAGAAGGCTGAAAAACAGTAAGGTAATGATATATGATGTGATACAGGGAAAACAAAGGATAAAAATGTGCTGTTAAAGACTAAAGAGGATGTGGCAAGGCACAGTGAGACACCAACCTCAATTTGAAAATATATAGTTTGGCATTTTGAGTGATGCTCCAATGTTTTTGAACTCAGGTGCACTGAGGCCACCTTGGAATTCCTCAGAGAGGAAGAAGGCCATCCCACCCTTTGTCCTCAAGCAATTCCTTGTCTCCTCTATTCTGCTAAGAGATTGACAGGATGGATAATGCTATTGTTCATTTTTCAAGTGTGCATTAATGCCATTGACTTAACTTGTCTATTTTGAAGAGCTATTAGAGCTCCTTTGTGCTGTGTCTATAGGTTGTATTGTGAGTTGTCACTCCAGCACAGGCACATCCTGCCCAGCACTCTGCCTCCCTCACCCTGCTGCTCTCTGGCTGTCAGCTTCATTGTAAAACATCAACAGGAAAGATGTGCGCCGTATTTTTGTCTTTGCAAACAGGCCGCATTATGTTAGGCTGCAAAATAATTACATGACATTCTCTGCTTTCCAAATTCAGGATTATCTGGCCTGTGCCTATGGCACTAATGCTGCATCTGCTGGTGATGTACATGACAGCAAGAGCAGGGGCTGATTTGCAGTCTCAGGAGCTATCAGAACGAGCGGCACTGAAAACACAATAATTATATTAATTGGGCAATGTCTCTACAGCACAAGCTTTAGCTTTGCCTTAGCATTTAATAACTTCTCTCATATATTGGTTATGTCAAATGTGAAGGGAAGTCAGAAAGGACTCCTCAGTGTTTTGGCTTCACAGTAGGTACACTAAGAACCAATTTGAGCTGGTCGAAATCTTTATAATGGAATATTTTCCTGTCAGAAGACATATTTCCACCAAAGTAAAAATATTCTGCAAGAATATATTGATTCTGACAAATTTAATTCAGAAAAGAAATTGTGAAGCAATAAGATTTCTGCTTTAATATGGTTTTACTTCAAGAGCATATCCTTTACAGAAATTAAAAATTAGATTAATAACAATATCAGATCTACTGAAAAGAAATATTTGGATTCAATTAGCATTATCTCTTCAAGGAATCATAATGAAACAAGTTCAGAAGTCACAGAATTTTCCTTCCCACTGATTTTCAATTTCTGGTATTTTCCTGCAAACATGAGGTAAAAAAAAATTACCTCACTTACTATTCAGAAACAAACAGGCATGTAAAGGACTTTTACAACACTTTTCTCCAGAAAAGTGATGAAGCTTATAAACTGATGTTTCTACTAAATGTTTCCTAGAACTCTGAGTAGATCCTAAAGTGATATAAGTCAGAGAGTTCCACTGTGACCACAGCAGGCAGAGTTTGATGCAATCAATCACCATGAATGCTCAGGATTTTCCAGGTGCACTTGGTGCTGGACACTCACAGCATGCTTTATAAAGTGAACACTGAAGGAACTTACCACTATAGCCCAGGTAGCTGTTCTGCTCTGTGCTGGGAATTTCTGGGAAGTCACTTAACCACCCTCTGTCTACTGTCCTTCTGTAAAACTGAAATAATATTTTCCAACTCTCATTCGTTTAGAATTAGACCTTACTCTTGCAACTTACCAATGCTAGCAGACCCTGCACAGAAAATTGGAAGAAGAAGCAAGAATATGTACTAAGTGTTTAAGAGTGGAAAACATCATCTAGACTATAAACAAGAATAAAGAAGTAATTTCTTCTTTTAGAATTGGGTACTGAACGTGTACACTGAGATCACACTTCTCAAGGAGCTAACCAGTAACCTCTTCATAACTTAGAATTCTTAACTAAATTTATAATTCATTATCTCTTCCATTACTTGGCCTTATGGGCACTAGAAAACCTCATATCTCCACATTTCTTCAGTAAGTCAGTGCCTCTGATTTTCTAGCTACCTTTCTTAGCTACAGAATGACCTAATGCTGCCACAAGTGTGCTGAACTGGACAGAGAGTTAACACTGTACCAGATTTTAATAATACATCTTCCATTCCAAGTGATAAATAGGTAAAAATCTAATTCAGTAATAATTCAGAGGAAATAAATAAAACTACAAGTGCATAAACTATACTGTATACATGCATTGCAGTTAGTGATGAAACCAAACAGACTAACAGTAAGTTAAGTGGTTTTAGTAATGCCCATCAATATTGTGCCAGTCAACAGATTTATAAAATACAAATACATATAAAAATTGGTGCCATGCTAAAATATCCAATAGGTCAGTATCAAAACCAAATCAATAACAAATCAAAAAATGAGTGGTGACAGTGCTATTATACACATTTTTCATTGTGAGACCTAACAATAAAAAATACCTGAGGGCCAGTTTCAGTCTGGACATATAGGAGAATGAGATTCAGGATTTCATTTTCTGCAGCCATGGAGATTGACCCATGTTACTCCAGTACTCAACAAAACAAGGCCTGAGAAACCAGTGGCTTTCACTGAAGGCTGGGTTGCCTTTCTAATTAGGCTACTCACTAAAGCTTTAGTGCCACACAATGACAACTGTTTGTCTACACAGGCTTAAATAGTGATGTTTTCAGTCAGTGCAATTATTTCCCTTCCTTTGCTGTAATCCTTCCTAAAATGTGCTTCCAAGTTTGAGAGGTATCTCACCCCCTACAGTAAAAGGAAGTTAAGTCTGGAGTTCAATTTATTATTGTCTACCATAGATATCCTCAGCTTGCAGTAAATTAATGGAAAGGATATGTTCAGCTTGGTTAGCCCAGTGTAATGCAGTTATATTCTACTTCCTGTAGCCACTAATTCATTAAATGCCACTGCTGGCTGTGTCCCTACATCCCTCAAGATGTGGCTCTGGTACAACAAGTTCCCAGGAAAACCTTGGAACACAAGTCTTTAGTTATGAATATTGGGGGTAGGGTGGGTTTCTTCTTAATTTTTTTATTTTTTTTTTTAATTCACATGTTGAGACACTTGCAAGCAACCAATACAATCTGGAATTCATATAGTTAAAATTTTGTTTAGAAGTCAATGTTGCTGGCATTATTGAAAAGAGAGAAAAATATTATTTCACTTTCTCCTTGGCTATGTAATTACACATAAGTAATAATTTGAGCTATTTTTTACTTGCTACAACAAGTATTGAATATCTTCTTTAATGATGAACTCGATAATATAGAAATTGGGAAGGTATTGATAGGCTCAGAAAACTGTTTGGGCAAAAGAAAACACTCCTAATGAGCAAAGTCCAGAATTATTGCTTGTGAAATTGAGATTCTAGCCATCTAATCAAATAATTCCAAATCTAGTAATTATAGACCAAAAAAAAAAGAAAAGAAAAAGCCCCAAAAATCCTCCCTAACAATAGATTACTATTAGAGAAAGAGTCTCAATAATAATAGAGATAAAACAGAAATACAGACAATTCCTAGTGCCAAGTCATTCCTTACTGTCATGGCACACCCTCCTACTGTTTTTCTTTGTCCTGAGGTTATTGGCTAAACTTTGGGGGTTGGAGGAGTCTGACAGAAAGTCCTTCAGAGAAAAAGATTTGTTGAAGGCAGGAATTTCTTTCTCCTCTTTGGTGGCAGGAGGATAACTTCATCTTCCTCACTCTGGGGTCCAATGAGGGATATTTTTTATGTCTTTTTATCTCGTCACTTTTCACACTTTGCTTTTCTTCCTTGCTCTGCAATTCCACTTGGCAGTTCAATGAGGTACACATGGAGCGTTTTACATATAATTAATACAAATTCTAAAAATCTGTACTATCCAACTCACATGTTTTTTTTTCTTTACTTATCAGCAAATAGTCACAAGTGAGTTGTTTCCTGAGGTCTCCAGGGTCACCACATGCCACTTTTCTTACCATGTTACATATATATCCCACATTCCTCTACACTGCGCCAGGTCCCAAATTTCAAGCCTTTCTTGCTATACCATGACTATACTCTGTATTACTTCATTATATGAAGATTATAGAGGTTTTTCTTTTCTATGCAGAAAAGTCTTCAGTTGTTACTATCATTTACACAAAAATAAAGAAATCTTTAAGTAGATCAAAACAAGTCCAGACAAAACCCAAGGAGAATCAGTCCAGAGATCTTGTTCTGGTTTTAGCGAGGGTTGGTGACAAGGCTCTACCATCCTTGACAGCATTTAAATTTTTGGGATATGGATGCAGAAAACTTTAGTGAGCTTTGTAAGTAAAAAATGAATGGTGGCAAGCTGTTAAACCAGGCAATAGCATCACTTAATTTATCCTGGTAGTATTAGAAGGTTTAAAGGAGGTACCAGCCACTATTCCATTCCAAGAGAAGAAGTAACCACAGACCAATACACTGCTGACAGCCCATGAAAACAATTATTTTTTATTTCAGCAATGAAACAAACCCACAGACATTATTAAATATTGGAACTGCTTGTGTGGTTTCAGATACATGTGGTTCAAGGGAATGTCTTCAGGAAATGGTTTGATATTTGATATTTGATATTTGACTCACCAACATCAATGCAATTACCAAGAACATGTTTACACAGTGTAATACTTTGAACATATTTTCCTAGAATTCACAGCAAAACCAATTTTGCAATGAAATATAGTGCTTAATAAAGGATGGAATTCTGCTTTGTGAACATTTTCTTATATAAACATTCATAATAGCTCCTAGGACGGTGGTGCTACTAAAGCAGAGAGAAAAAAAATAGTTCAAGCAAGCCATACTTTTTCTTTTAAAGTAAAATGCCAATAACCTATCATGACTGTGATGATATGACTCACTTTAATACTGACACATATAGATCCCACAAACCACAGAAACATTTGGGCTGTTATTTTTAATGGCCTTTTAAAGACACAAACAATAACAGCAAACAATAAAACATCTTTATTGCGTTGCTGTACTTGGCAAAGGGACTAGAACAGCTTTGGAGGATGGCTGTGCTGGGTCTGGCTGGGATGGAGTTAAATTCCCTCATGGTAGCCTATGTGGTGTCATGTGCTGCATTTGTGGCTAAAATGGTGTTGGTGAAGTGCCAAAGTTTCTGCTGCTGCTGAGTAGTGCTTGCACATCACCAGGATATTCTCTCAGGCCAGAAGGGTGAAAGGATGAGCAAAAGTTTGGGAGGGGACACAGCTGGGACAGCTGGCTTCAACTGGCCAGGGATAACCCACACCATACAACATCATGTTCATCAGTAAAATACCTAGGAAAACAGTGTGGGAGGCAAGGATTTAATTAATAAACCAATTATTTTCCAAAGCAACTATTCATACTGAGGCCCTGACTGCTAGTGGCTGGACATTGCCTGCTAATGGGAATAAGAAAATAAATCTCCTCATCTTGTTTTGCTTCTGTGATCTTTGTTTTACTCATTAAACTGTCCTCATCTCAACCCTCAAGCTTGCCCATCCCCTGTGCTGCTGGGAAGAGGAGAGTGAGACTTGCAGGGTGTTAAACTGAAGGCCAGGAAAGGCAGACCCACAACAACACATTTATTTAAAACTAGTGCAGCTATTACCACTGTTGTCATGTGCCACAGACCCTCACTGCAACCTCATGGCAGACCCTTTGATAAGGATTCTCAAAAAGCAGACCTGAACATAATTTTTTTTATTATAAAACCATATTATAGATATATCATACTGATAGCAAGAAATGTAGGAACTGTTCTTTTAGGTCTTCTTTACCAGAGCTGAACATGAAGTTATTTATAATTTCATACCAGACACAAAACAAAAAGTTGAGCTGGGTCAAATCCCAAAGTCAATTACGAAGCTCCTGATTACTTCAGGTTGCAAAAATTACCCTCTATAAGACATGAATCAGAAATGAAGGCAGAAAAAGTCTAGAAGCTACCCAGATAATGGAAATTTTTCGAGATCATTATGTGTAGATTCTCTCATCCTCAGTTAATCTGGGACCTTTCAGAGATCATCCAGAATCAGAAGAATGGCTGTGATGTTACTGCAGCACCCAGGACCATACCAATCCATTCAAATATCAAGAAAATGCATGTTTCTTTAAGTTTGTCTAAAGTTAATAATAAAAGAACACTAAAATACATTGTTTGAGAAAAAGAAGTTTTTGTCCTTAAATGATCCAGATGTTGTTAGCAAGCTCAGAAAAAGAACTCTTTCACTTTTCTAACACATCTGACGAATGTCGAAGTTCTTGAACATTCCTGAAATAGGCTACTCTAGCAAACACTAGCCAGATGGTATGGAGGTTAATAGATGGTAAATTAATTAATATTAACTTTGTTTCTTGTTGTAAGTAGTTTCAATTGCTTTGACAATAATTTAGCACCCTTTCCGCTTCACAGATAGGAAACGGAGTCATTTTAAAAAACTATTCTGTAATTTTGGTAATGACAATTTGTGTCCTCATCATGATGTAAACAAGAAAGAGTGCTGTTCTGTGCCTGATGCCCTGAGAACTTTGAATTCCTAAGTATTTATTGAGCAGATGAATCCTATGTAACTATTTTATGGTCAGCCGTATCAAACTGACACAAGATCCTTCTCACCTAACATATCTTCATTAACACATTTTGTTTTACAATTATATTATTCTAAAAAAAGATAAAAATTTAATTTCATATGGTATATACTTTTACCACACATATATATTACCTTAGAAAACATTCCCAAATAAAAATCCCAACCAACACCCTATTTCAAGTATGACCTGTTAAAAAGGCTCTACAACTCCTGTCCTATTTTTTTTCCTTTTTTGAACTTCACAGAAAACTTATCAGACATATTGGAGTTTGTTATATCTTTGGCACACTGAAAAACAAGCAATTTTAGATACTTGTCTATCCTTTCTCTGCAAAATTATCACTATTTCTACTTTTCATAGAGTTTTGTTAATCCATCACATCCAGTTACCCAAGCTGCTGTCTCTGACAGATCTAATGAATGACACATTTCGAATCTTGGTGACTGGTAAAATATTTAAAAAACAAGGACAAGATTGACTGAGGTCAGTAAAAATAAATAGCTTATCTCTGTGCTACATCTCCTTTTCCTTCATATATTTTTCTTGTCAAAGGCATCAGTAATGCTTCATTTTCAGAGTCACAGTTTAGAAAGTCTGAGGATTTAAATGTCACCCTTCATTATTGTTTGATGTGATAAAGGTTTCATGCCACAGATTTCCTGAGTAAGGATAACTGTTTATCCAATTCTTTTAGGAAAAGTATTAATTTTGCTTCTTAAACCAGTTCTTTATCAAAAGTCTTTTGTCCTTTGTTACATACACAATTAAATAGATCTTATGAGACTTAAAGTTCATCTGCAAAAGTATTTTATGTGTTTTCTGAAATGTCCTTTACGTGTTTCACATTTAAATTCTGCCAGGTAAGGGCTTGACAACTTTTCCCAATAGGAGAGATGGTGGTTAGGTGACACAGTGAGTGAACTTTAAGACATTCAGAACCATATGCTCCCATGGTCTTCATGCTTGAAGGAGGAAAGAGGAGAGGAAAAGAAAGGAAAGTGGAAAGTGGAAAGTGGAAAGGAAAATGAAAAGAACAGGAAAAAGGAAAAGAAAAAGGAAAAGAAAAAGGAAAAGAAAAAGGAAAAGAAAAAGGAAAAAAAAAAGGAGCTGGTGGTAGATTCCAAAGAAAGGTTAAGTAATGGGGTCTGATTAAGTCTTGGAAGTTTTGCTTCACATTTGCATTTGATGTCATCAACTCATTAACTGTTACAGTAACATTAGCAATGCATTCCAGTGTAGCTTGAAGAAAGTTGAGCTATCTTCTTTGCCATTATCATTGATTTCCATGAACAAGCAGGAGTGTTACTGAATCAAAACCTGTTTGTGAAATCTTCCTTATTATTTTCTCCTTCTTGGGAGAGCTTTATTAGCTATATTCCTAGTGCACATGGTCTGCTGATATTCCTCACAAGAAATTCACTTTTCATACAATGGTCATGGGCATCAATAGGAGATAAAGTGTTTATTTCAATGGACTTTGTATTAGGTCCTGGTTGACCTAAAACTGTATTACTGTATTATCTCTTTTCATTTTGTTTAATCTCTATAAGAAAAAAAAAAAAAAAAAAAAAGAGAACATTTTCGATACTGATGTTTTTATTAAAATACATGTTTCACACTTGATCCTGGTTTCCACAGCTTCTGCTACTATATTCCATTTTGTTTTCTTCTTTCTCATTGGAGTTCTGTGGGTGTGAATAAGGAATCTGGTACTCATGACTTGCTTGGTGGTAGGTGAGTTCTTGTAGGTGAAGTGGTGCCAGCCATTGTGGCACTAGAGGCCATGTTCTGACAATTTGTCCAGCAATGTCATTTTACTTTGAAAGTAAATACACATTTATAAGCCTCAAGAGGGAAATTCCTGGACAAAATTATTCCACAGATCCTACTGACATTCTATTTTTCCTGTAGAGTGCTTCCCTTTCTTGATCTGTTTGTGTGTCCTGTGTTTCACCACCAAGACAAACATTTTAAAACTAGATTTGTAACAGTCTCCAGAACACTGTCTAGATTCTCCATAGAATAAATCTGCACGCTGTCTTCCAGGCAATTTTTTTTTTCTGCTCTCTGTGAAAATATTTGAACAGGTGCTTCCTTCTTTTCCACCACATCTCTTCGAGACAGTTATTGTTTGTTTCTCCTGCCCCTGATTTGCATTTCTTTTTGGAGACTTACCAAACAAATGCAGTACAATCTAGCATCAATAGTTCCTTAGTTCTCTTTTCTTTCAGTTGTTTTTTCTATTGGAAGGACATGATGGCTGATTTCCCATCTCAACACATTTCCCATCATTAATTAAATAACCTGGAAATCGTGCCTATTTTTTTTTTTAATAAATGTTAGAAAGTTTAAATATTTCTGTCTCCCTTGCATGTCTAAGATGCCCCAGAGATGGACAACATTTTTTGCTGATTCAACACCTAGGATGGTTTTGCACGACCCGATTTCTTTCCCTTTGGAATCCATTAGGACTTTGCTGATGAGTTCAGACATAGAAGTGTTTTTTCAAAAAGCACATGAGAAGGAGGAGGAGGAGGAGGAGAAGAAGGAGGAGGGAATGGTGCTTCATTGAACATGTTTTACAGGTGCTGGTTCTGCAGCTCAGGTCTGGAGAAGCCCTTACAGGTGGGTGGGTGGCTCCCAGGGCTGTCCCCTGCAGAACTGCTCTATGCACTGGTGAGTGCATTTGAATTTTAAAGGTGTCAAGGGGAGGACTAAGGCATGGGAATTATTCCATAAATCAACTCCTAGAATCCTGTTACAGACCACAGAGTTACTGACTTAGCAGTTTTATCTAAACCATTGATTCTTGAGAGCTTTGAGGATAATTTGCTTAAATCAAGGTTACCTTAATTATGGAAACTTGATTAATTGCTGCAGTATTTCAGCTTTCTTAAAACATATTAATCCTAATAGAGGCACCTAAGTACCAAAGCCTTGACAAATACCTAGTGTTGTGTATACAGCACATAATTTATGATATTGGTGTAGCTGTTACATTCAAATGCACATTGTTTCCACCAAGTGTTACTGCACCTTTTTATATAACTGTTCGTGATTGGCCTAGAAATGTTTATAACATGTGAAACATATACAATCAGATACTCAAGAAGATGTTGTGCCCTGCTTGCAGAAGTGAAGCACAAAATGAGCAGGAAAGAGTTAAAGTTGACTTTGATTGGAACGTAGGCGAGTAGTGTAGATCTGCTCTCCATGTAGTTTAAACAAAGTGGAAAAGCAATTTATAACTAAATACAGTACTGTGTGTACTTATCTGAAATTGCAAAATAGAGCTGCTGGGTTCTGAAGTTCAGATGAAATTGTACAGTGTTCCTTGTCTCCTACTCATTTCACTTAATCTCCTCTCCCAAGGGACCAGGTGGCTCAGGTCCTTAACAATGAGATCTGACACTTTTCCAGTTTTTTGTGGTTTTTTTTTTTTTTTTTTTTTTCTTTTTGGTGACACACTGAAAGCATTCTAAAACCGTGCTTTAGTTCTGGATTGCCACTCAAAAGACGAAACTGTTAAGCAAGGAAATGCTTTATAAATATTCAATATTAATATTTTCCTTCTCTCTCTTAAATTTGCTACCAGTGGTAAAACTGGCAGGTTAATATTACCCCTGAAAGTCTGTCACACTACTTCTGTCATAAATGACATCACATTTCAGTGAGATGGTTGCCTTCAGCATTAGATTCAGAAATGTCTGTTCTAGCTGCCAGCTTGAGCAAACAAATTTAATATTTTTCTGTTGACAAGTCTTTCCTAGCTTGTTAACTTTTTGATTGTTCAGCTGAACATAACGGGCATCAGTTTTCATAGCTGCTCACCATTTTGCTGGTTTGAAAGACAGAAACATTTGGGTTTTCAGCAGGAGCTGAGCAGACAAAAGCAAAGCTTCAAAAGGGTGGGTGCATGAGCAATAATAAATACATACACCCACTTAGAGCAAATAGCTTTATAGGGTAAATTTCATCTGTAAACCTGTGCACTTACAAAAGTGCACAGGTTTACAGATGAAAAGCAGGAGAACTAATGGGCTTCAGATGCTCAGACACATTTATCAGTCCCACTAAGCACCCTCTTGAATCTTACAGCATCTAAATACCATTTAAAATATAGCCCTGAGCAATACTGTGCTCCTTTGATCCCCGGAATAAGCAGAGAGAGCCTGAAGGCAGTTCTGTATCACTGGGATTATTGGAGGTCCCAGTGATTTGTAAGGATCCATGACTCTGCTCCTCCTTTGCACGCCCTCCAGAGCTTGGGTGGTTGGTGAGAGGATGCTGCCTTTGTGCTGTGGAGAGCATCACTGCAGAGTGCCAGCTCAAGGGTCCTCAGGGTTGCTTGAAGCTGCTCCTCCTACAATGGAGATGAAATTCAAGATAAAATTGCACTCAGAGATGCTTAACACTCAGAAAGCAGCAAGAGGAGGCATGATGTGTGGTTATATAATCTTTTTATTTGTAAAAAAATACTGGTTTCACAAGGAATTATGGTTTTATGAAGATGCAGACTCCCTCTTAGTATTGCCAGTCTCTAAACTTCGTGCTGTAAAAATATCATGCAGTTACCATGCTTGCAGATTGCATGGAAGAAAAGCAGTGTCTCTCTTTTCAGTTTATTATATGACTCAAAATTGGGTTCACTAGTAAAGCTAAACTGCAATTAAGACTATGAAGGGTTTCCATCTAGTTAGGCATTTTTAAAAAATAATTTGGAGTAGGGAAATCAATGACCTGCATCATCTGAGATGTGAGAAATAGCAAGTGAATGGAAAGTGGAGATTGTTAGGCTTTATTTGGAGCCTACTTTTCTTCCTTCTTTATGTCCATGTTTTTGTGAGATCATGGCAGTCAGAGATCCCTGGAGAAAAGGGCATTTGTCTGTTCCTTGCTAAGAACAAAGTTCCAGGCAGTCTCCTAATGTGGGATTATAATGTTCTGCTTGGATTTCATTTGTCATGTAAGTGCTCTGCTAAGAAATCAGCAGTGTCTACATTTAATTTAAGCACATATATAAATATTTATTTTAATATAGGTACAATAATGTTCACATGGAGTGTGCAGAAATGCAACTTATAGATCAGTGCTTTTAAGGTAATACAAAATTTATTAAAACAGAGAGGGTAGTTATTTAACCAAAAAGATTCTTTCAAATTTAATTTAGATATTTTAAACTACATTTTTAATTAAATTTTAGAGACTGAGTCTTGGACTTAAATCATGCTTCATCATCTTAAATATTGAGTCTTACAAGTTGGATATATGATTCATGGTGCCACACAGAAGTTAAATCTGTGCCATAATCTTTTTATAGATATCCCAGCTATAGCAAAATCACACATGATTACCTGAATGATGGAGTACATTGCAAATTTTGACTTCATTCTATCTAATCAGGAATTCCACTGTACAGGGCAAACAACCAAATGTTTCAGTTCTCCAAAGATGATAAGGTGCATTCTTTCACTACACACAAATATGTGGGTGTGAATGACAGGCTCCTACCATCAGGAGTCTTCAAAAATCTGTGTATTATGGTATGTAGGAGGTATTTTTTGTGATGATAGTAGTTCTTGCTACATAAATACCCGTGAGCATTTCAAGACAAGGAAAAATTATCATTCTTTCTGTGTGCTTTGGGATAATGTTGCAAGTGCTATGTTAGCCTGAAATGTTAGACATCTTCCATGTGAGGAGTGCTTTCTCCAAATAGATGTTTCAGCAGTTCCTGTTCCCTACACAGCTGGGACTTCTGTCATCCTTTGAGCTTTTTGGTTTCCTCCTTCATTTAGGGTTTCACATTATGCTTATCCCTGCAGGCTCTTTCTTCTGAGTGCCTTTGACTGTCCCCAGGCTGTCTGCCACCTGTGGCTGCAGCTCTTTAAGAGCCAACCCTTCAGTTAAAGGGCTTGTGTTTGTAAGAGAAACCTTCCCCATATCCAGACCAAAGTATGAGGAGCTGGAATCTGTCTTTGCTCAGTGCCTGTGGGTTCCAGAGTTCTGTGTCTGGCAGGCAGAATGGTGGAGTGTGAATTTCCAGCACAGAACCTGACCCTAACTAACCCCTGGCATGAATATGCGTCCCACTAAAAGCTTGTCCCATTTTCTGTCAGTGTTCCCTACCACAGCAGCAGTCTCATTCCCGCTGTGAAACACTGTGCAGTCCATTCTCTTCTCAGGCAAGCTTGAAAATATGGTTTATAGCAAAAATGCTGAAGACAATTGAGCGCTGGAGGACTCATCCTCCAGGACACAAGTACTCACAAGCCAAGGGGAGGAAACGACTTGGGAGTCCTGAACAGCAATCCTTTCCAACAGGCTGAGATGTTTTATTTATGAGGAATAGTAGTCATGTGTGGCAGTTTAAGCATTTACTAATCTGCTTAGTTCAAATGCTAGGACGTTGGAACAACTTGCCATGCCACTCATTCCCCAATGAACCATAAAATTATGGAAGGAAAGAAGGAAACTTAACCAAAAAATATGCTTAGGACCTTAGGTTTCCCAGAGCTCAGTGTTAGTCTGAGTCCTTCAGAAACTGCAAATGGCCACAGGAAGGACACATCATTTAAATGAATAATCAGTATAAAACATGATGATATTTCAGTATAAAATATGATGATATTTTCTCAAAATAGTGTCTCAAAGATTATACCTCTATACTGCTGGCATAGTTATATCTAGGTTTCCAATCAGTAGTATACACAACATGACACCTGAAATGTTAGAATATAGATTAATTAAGATCCATTTTCTCCCTTCCAGACCTCAGATTTTAGAAAGCTTTGACAGTAGCAGTCTTTTAAAATCTAGAACATTGAAAATGGAGGGTGGATTTCATATCAGCATGGAATCTGGCTAAATTTAAGCCCTAGAAGGAGTTTACTATGACTATGTGAGATCTAAATTTGTACTGAATAAAACAGGGTCTTTCAGGAAGTTTAATTTTGAAATGGCCACTTAATCAAAACCACTTTAATCTTACCCAGTAAAAAAGAATTTTGAACTTGCCTTCAAAGCAAGAACTAGCCATACATCCAGTGCATCATCCTATGGAAAAAAATCTTAATGCTTGCCTGGAAAAAATCCATTTTGAAACCATTGTATCTATATCTACTAGCACAGTCAGGGAAGGGAAGGATTTCCCTGTGTCTGTGTGACTGGTGTTGGCTTAATTAAAGAAGTCATCATTTCCAGCCCACTCTATACTCTCTACACAATGATTTTCCTGTACTAAAATGTGAACATTTTTCTCATATATTATCTAGGACAAAAAGGATGACATTTAGCACTCAGACTGTGGATAGCCTAAACCTATCAATGTAAAACAAGTCTGTTCATGTTGAGTTTTCTTAGTGCTGTAAGAGTAGCAAATAATATTTGCCTACTCTTCTGTAAGCTAACAGATTCATCAGGTTTGAAAATGTTTCTGCACCTGATTAACTGGTTTTACACTGTGCTGTCACTAATCAGTGCTCCAGTATGTTATTTTTATAGGTGTTTGTCTGTAAACCAAGCAGTTTTCTGAGCAGTCCAAGTAAGTTGGGGCTGGGGATGGAAAAGGGGCAGATGATGACAGAATTGCCCAGTAAAATAACATGACAAGAAATGTTATCCTTCATCTCATGTCAGAGTTAAGGCTGGTAGATGAAGCCTTGCCTTTCAACTAATTCAGCGCCACCCTAAAAAAAGCTTATGAATTTACTTTATTCAGTGTTGAGGACTAATATTCTTGCTGCTCTCAGAATTTAAAAGTGTAGGTCTGTAGGGATTGCAGCCAGAAAATGCTGATTCCCCATAACTGAGAACTTTCAAATCATTTTTTTATGTACAAGATAAAATTGCCACCTTCAGTAAAGACCTCTGTCACTTTTCCCATTGACTCTTTTCCCTTTCTGTATTTTTAATACCATCAGATCCCAGGGAACTTTTGCTTTAAAAAGTAACACCTAAAAAGAAAAGTAACACACAGATTCCCTGAGTTGCTGCTGATACACTGTCAGATAAAAAATAAAGCACAATAAGATGAAAATGATCACTTCAACAATTTTATGACTGTTAAAAGAAAGAAGAAAACCCCACAACTTGACAACAAAACCCCCTCTGACTCCCTTGCCTTGAATGGAATTTCATCAGTTTGCCAGAAAGGGAAAGGACTCAACTTTAGAATCAGGTGCTGCCACTCACTCTTAGTCAGCACCTTCCCAAAGTCATCCTCTTATTCCTAAGCTGGATTTCTAAGGTATCTGGGCACTTCAGCTGCTGAATTCTGGTTGTCAGTCATTTGTCTGCAGACCTGTGAGTAGTTATTTAATGATAGTTCAATTTTTTCTGGATGGACTGTGAAGCTGTGCTTCAGTGCTAATGTGGTACTTGGTCCTAAGTTCTGCCTTGGTGATGGCAGCTGATGCACCTCAGAAGGCATAATGGGTTATTCTGCCTTTAGAAATCCTTATATTATGGCAAAACAGTGAAAACTGGATCAAATATCTAGTCTAATATCTGAAATAAAAGATAATATTTTGTTTATTTTACCACTAAATTGTGTCAGATTAAAAGCTATTCTGGGAAAAAGTACCCAATTTTTTTTATTTTTTTTTTTTTTGTCTGGAGACATCAACTGATAAAAACCAGAGCTTTCCTTTGAATTTTGTTCCAGTAGTTCACACCCTTCATTCTTACAATCTGAAAAATGAGGTCAGTTTGTATTTTCATTGAGCTTTCAGACATTTCTGCAGTTGGTAGTGTCCTAATTTTCCTTCCTGAACAAAGTCCACGGGAAAATCCTCAGAGAATGACAGTTCCAGCTCACCAAAGTCCAGGCAGGTCGCACTAAGTTTTAGTATGAGGCTCTTTGTGACACATGGGAGACTTCCATCCTTGGTCTAGAAGGGTCAATCCTGTTCTGCCCAAGTGTACTAATACTGCCTCATCCTTTTCTTGCCATAGAGCACAAAAACCCTGCAGTTAAAATTTGGGGCTTTATTAAATCAGTGTAGGAAAAGATTTCTTTAGTGAGACTTTATATTTATTTACATGCTTGCATTGTAAAACTGGTCATTTCATCAGCATTTTGATTTGGGCTTGCTTTTTTTTTTTAAGATAAAATTTGAATGACTTTGGTTTGCTTTTTTTAATTTTCTTTTTCTTTCCCCAGTTTATTCATCAAGAACACCAGTGATTTTGAAAAACATTCAAGGTGATAAATGCAAGAGTTTTTTTCATACTGAAAGACAGGATCATTGCCCACCTACCACATAAATAGAGGCAGAACACATAGAGATTAGTAAGGAGATTTTGACTCAGGCAGACTTTGACCCCACTTACTGTTACAATTCTATCAAAGCAGAGATGAGATATTGTCATAATTCTTTAACTTAAAAACTTCAGGGAAAAAAAAGACATTTTTAGGCACTGTGTCCCACTGTAAATAACTTAGCAAGATTGCATGAGTTCACGATAATAACGACAATCATTAGGATTTATAGAGCAAATTCAGCCTGCTCTGTTTCCTGAGATGGGTGGTAGCTTTATGAAGTAAAAACTGGCAGTTTTACAACAGAAAATTTTAATAAAACCTGTTGGTTGATTACTTCATCTTGAAAATGATCTCATGCAGATGTAAATCTTAATAGCAGTGCAGTGTAAGGAATTGTGGTCACTATCAAAGACCCTGCCCATGTGCCTGTCAATGAAAGCACATGATAAAGTGAAGGAATGAATTACCTTTCAGACAAATCCAGCTTTGGAATTATTTCTTTCCAAAAGAACAAGTGATTATAATGGCAAAAATTCCCAAAAAGAAAGTTCCTATTTTTCCTCCCCTTTTAAAATAATTTAGCTGATTATGTTATTTACTTGTTGTTAAAATCAGTCTTTGTTTTTATGGAATATCTCAAATTGGTAGAAAGTTGGTTACAACAAAATATCAATGATATTTTTTTCTTCAAATGACAAGAGATGATTTGGAATGACACAGTTTAATGATGGACCTGGCGGTGCTTGGTTAACAGACTCACTGATCCTAAAGGTGTTTTCCAACCTAAATGATTCAGGAACCCATCTCCCAAACAAAAATACAAGTAATAAAAAAGGTGACACAACACCATTCTGTATGTTATTCTTTGAAGCACAGTGTAGGGTACACTGATGCATATTTTCATAACCTTAAGAACTGATTAGGTGAACTCTTTACACCTAAGAGTGAGCATTTACATAGTGAAAATATTATAAGTAGTTTTAAGGACAGAAATCCATTTATTCTTACAACAAAAAAGAAAAAGGAAAAGAAACACAGATTGTTCTGGTCTGTACACCTACTCCAAATTTTTAAAATACTGATGGATTGAAGGTCTTTATCTTGATAGTTAAAATCTCCAGGAAAATTTTTCCTGAGGCGAATTTTCAGCTTTAAAATTGAAACTGTCCACCAAGGGGAAATCTCATGGAAGTGAGTAGCAAATACCTCAGAGAGGCAAAATGTATTATTATAAAATTCGGAGCACTGGGAGATCAGACTGGCCATGTGGCTGTTCAATCTGAAAATAGCACATGGATCTTGCAGGTTTTGACTCAATGTTGTGTTTTCATACAAAACAAGTGCTCACAAAACAAGTAAAAAAATATAAACCTGATGCACTATTTCCTGTGACCTATCAAGGAAGTATAAAATGAGAGCAAAAAGGAAGACTTTAGTATTACTTCTGAGCAGTATTTTCAGATATCATAGAAATAAGTATATTAAAAAAAGTGTGAAGAGCGGAAGTCATCAGTGCCATATTTCTTGTTGCACACAATATGGGATTTTCACATAGGTATCAATTAAGCTTCCTAGGTATCAAAATTAAGCTTCCTGAAAGACCCCTATTTTATTCAGTACAAATTCAGATCTCACACAGTCATAGTAACCTCCTTCTAGAACACAAATTTAGCCAGATTCCATGCTGATATTATGAATAATTGGATTAAAAAGGATTTCACATAGTTGTCACATGTGTAGCATGTAGCCTTTGTGTAGGCAAAGCAAATTGACAATAATTCAGATTATGCAGGGCAGCCTGTAACAACAGCACTGGTCCCAGGTTCAGTTTTGCAGAAGGAAGATGGTAACAGAGTATTGTGTTGTAAAGGTATCTGTGGTTTGTCAACTCTTGTTTTCACATGAAAACTTTTTTTTTCTAAGTGCTGCACTTGTGTTCTCCTTTCTTACTGCGCTACGCATGGCTATTTCACATTATACAAACTGATATGAAATTGTGGCACTGTTCTCTGAACTGTGACATCTTGCCAGCTGGCTGCTGTTACATGGGGAGAACATGCACTTCTTGTAGCTCAGGATATCTGTAACGACCCCTCTGTGAGGAGGAGCAGCCTAAACCTTTCCATGCCAGCTGATCCTGCGAGTGTGGGGAAAGTGTGTGGGAGTAATTTGGGGAGATTTTATGTCAGATATATCTGCTTTGCAGCTGCTGGATGGGCTTCTGTGAAGAGCTCAAGGAAGGTAAAAAGTTTGTGCTGTCTCTGACCCAGATGTCCAAGGAAGGACAAGAACTATTGCTGCAGAAATGTGTTCCCCAAGCACTGTCACTTTTACTGCCTGGGGAAGGTAAACATTTTTTCTCCTCTTACACCATCAAAGGAGAGGATTGCTCAAGTTGCAAACTGATCCAGTTCTGGAAAAACTGATCCATTCCCTTACTCTGAATTTCCTACTGGGGACTCTGGCGAGAGACTTTTTACAAGGGCGTGTAGTGACAGAGGAAGGGTCAATGGATTCCAGCTGAAAAAAGGTAGATTTAGGTGAACTCTAAGGAAGAAATTTATTATTTGGTTGAGGCATTGGAACCAGTAGCCAGAAGAAGCTGTGGGTGATCTATCCCTGAAAATGGTCAAGGCCAAACTTGGGGGGGGATTTGAGCAACCTGGTCTAGCAAGAGATGTCACCATGGAAGAGGGGTGGGAATAGATGACTTCTTCAAGATCCTTCCAACCCAAACCATCCTATGATTCTGTGAATTCTTTAAAGGCAGCCTCCATTGTGGTGGAATGTGTGTAGATGGCTCTGCTACATCCCCAAATCCTTCCTGCACAGCTTAACCTCACACCACACTGGGAGCTTTAATGAAGGAGATTTTGTGTTCATTGCAAGAGCAAAGGCAGTGCGTGAGTATATTCAGCTATGGATGTGTTGTTGCTTTCATCATTCAACTTAGAGGTTTTCCTCCCTGACTGTATATAAATCAAAACCCCATTTCATGTTCATCATGAAGTGTAGCAGGAAATGGACATTGAATTGGGAGAGAAAGAGGCAGTGGGGGAAAGCACATAAATGCTAGCAGCACCCTCCAGCAAAAACATCTCAAATGTTTCAGCCACTGTATTCCAGGAAGTGAAATTTCAGTTTCTATTATTGCTCAAAATAACTAAATATAGAAGCAAATGAAAAATGTGTCACAGAGGGATGCTAACATGAAGGGCATCTCTTTCCCCTCAAAGCTTTATGACCCTGCCTGAATGGGGGTTAAAGGGATGTAAGTAGAAGCAGCACATGACAGATAATCCTTCAGTTCCCTTTGAGGTAGAAAAGGCAAGCCTTAGATGTGTGAAGCTGGCCTGTGTGTGAGACAAAAATCACAATGAAATGTGAATGCAATGGAAACAAATGGGACATTCCCAAGGCAGTGTTTGCAGTGTCACCTCCAGCCCAGGAGACAGCCTGAGTCCTGGTCTCTGCAGGTTCCTCCGCTTCAGGATCACTGTCTGCTGCTGCTGCCACTACCCACAGAGCCTCTTAACAAGCAGGAGCTGTTAGCTGAGCTAATGAGACTGGAAAGGTGCAATGAAATCCCTTGTACACTAAAGCTTTTGCTGTAATCTGGGTCTTTTCTGTTCATTGTGGTGAAAATGTGGCAGAGGAAACAACAAACCGTTGCTGAATTCCCGTTTTTGCAAACCACTGGAAGATTTTCGTAGCTTTGAACAAAGGTTTTGCTTGTTGAAACTACAGAGGAGGATGTCTTCTTTGTTCTTTTTACACTGTTCTTAAAATTTAGACAGCCCTAACACCCTGGGAAATGGAGCAATTCTGCACACACCCCGCCCTCCACATATTTCCCCAACAATTGGTACTGATAATTAATATAAGCTTTATCCTAGAGCTGTTTGGTCCAGGGTAAGCTGCAATGTAACTTATGCTTTTGAAGCTACAAAAATGATATGTTAATATGGATAATAAGAGCATTTTGCCAACTTTGCCACAATACTAGACTAGGCCATCCTCAGGGGGTTTTGTGAGAATTCAATTTACATAGAAATGTTTATCCATTGTTATTCATTGTTCCATGCTTCCTCTTCTTATATTACATTATTTTAGCTGTTCCAAAAGAAAAGTTTCACTTAATATGTTCTTAAAATTTTCACAATTAATCAAGCAGTTAATGGCATCTTGTTTCTCACAATGTTCAAGGCCAGATTTTACTGTCTCACTGATACCAACCTGGAAAGATGTTTTGTCATGAGAAGATATCCTGCAGAGCCAAAATATTGCTAATCTCCATACAGCATTTGATTTACAATACCTGGGTATACACCAAAGAAGAGAAGTTTTGCCAGATCTACTTGTATTTTTTAATCTAAGCAGGATATTAGCATTATGGAGATGCTTCTTGCAGGTGTTTTATGATCTGTATAACAAACTTGCCTTGCCATAATGAGCATCAGACTATTTGATGTGTTTGTTAAAGCATGAGTTCCTGGAGGCATGTGAATATGAAAGCCTTTCAATTTTTATTTGAAAACATCTGAAAATCTCCTCTTGTGGCTGCCAAAGAACCTTTGGAAAATGTGTGTCATGTAGGTTCAAAAGTCAGAAAGAAAATAAAAAGGAATGAAAATATGCTTTTAAAATACCTAGAGAAATAAAAGGATTGTTTTTAGTGCCTGACTTCAGATGCTTTATTGTTTAGAATTGCAGAAACAGTTCTACTTTTGTGAATTTTACTACAAGCAAGATATAGAGTTATAGAAATGAAGGTTAACGGTGTTTGAATTTCTGTGATCTGCATGTAAATCTGACATATGCCAGTGTTGAATTTCATGTGCAATACAAACTTTTTTTTGCCACTACAAATCATCATTTCTAGTGAAAAATCTATTCTACTAATATTCCTCTAAAATTTCCACAACTTTTTGGAACCAAAACTGACCTTTGAAAATTGGAGGACAACTGAGAAGTTATTTTAAACACTTTAGCCTCGTTGACTTGCTAAATCAAGATAAATTATAGTCAGCCCTGGACCTGTTTATGAGCTTGTTGAGATCACAACCTACACAGAGCACAGAGTGTTCCCTTCCATGTGCAGCTCCCAGGAACAGCTTTAAAGCCATGAGGAGACACCAGATCTGAGTTTGAGCTCCCCCTGAGCGCAAGGGCTTTGAATGCAGAATGCTGATGGCTAATTCCTAGGATGGAAATCTCTTTTTTGAATGTTTTTCTTAAATAGTTCTTTCTGCCTGGATTTGGCTGTTGGGAACAAGAGGAAATATAGATGTGATGGGAGTGGGTAATTGTTGCCTGCTTTTCTTACTTAAATACGCACTTTCACAGGACATTTCAAAGGGCATCCAATGCTCCCTGTTCAACCACAGGAACTTCTGGGGATGAATACCATCTTTGCTAAATGTTATAGACACCCTCTGCAAGGACTTTAAATGACAATGGCCTCCTGAAAACCTTACACAGTCTATATATAAATATGGTGCTCATAATGTGTAATATTTTAGATGTAAACATTGCACTTTTATAGTATATGCAGGGTCCCTCATGGCAGGAAGGAATGATGAATCTACCTCCATGTTCTCAGAAGGCTAATTTATTATTATATTATATTATATTATATTATATTATATTATATTATACTATACTATACTATACTAAAGAATACAGAAAGGATACTTACAGAAGGCTAAAAGATAATAATAAAACTTATGACTCTGTCCAGGGTCCTGACACAACTTTGCCCTGATTGGCCAATGAGTCAAACAATTCCCATGAAACCCAATCAAAAAATCACCTGTAGGATAAACAATCTCCAACCACATTCCAAAGCAGCAAAACACGGGAGAAGCAATCAGATAATTATTGTTTTCCTTTTTCTCTGAGGCTTCTCAGCTTCCCAGGAGAAAAATCCTGAGTGAAGGGATTTTTCCAGAAAATATGAATGTGACACACTTTTACTTTCATGAGTCTCCAATAAGTTCCTGTGACTTTCATGTGAGCCAGGTGGGCTCAGAATGAGGGGACAAATTGCTATTTCTGTTGACTGTGTCATTGCCATTGATATAACTGACACAGTTGGGCCTTTTTCATGTTTTTGAATATTCTGTATTTTTGTTGTAAGTATTTTGTTATAAGTATTGCATTATCTCTTCACCTTCTTCCACCACAAGAAAACGAATGCTGGTGCATTTTGATCTTATTTACACGGCGCAGATCTAGAACCACTCTGCTAACTCCATATTCTCTATTTATTTTACAAAACACCAATTCCTTCATTTCAAATAACTTTCCAACCAACTCAATGGGACATTTTTCCTCATTGTGACTACAGCATTAGCTTGAGTGATGATAACACCTGATATACAGTCTGAATTTATTTCAAAAATATACCTGCAGAAACTGGGACATACATACAATGATCTCTTTCTGTTATATGTGTAAATATTGGCTCAATCACCTCTTTATTTGCTGCAGGTGTAATTTGCAATATGCAGATGGACATTTATCAACCTGCTCTCCATGGTCATATGGAAGGTGGAGGGGGAATCATGCTTGGAGGGCGGTGCAGTTACAAAATTGGTGCTTTAAGGTTGGGGTAACTCTTCTTGCAGTGTTTCCAGTGTTTTATAGGAGCCACCTGGTCTTTCACAGTGTTCTGCTCCACAGATGACACAGTCACAATTCAGCATCGTGGGATTTATTTTCCCCCTGCAACAAAAAAGAATGGAGAAATCTGTGGTGAGCCTTTTCGTTAATACTGCAGTAATCTGGTGGGTTAGCAGATGGTTTATGCTGCTTTTGGATGCCCTTTTCACTGCTTACTGTGAGAAGGTCATAGCAGCTGATGTAGCTGCTTCTGTTAAGTTCACTGCCACCAGCTGCAAGGGCATTTGTTTCTTTTGTTTCTTTTCCTTTTAATTTTTTTTAGTTTTTTTTGTTAAGAAGGTAATTTAGGGTCAGAACTAAGGGAATAATGAGTTATTTACAGGTGTTTTATGACTATAACACTCTAATTTGTCCTGGTATTTCTTTTCCATTATTACAACAAACTAAACTGCAAAAAAAATTGCAATCTTTGATAGCTCTGGAAGGAGAAGCTCCAGATTAATGCCCACAAGAGTATTCAGACCAATGTGGGCAAGTTTGTCTTCCTTTGAGATGAGATTTGCACATCAGTGATGCAGTGTTAGTTAAGGGCTTGCCATTGGAAGACGAGCCCTGCAATTGATTTTCTCATTCTGGCCTTTTTCTGAAAAAAAGGTCTTGTCACCAAAACAGTGACTTTCAATATGGGTTTGGATTGATCCAAAGATGCAGAAAAATTTCCTTAGACTGATGCAACAGGATATGCAAAGATTTTATTCCGTTTGTGTACCATGGGAACAACTTTTCATCTTAGAACAGGCAACTTTGTGATGCTGATATTGATGTAAATTGTTATGTGAATTAAAGGGAAAATTTGTGCTTTGTTGTAATATCATCTAGCGGTGTCCTGCCAGGTACAGAGCAACTTCAGGTTCCATTGCATCCATCTGAGCTACAGACTTGGATTTAATTTTGATGTTACCTTCAGTGTAAAGTAAGAACTGGTGCTCCCAGGAAAATACAAGTCCATATTTTTGTCTGTTTTGGTGTATGGTCTAATTTATTTTGAAAACAGAAGTTATTTTTGACCCACGTGAATCATCCAGTGCAGGTATCAGTAAAAGTGTTTCCCATGTCAGGGCTGGAATTGGCACTCAATGCTGAGAGATTCTAGGAAAAGCCCAGGAATTGTATCTTCCTTCCTGTAACTGTTTCCCCTATGGATAAATATTGTGACTAATACATTTTTTAAAAATATTTGATTTTATGGTCTTTTTAAACTGGCTTGTACAGCCCCCAAATTACAGTGAGAACCTCAAGCATTGCTAAATAACCTAAATAACCTAATTAATATCCTTAATAACCCAGCAGCCAGGCTCTCATGTGGATGCCTGGCTTAGCTCCCACAAAGTGGAGAGGCTCTTTTAGCCATGAATTTTATTTTACATTTCCATTCGGAGAGAGGAAGAAAAGATGAAAATATAATAAATGAATGACATAGATATTCATGCTGTGGTGGAAGGGATTTTTCTGTCTGTTCTCTTTGTGTCAAACTTTTTTTTATGTCACACTATCATATGTGGAAGAGGTGGTTTTTTATATCATGTTCTGTTGTCTCAGAAACAGGGACATAAGCTGCTGTCCTGCTCCAAGGTAGCAACTTATTTCATCATTCAAGAGGTTTCTTTCCCCATAATTGCTCATGATTTCTGCAAGGCCTAGTCTCAGTCAAAGAGATTTTACTGAAGGGTTTGCCAAAAATATAAAAGTGATTGTTCAACTCTCTGTTAAAATGATAAAGTTTAAAGGGAAAAGTAAATCGACAACAAAATATACTTAATTTTCAAAAAGAAAAAAATTCTTTATCTTTGAGTTTTTAAACAATCCTTCATTGATAGAATCATAAAATAGTCTTGACTATACTATATAAACCCTCCAACAAATCTGAAACTATAAATATCATAACCTGTCATAATATTTACCAGTAAAAATCCATGATTTTGAGCAACTAATTTTAAAATAACTACTTTCTAAAGTATTTAAACTAGAAATTTACATTTCTAAGTATTAGAATGCTTTCTAAATACTTAGAAAGCATTTAAATAAATACTTTCTATGGTTATATTGTCAAAAATATTGCCCTTTAAATAATATTTATACTAGCACAGTACTCAGTTTTGAGAAGAGATATTATATGTTTGTGGACAAAGGCAAGGACCTCAAAGATCAGTGTACTAATTGAGATTTGTCTTTTGACTATGCTTTTTAGCACTTTCATTCTTTTCTTCTAAGAAAAAAGTGGTTTTTCTTGTTGACTTATGGACAGGATATTCTTTTTCTATTATTTGAAAGTTTTAACTAAGATCACAAGTTATTGCACTTTCAAGGTTTCTTTCTTTTTCTTTTTTAATTTTTTTTTATGGAACTGCTATAATTTTTACTCAAAAAGGAAAGGTGCCACTAAAGAAGGAATTTCCAAGCTATTAAGACATTAGGAAAATTAATGAGACCAGAACTCACTGTTTTCCTGTCATTGACTGTAGCATTGAGAAGCATATATTGCACAAACAATTAATTCTTGGGAGATACTACAGTTGTTTTATATTCTTTTCTAAATTTCTGTGGTTTAGGCCATTAATTAGAAGCATGAAGAATAGAAATGCAAATTAATGTATTGTAAAAGAATGACCCTGCTCAGGGTCTCCTTTCCCTACCAGTTTTGTGCAGCTGCCCATGGATGGGAGCTGAGCTCTAACACTCCTGTGGTTGCACTGGCAAACAACTGGTTATTACAGGAAAAAGGAGAGTATTTTAAAGCTACTTTGGATGTTTTCTTCCTTACAATGTTATTTTCTATACTGCAAGATGGAGCTAAAGCTTTTTTCTTCCCTGTGAAAATCAGGAACAAATATTTTTCCATTGTCTGTCATCAGGAACAACAGATTTTCAAAACTTTGAGAAAAAGGAGAGACTGAGATATTTGAATTCTGCACAAGTGGTGGCCTGGAGAAGCTATTTAAAATTCTCTTCAAGTCTTGGTTTTCTATGCACGGGCATTTTATATTTCCACATCAGATTAGTATTGAAAGGAACATTTGTTCTAGATGGCCTTTCCATGGAGTACTTTGGAACAGCAAATGTTGGAGCATAAAGAGCAAAAAGACTAAATGAATTTTGGGTCAGATGTAAGTGGGTTTTAGGATTTCCTCCTAAATCCTTTTCTTGATGAGGTTTTCTGTGAAAAAATCCTGCTGCTAGCAGGCTGTGTGTGCCCACAGAAAAAGCAAATGGAGTACCCAATTCCATTTTGTCTACATGTTTGTTTTTTTTCTTTTCCTGCTTTGTTAACCCATGTCAGCATCTGTTCCAGTGTCTTTTAGCAGGAAGTACTTTCTTCTCCCTCAGAATGTTTCTGTGCAGGCAGGAGGTGCTTTTGGGTCTGATGTGCACTCCAAGATTTTCCGTGGCAGAGCTGGTGCTGCCATCCCTGCTTAGAGCAGGAGAGAAAAAATTCAGGTGGGACCTTACCAAGGTAATTCTTGTTCAGGTTTGGGTGTAGATGGACCTCAGTGTCCCTGTCAGAGCTGAACCTGAAATCCAGACCATCCTCAATCACTGCTGGAGATGCAGAAGAAGTAAGTGAGGTGTTGGAGATGCAAGGGTCAGGTCTCTGTGTAATGCAGTAATGGGAAAGAAGGTGAGAAAAGAAAAAATGCAAGGAAGGTTTAAAGAAATGCCAGCCTTATAACCTGCAAAAAACAGAGGAGAATTTCATAGGAAGAGGTCAAATGGACTGGGGTCCAAGGCAGCTGCATGGTTGAGTGCCCAGCCAAAGGAGAGCTCTGGTGAGGATGTGACAATAAATTGAATATTAGCATATTTCTCTGAATAGAAAAGGAAGCACATGCCTCTAATTCTTTCACATAATGCATTCAAAACATATGCTTGATAACCATGGAGAACATTTGATGGAGTGTTTACAGAACAATAGGCAGAACAATTAAGATAACAGAACGCTGTGTGTCCCTGGAACTGCTCCTATTTCCCCCATACCCCTTTGCCTTTGCTCTGCTGGGTTTTTTTCCATTCTTAACAGAGATTTTTGCTCTTCTGGCAGTTTGGTCTGATTTTAAATTTTTCAGCAAACTATTTTATTCTCATGGACAATATATTTTCCGTCTTTTACGAACTTCTGCTGAATATCTGGGTTTGAGCTTGAACTTCGTGTTCCTCCTATTCCCCTGAATTTAACCAAGTTTAAAATAAACACGAATCTGAAAAAGTAGCAAGAAAATAAACAAATTGTATACAGTTTTGTAATACTTGTGTCAACATGAAAATCCTGAAGTTCAAGTCCTAAACAGATTTGTCTGTGACATTTCCCTTCATCTGAAAGATATGTGAATCAGGAACTCTGCATCAGTTTAGTCTCATTTTCCTGTGACTGATGCTGTGGTATAAAAATCTTTCAAAGGCATCATAGGAGATCTCTGACACCATCTAAAAGCTTTGTGTTTATGTTTGCTTGGTTTTTGCTTTAGAAATATCAGTTCAGATACCTGCAGATTAAGGACAATCAGCAGCTGTTTATGAGGAGAGTGTCTCAAAAGACGATAAATATCTTTATGTGCTTTAAATGTCTTCACTTCATATCACAAATGACAGATGTTTTCTTTGGTGTGAGGAAGCAGCCAGGGAAAGAGAGGAGGGTTGGACAAGCAGCTTAAGACAAATGTTTTTAAACTTTTAAAATATTTACCTATGAAATAGAACTTAAAATAACCTGTTTAGTTTTAGATTTTGTGCATTGCATATATTTTGGGAATATTTCCACATGATAGCAATAACAAGAACAATTTCTCATTAAAGTTGCCTCAATGAAATCTTTTGAAGGAACAGGAATTCTATCATGAATATTGCTTTTGGCATATCATATGAAGAGATTAAATGTTACATATTTGAAGTAATGTATAGCATCTATTAGAGATAATAGAAGTCTTTAGTCTCAGTTAAATGCATAGATGTTATGTTATTTCCTTTTTGTTTCCTTGGTGCATTAAAAATTGTTACGTGGTTATATTAAATTATTACATGACAGTTTTAGCTGGATAGAGAATATTAACTTTTTTTTTTTAGTCCCTTAGTTTATAATCACAGCAAAATTATAACTCTAATAGACTGTATTTCAAATTTCTAAAGATTATTCAGATATCCTGTAAGGTCAGAATTAGTGCCAAATAACCTGGTTTGATTTGTCTGTTCCAGTCTAGAACATCCATGGTCAAAAACAAACTACAGCAGTTCTGGAAGAGCTGGAGTTACAGCCCATCGACAGCAGTGATAGAAAAGTGAAAAGTTAAAATGTTTTACTTTTATCCCCTTCTCAAAGGAGAAAATATACTTAAAATTCAGCTCTCGACTAGATTTGGTTAAGCTGTGTGTGCAGGGTTGCTAAAGAGGCTGAGAAGGGCAATCTAATATTGCAGTCATGCTGAGGTTTGTACACTGGGTTTTGCTTCATAAATAATGTGGATTTGGTCAAATCAAAGTTCAGCTATCGGAAATTTCAGAAGTGGAAGAATGAAATTTTCATAGATTAGATTAAAAGAATAACTCAGGTAATGTGAGTATTTTAATACAGGCAAACACAAAGTACAAATGACACTTGTTTCTAGTGCAGTGTCATTTTGATAAGGTCAATAAATTATGGGTCCCTTTCATTAGTCCCAACCAAACACAACAAAACAATAGGAAAATAGGTGTAAACAGATGGAAATGCATTTTTGAAGCACCTAACAAATTTACTTTGACCTTGTGCAATATGAATATAGTACTTTTTATAGCGTTATCCATTTTTAAAAAAATTTCAGATAATAATGGTGTTGTGGTTTTAACTTTCTGGAAATTAAACAACTCACTCAATGCTCCAAACTCTTCTGTCCCCTTCCCCCCATAGAAGGGAGAAGGGATGGGGAGGAGAATCAAAGTAAAACTTGTAAGATGAGACAAGAACAGCCTAATAATTGAAAATAAAATGCAGCCATAAAGGTAAATTTGAATAATAATGGTTACAGTAAGAAGCAAAACCAAGTGATTTCATGCACAATGAAATTACTGACCAATATCAGACTTGCATTCCCAAGCCCAAATTGTCCCCCTTCCAGGTAACTCCCCTCAGTTTATATATTGGACATGACATTTTATGGTGTGGAATGGCTCTTTGGTCACTTTGGGTCACCTGTCCTGGCTGTGCTCCCTCCCAGGTGTTTTTGGATCCTCAATGGCAGAGCACGAGGCAAGAACAAAAGTCCTTGCCTTAGGACAAACACACCTTAGCAAAACCCAAGGCATCAGTGTGTTATCAACACCATTCTCATTCTGAATCCAAACCACAGCCCTGTAAACTCTACTGAGAAGGAATTAACTCTGTCCTAGCTGAAACAAGGGCAAATGGTAAGGACAATTTTCTCTCAACAGGAAATTTTAATGTTCCTCATCCCAGGTAGAGCTAAGGTTTTTTGTGTGACTTAATTTTTCTGTTGTCGTACCTTAGTGCATGCAGTAAGACACTGCAGTGCTTCTGAATTTTCCAAGAATGCAATTTTCACTGAAGTCATTGAAATATTACTGCAGTGATTTCACAGTTGACAAATTAGCAGCCACATTCCCTGACTTAACTTGTGTTGAATGCGCATTACATTTGGGATTCTTCTCTTTTTTAATTAGTAAAATTTTTATACAGGAGGAGTAAAGAAGAAACCTAGAGAGAATGCTAACAGCTTATATTTCCAATAGCATGAAGCTATGTATAAATATGACATGATGCATCCACTTCCCCTATGGAGCAAATATTTGTAATTGTCAGGATGATTGATGTTGAAATAATAATCAGCTTTTCTTTGTTGCAATTTCAGAGAGAAGCCATAATTAGATGTGACAAATACTTTGGAATTGACCTGACTGTCTTTAAAAACTTCCATAAGTAATCTCAGTGGGAGAGGCACATGCTAAGAGATTATTTCAGTTTGAAAAGGAAGAAATTTTTCTTTCACTGTTCACTGTACATTTGACAATAAATAATGGGGATTTCATTGTGACATTTTTGGATATTTACATAATGGCTTGAAATGTGGTTGTGAAGAAAGAGTGGTAGACACTCTAATTTACTTGCTAAACTGTTCCATCAGGCTTTTATTGAGCTTTTCTTATTTCTTGTACGATATACAAAGTGACAGTTTCATCTCAAGATTTTGCATTGGAATAACTGTGTTTGTAAGAAATCTCTTTATCTTGCACGTATTTTGTCTTTCATTCCATAAAATCTTATATACTCTAAGTACCTTTTTATTTGAAATTTCCAGCAGACTGCTCATTTCCAACTCAAACACACACACACATGCAGGCTGTTCATGGCCCTGTACCATCTTTGAGTGGTATATTTTATTTATAAATGAGACCTTGCCTTGGCAGATCAGATGAAAAATCAGAATATACCCTGCACCCACCCTGGAGATGGTCCAGCCCCCCTGCTCAAGCAGAGTCCCTTAGAGGTGCTTACTCAGTACCAGGTCCAGATGGTTTTTAATATCTCCAAGGAGGGAAAATCCACAACATCCCAGGGCAATCTGGGACAATGGTCAGTCACTCTCTCAGGGAAAACAGTGTTCCAATATGGTCAGACAGGCCCCTCTATGTTTCAGGTTGGCCCTGTTGCCTCCCAATGGGAGGTGCTGAATAAATTGTTGCAGAAAATTAAAGCAGAAATGTAATCTTTGTTACACTTATCACCTACAGATAAAACAGTGACAAAAAGGTCATCTACTTGACGAAAACTTTGTAGTCTAAGTAAATGCCTCTCTGTTGTTGTTGTTGTCAGTTGAAGGACTTCCTAAATGAATTTGTCCATGGGAAGTACGAGTGGTATGGTC
>JAXCLO010000001.1:7291171-7308958 GCA_035583995.1 Arremon aurantiirostris | reverse complement strand
GCAAACGAAAAACCCGGGGAAAAAACCAAAGTCCCCCGCCCCCCCCCCCCAAAAAAAAAAAAGTATTTTCCTCCAAATTCAATACATGAGCTAAAAGAGCTTTACTCAGAATCCTGCTGGGCCAGGCAATAAAAAATGGCCAAATTAATCAACAGTTTTGTGTACCAAAAAGCCCGTAGGACCTCCAGCCTGTATCCCTCCAGCTGGGAGGAATGATGTTCTTTTCAGCTCAGCCCACAGCTGGTGGGGACACCCCACTGTCTGAGGGGGTCTGTGCAGGGCACATCCTTCCATCCCAGAGAGGCAAGAGAGGTTCTTAATACAAATGCCTCCTTCAAGCACTGGTAATTGAGTGGAATAAATGGAGGTTTAGCCCTAATAAAATGCTTCTTCCACAATGCCAGTCCCAAAACCATCGAGGGGCAGCAGAGTTTTAAAAGGCAAAACACGCATCCCATGCATGCTAATTATTCCTGCCAGGATTTCTGGCCATTCTTTAGGCAAGGAATGTGGTATATAACAAACTGTATTAACTGCATGAACAGGAGCCTGCCAAAGGACATGCCATTTTAATAGATTTATATTTTTTATCTAACTTTCAGTGTACTTGGTATTCTCCCTCTGAGATGTGCATTCCCACCCACTATCCCAGAGTTTCAACCCCAAGATATTTTGGGTTATACAGACAGGCAAAACCCAAAACCTTTCGAATTCTTAAGATTATGATTGTAGCTGAGGCAGGATCTTACATTGGGGAGTGTGGAAATAGTGTAATTTTCTACCTCTTTGTTTCTTGCAAATATGAATACTTCATATATAAACACTTCTAAGTGTCTGCAATTCAAGAAAGGTAAATTGTGTTTGATTCCATTATGGGTAAAGACATTTACCTTTTACTAAAATTATGGCTGCAGCATTTTGATGGTTTGCTTTCCTTTTTCTTACAAGAATGCCTTTTAATCCTGTGGAAGACTAGAGAAGGATTTCTCTAATCAGGGATCCTTCCAAACTCCTTCTCTTGTTTATGGCATCTTTTAAAGCAGCATTATTAGTGTTGGAAAGCTTTCCTTGTCTGCATTTCCATTCTGTGAAGTTTTCATAATTAGGTATGTATAATTAAGATTTCCATTAGGGTTTTTTTCTTTTTAATTCCCTGTGTCCCAATAAAAATGACAGATAAATGCCTTGAGACTGTTATGCCTTAATTGTTCCCCAGGAGTTAGATTACTGAGTTAGGACCTGATTCATACACATTTTATGCACCATTTCCTTGACTTTTTTTTAATAACATTTTGCTCAGAAACTTAATATTACCGAGAAAAGTGCCAGTACTCCTTATTTATGTAAATCCCTTGGGGAGAGTTGCCATGTCTTCCCTCTGCACCTCATTATGCACTACATGCATTCCAAAGAAGAGGAAGAATCAGCTGCAGTAGTCCAACTAACCAAATATTTACAGCTTTTTGTTGTTATTTCAACCTTTCAGATAAATCATGCCACGGGTTTCAGCAGCATATACCTCAAAAAAGCCACTCTGAATACACATCAGTGTAAATAAAACCAGATTTTGAATACTAAGAGACAGCCATCAAAAGAACGATCAAGAAAATGGGAGCACACGTAGCAGCCTGTTTTTCAGACTTTATAAATATTTCATCATAAGACTTAGTCACTGTTATGCAGGGGTGAGCTGCTAAAGGAATATTAAAATAATTTGCTTAAGAGTCAGACATAGAGTTAGTACAAGTCATATTGCTCCTCTTTTCCATGGAAATCAAACAGCAATGGGAAGAAGATCTTTTCTCACAGCCAGTAGGGGTATTGCAGCTAAAAAATGCTGGAGCTGGAAAGGGTCATGGTGCAACCTTCTCTATGTGGAATAAATCCCTTCCATACCAGCCCTGCTGTACATGACAGAATTATTAGTGCAGCACCGTTGGAAAAACCAGTCATGGCATACTGGAAAGCATTTTTTCATTTAGCATAAACCCAGCAAATTTCCTTCCTTTGCCTATTCTGATAACTTGCCTGCAACTTCAGTGTCCCAAAAACCTAGAGGCTGTCAGCCTAAAGGGCGCTGAACAAGGCAGAATTACTTGCTGTACTGCTCTGCTTTGGAGACCCATTCCAGTTAGACAAAGTCTCCTTTCCTGCTCTGATCAAAAAAAAAAAAAAAACCCAACCAAAAAATCCTTCTGGAGAATTCCTTTTTGCTACCCTCAAAAAGCCCTTCATAGTTTTTCTTTGTCAAACGTATCAGGCAAAGATATTGGTGACAGTTTTGTTTCTCCCAAGAGTGAAGCTGGGAAAGGATTCTGTGTCCTGGGAACAAATTCTCAGTGAAATCTGTTCATTATACTTGGCTGTTGGAATGCTGTTAGGTCAAACAAACCTTTTTAAAAACAAGTACTAGTTCCTTGCAATGAAACATTTATTACATTTTTCTTGGGTGGGCCATGTGTCAAAAGATATCCAATAAAGAAAAATAAAACAATCTTTTGGTTGTCCAACATTATGTGGCCAAAATAAAGGGATAAAGTACACAGAAAACATGACATTTTTTTCCCCTCCTTTGGAAAAGGGGAAAAACTTGCTTTTTCCTCTATGTTAGGTTTTCCCAAGTTCTTTTCCTTTTCTATCCCTTCACACAAGGTAAGGACAGCTCAAAAGAGACTCTAACCCAAAATGTCTGGGATTCCAAAAACCCCAGTAGGACATTATAAGAGGTTACAAATGTACAGGGAATTATTTACATGCAAATAAAATAATACCATAAAACAAACAAACAAAAATAAAAACCTCCCAAATTACCTGTTTTTCATCTCTGCGCTATACAGCACTCCACATGTTTCTGTTACAAACACATGTGGACTTTTTTGAGGGTCATGCTGCTTCAATATTCTTTTTTCCAGAGGCTTTAAAGAGGTTGAATCCTCATGATTCACTCACCTGAGAACCTCTTCAGAAGCTTTCAGCTGAACTCTTGCTGAACTAAAGCTGCAGAGGAAGAACAAATTATCTATTCTTTTTCTAAAGAAACTGAAAATTATTCTTTACTTGGCCTTCCAGATGCAATTCAATAAGTTTTTTTGTTTGCTTGCTGTAGCTAGCAAAAGCGTGTTCAAAATTAAATGCTTGGGATGTATTTTTGCCTGTGAACACACATATTTGATGCTTAAAATTATCATGTATTCATGGCTTCCCACCCTTGCTGTTGAAGCTTTTCATTCCTGAGCAAAAGAGGGAAAATTAATATTCCCTGAGGACACATACGAGTGTTTATAACTATGACTGTAACAGTTACTAATAAATCTGTAATAATTAACCTAAGTCTTTAAAGCAAGTAATTACATCCTTCTTCCCAGCCCCCCAAGCTGTACATTCATACACAGCTTTTGATGAGTTTAAGCTATTCTTACCAAAAACAATAACTCATGGAAGGCATCAGCACCCCTTATGCAGAGAAATATATTGCAAAAAATGCGACAGGCTTCCTGAGTTCCTCCAGGAACAATCCTCCAGATTTTCCTTTTTTTTCCAAAGGAAAATCTGAACTAACCCCTAAAGGAAAGAAGGAGCTTGCTCTCAATTGTCTCAAGACATTCTGATTCTCCCGGAACTTACATAGTCAAGAGCCTATGCCTTCTTTTTCTATTTTTTTTTTTCACTTTTATGTTTGGCTTATTGAAGAATAAGGTCAAAAAAAATAAATCAAGCACTGTGTACCCTAATATCCCTTTACTTGCTAACAGACCTTCTAGAGCCCACAATTTATCTGACTGTGAACAAAAGTCAATGTTATCTGTCATTAATTTGATTTCGGGAAGGACAGTCTATTACCATATTATTTAACATGTGTGTGTACACAATCTCTGGAAAAAAACCCCATTTTTTCTTGGAACATGTAAGTATTCATGTTCGTCTTACATTTTTTTAGAAAACTCATTATTTGTATTCTAGACAGAATGTTTAACTGGAACAGGAGATCATTTCAGAAGTTTACATTCAGAACCACATACAGCTGGAAAGGATGATTTTCTAGAGGTTAACTTCTCATCTGATAGAATTTTGCAGTAAGATTTTCAACAATGTTGAAGATACCTCAAAATGTCCTTAGAAGAATAGTCAGGAATATAGATGTTTCAAAAGTTAAAATCATTGGTACTGAGCATTGCCCAGGTGACCTCAAAGTGGAAGTGATGATTTAAAAAAAAAATCTGGATCAGAAGGTGATCATCTGCTGGTAATTATATATTTAATGTATTTTTTATTGACAACATCTTTTTTTGATGAGAAGATGAAGGGGGTAGGGTACCCATTAGGCAAATTATAATGATTATAATAATGTAATTACAAGTCAATGAGTTTAAAGTGAACTAATAAATAGATTCCTTCTACTAGTACATTTCAAAAATAGTTTAATCTTCTTTTAAAAAAAGGTGAGTTTTAGGTGTTTTTTGTAATCTCTCTGTTAAGCTTTCTCATTTGATGCCTACAAAGAGAATTGGAATGGGTGCATTCCTTATCTGAGGAATGAGGTCTAATTAGGTCTAATAAATATTAAAAACAATGAGGTCTAATAAATATTAAAAACAAAAAACCCCAACCAATCAATCAAGAAAAAAAAAAAAAAACAAAACAACAACCTCTTTTTTTCCTTAGTACCAGGCAACTTTTAGTGGCTACCAAAATTTTTCTCTTTTCAAATAGCCTTCCATGATTGGGAAGTTCACAAGACAGGTAAAATATTATAAATCTTGATTGATAGAGTGTGCTAATGCACTTGACACTTGTCTCTGTCAGATACCAGTCAGTGATAAAAGCAGAATAAGTAACTTTAGACTTTGGGCAAGAGCAATGAATTTGTGTTTCACTCCAGGCAAGTCTGGTGCAATAGTGGCAGAATCTGTAAAACACTGGAATTTTCCTAAATGCCTATGCCATCAGTTTACAGCTAAAGAAAAAGAGTATAGTGCATGAAGCTCTACTTGAGAGTCACAATCTTGATAAGGAATAAAATCTTTGGTTTGATTAAGAAACATCAGTTTATCAAAGTAGTCTGTTCAGAAGGGAAAAAAGTCACTCTGAAAAGTTTCTCCATTCACAACCATTTGCAAGAAGTTTTGTAAATGCTTATTATAAAAAAAGGAGTTATTTTTTTCTTATTGCAAGGTCTCAAGTGTAACTACTTCAGGCTTAAATGAAATATGCATGCTCTAATCAAGTGATTTGTTTAGGAACTGAAACATTTTGCTCGACAAATATTTACCAATATCGGACCGAAAGAAAAACGCTCAAGTCAAGCTTCCACAGAAATGATTTTTGAAAAATTTCCATTGGCTCCTACCCCATTGTCCTCCTTAACAATAGAGTGCTGTAACAGAGTTCCCATCACAGTGCTCATCGAGCCTCCACTTATTACAGTAAGTGCCTGGCTGATTATTCTGTGCCAGCAGCACATTGCACTCGCTGCTCTTGAACCGGCACTGGCAGTTCACAGTCAGGTTAGGAATGAAGGCAGCCCTAAATTGCCTGATATGTGTTCATACACACAGAAATTGCTTCTGCCCTCACTTGGAGTGTCTCAGTAAACTCTGGAGCCTGCTTGGCTTAAATGAGGAGAAAACTGCTGAATTATTCTTAAGAATGATGTGCAGCTGCTCAGTTTGGAAAGCGGCTCTTGCCTGCAGGGCCTGCAAAGCCCAGCTGTGTCAGCCTGGGCACAGCTAACAAACCCTCTGCTCCCACGAGGGAAAAACAGCACTCACCAAGGTGGGAGGATGGGGGCAGTGCTAATTACTTTGTGTTTTAAAGACGTCTCCTGGTTATCATCTGCAATGTGCTATATCTTGATTTAAAGTGGGATAAACCGCCCTGTGTGGCATTGCTGGAGATCACAAGGGCAACCAAAACACAGGATGGATATTTTTCATACTCTCCTTGTAAAAGCACAAAAAAACAAAATAACCACCCCCCCAAAAAAAGCCTCCAACAAAACAAAACACAAACCAAATGAAGCAAACAAACAAACAAAACTTCCTAACAAAGCCACCCAAGACAAACTCTGCTGCGTGACCCTCACTACAGCTTGAATACCCTCTGCAAAACTTACAGAACCTTTTTCTCTGTGATAAAGAACAAATGATCTATGGCTTGAGAGTTAACTGACTCCGGAGTCAGATTGGGCTTTTTTCACATAACAATGCCAGACTTCAGCTTGTGACTCATTCTCTAGATGATAATTCAATATTAAAGGTGTTTGTAAAGAATCTTTAAATATCTCTTTTTTTAGATAAGTTTGCTACTGTTTTCTAATCCCCTAGTAAGTAAAAGGAGCCAATATAAAAAATGTAGGATATTGTCAACGCTTGTAATGACAGGGAAGTGGGCAGAAACAGGAAACTCTCAGCAAAGTGGCTGAGCCACAGGTTATTTCTTTTGCCAGTGGACTTAGACAAAACAAAGTTTGTTTTCTCTGTTAGATATCAGTGAAGGGACAGAAGGAGCAAGCACCAGTAACATGGCATTTATATACAAATATACAAAGCACTAAGATTCCATTATCTATAGGTGATGGGCAAGTTCATCTATTTGTCTAATATTAACTGAGAAGCATTTGGTCAACTTTTTCATTGTTCTTTCAAAATCATGATCCATTCTCCCTTGGTCTTCACTAATTATGTTTTGTTTATTCTTTCCCTAACTTCAAATAATCTGTTCACCTTAAAGCAATGCTTTTTCAATGTTATATTTTTTGGCTGCAGTATATGTGGGATTACATCATGACCCCAGCAGAGCTGAGGCATAATTCCTTGAGGTGCAATTCATACACAGATATCTCTTTCTCCTTCTGTAGATTTCAAGAATTTTATCCTGTGTCCAAAGCAAATGATCTTTGTGCTAGACAGTGGTAGAAATATGGGAAGAAAAGAAACATGATTATCCCCTCACTGCTATGATGGTCACTGTCTCTATCATGTAGCAAATGGCTCCCATTTCATCTTCATTCTCATAGCTGGCAAATAATATCTTATTGTCTCCTACAGATTCAGAACATCAGTATGTTCAACAGAAATTTAAATACCTGTGTAGGTCAAGTCTGCATCAACTCTGAGCTACAAGATAAGGAATCAGCAGGTTACAAGCAGTTGCAGGATTATAAACATTTCTGCAGGCAAGTCACAGGCCCAGGTTCCTCAAAGATTATAATAGGCAGATATATTCATTATTAAGACATCAAAATAAAATATATAATTTCATCTTGCAAATGTTCGCAAGTTAGTAATAAATATTGTAGTGAAAATGTAAAAAATATTATCTTTTTGTGCAAATGAAACATTAGGATTAACAAGAAGAGCTATTTATAAATTCTGTTATTTGCTTCCTTTGGCAAACAGAGACTTTGAAAAACTCTTCTGAGCATACCAGATGCCTCAGACACAACATATATGAATATAAAAGCAGCAGAGGTTAAAACCTATGCTGAACTATTTCCACTTTTCATGTGAGACTCATCTTGTAAAACCCTGTAAAAAGTCCAAAACCACAGGAATTGTGACTGAAGTTACCCTATCTGTGCACCTCTTTTCACTCCTACAAAGCATGGCAAATGTGGCCACAAAGGCAATGGATCTGGATGCTGGGGAAAAACACCAAGAACAAAAAACCATTTCCCTGGTACTGTGGCTGCGTGCAGTTTAAAATCTTCCACACAGATCAATATTAGACCACATCAGTCATCAAGTCAGGATGAAGAATAACTCCTGAAAACATTGCTAGGTGCTAAAACTAGGAGAAAGATAACTGAGGACAGAAAAAGCCATGCACATTGAGATGAATCAATTTGTGAACGAGGCCATTGAAACAAAGATCAGGAGTCTAGAAATAAGGTTTTGAGATGAGGAGATAATTCCTAACAATGAGTAATGCTAGAAACACAGCTTCTTTTCAGCTTCAGAAACAAGATAGGTGACTTGTGTACTGCATGCAATTATCCTTAGAAGAGAGTACAGAAAGCAAATGAAGTGAGGAAAGGCAGAGCAAGAATAAGTACATGGAAGCAGGCAATTCAACTGAGAAATTTGACTTTTTTTTTAACTAGACTTGTAATAAATATCATCAGAATAAGTTAAGACAGCTGCTGTTTCGCATGGTTCCAAAGGTTTTTAGTTCACGACTGCACATTCCTTTTGTGTTGCTTTGTTTTGTTCCCTTTTGAAACTATTTTATTTTCCATCTTGAAAAAAACTTACATGTATACCTAGGGAAGCTATAGATAAAATGTTCTACTGCAGATCACAAAGGCAGATTGATATATACACATATTTCTGTACCGATGCTTGTGAAACAACTTGTGTACTGGTAAAAAGCTTCAAAGGATAAATTCCATTAGCTCTAGGAATTGTTTGCAGTACCAAAATATGAATTTTTTTTTCTAGTTATGGTGCTGGCCGCTTTCATATTTAGTAATATATCTAGGTTGTTGAGTATGTCATTAATATTAACAACATCCAGAAGTTTTTTTAATATTGATCTTGTGTCTTGTCATAGGAATTGTCCAGCTTTACTGGATTTTTTTTCATTCTTTTACCAGATATTGCAATGTCACATTGCACATTTTTATAGAAATGTCTATTGCATTTAAAGAAAAATAACTTAGGAATACAACTGCTTGTAATGGTTGAGTATTCTCAGGGGGAGTAAAAGAATTGGCAACATTTTGGAAATAGAGAATATTCTAAATAATTTAAAGTTGCTTATTCTAAAATAATAGTGTAAAGGACATTTTACTCAAATTAGAATTACCTCCTTTTCATAAGGGGAATGAATTAAAGAAATAAAGCCTCTAAGCTCCTATTAGAACTGTAACTCCTGGATAAGTGCCACATCTGCCCTGTGTGGTTTAATTTACTGATGATTTTACCTTTTTTCCTCAGGAAAGCAAAGTATTTATTCTTATAATATGACATGTCACAATATTATAATGATTATCCAGTTGCTTTATGTATGGTCATAATACCATCTGCTTTGCAGCTAGCCTTCTTTTGCATGTGTACCATCTGGAACATCTATCTATATTCTAATTATTGTACAGATGAGATTTTTGTTTTTACAGAAACACCATATTGGCTGTATCCTTCATCGATTTCTTAATTTCAAAAAATACAATGCAAAATAATGTGGAACAGAAGCAAAAACTTGGCATCTTAAATTAGTTCTAGCTGTCTGATTTTCCTCTGCGTTTCTCCTAAGGAATGAAACAAAACCAGAAACCTAAATGTAATTACAACTACTTAGCTATTTATTTTAGGAAAAACAGGATGTGGGTTTCTAGGCAAAATGAGATAGTCATTTTAGTTTCAAGTGGCTTGGTGGATATATATATATATATATATATATTTATATATATACACCAAATTTTCCAACATTCAACTTAATTCGGTTCTCCACCATTCTGTGCAAGTACAAAAACAAAAGTTACAAATGCTCCTAAGACCCTCCTCAGTCATTTGCACACATGTGCCTCACACAGACCATCAGCTCTTACATTGTTTATTCATTCCAAAACCATCATTAGGTTAAGAGTCCATAACAAATTCATTATGTCTCAGAGTTCCTGCAGAAGGGAGATTTGGCAATAACTTGCAGGGAGGGGCAGACAGTGAATCAGCAACATTAAAGGTAGCATGGGGTGGCAGCAACCCATCCTATGCCTTTTAAAGCAACCTTAGAAAGAGAAAAGTTAGAAAAAGCTTTCTCTTTGCCTCACTTACTATTAAATAAAAAATATATTCATTTTATGGCATTAACATTTAATTTCGTTTGGTTTTTATCTCATTTTGTTGGGGAATGTTTTGAACCTTCAAAGTTCTTTCCATTTCATTCACAGAGTTTGGCTTTCTTTGCCCTTCTGTGTTTAAACAGGTTCATGACACCCACACCAACAAGCCTGCAGGGTCTGCACTATTGCTCAGGAGTGCTCCAGGGCATGTCCTACAACCCTAATATCCAACCAGGACCTCACTGCACCTCGGCACCATCCCAGGGTTTTGCACCAGCACTGTGGGAGAAAGGGAGGAGTCAGAGAGATGGAATGGGATTCTTCCTAGATCTAAGAGAGAAAGGCATAATAAATGGCATGACAACAGCTTTAACAAGATAGAATAAAAAGAATAATAAAAAGAAGAACATGGATAGGAAGTATAACTCTACATGCTGGGAACTCCCCTTTTATGCAGTGTTGGGCACACTCTGGGTGGATTTTTCATGGCACAGTGAAAAGATTCTGTCTGTGGAGAGCTCCTTCCTCTTCCCTTACTGTGCCTTTGATTCAGTGTAACAAGCATAACTGCTGCTCTATACTTCAGATTTTCTTTCCAAAATTATCCACCTGTTAAGGCAAACAGAAGCAACTACTACTTATTTCATTTATTTCCAAAATGGGGATGCCTCCGGTGCATCAGGTCTGTGAGATGCACTCTACACCATCCCTTAATAATGATACAATACAAGGGCATCCGCACAAATGAGTTGAAATTCCCATTGATTAGCATAGATATAGGAAAACCTGGAAGCTTTGTACAAAAGACTATATGAAAAAAACATATAAGTATGGTCAGTTTGCATAGAATCCCTATTTTCATTCATATTTTATTGTAGTGAGAGGACTTTGGTGATAAAGATAAATGAAATACTAGAGAACTCTATCTAGCAACCAAAGGATTTGTTTTTTGTTTCTAAAAATTACGTCCCTGGAACAGTTTCAAATACCACATAAAATACCCATCTCAGAATAGGAAATAGTCCAACATTACAGCAATTTTCTGGTCCAAAACAGCAAGGCTTCAAATTAGGATATTAAATTTCAGGTGAAGACTGGAAAATTTACTTCCAACTCTACCCTGTTTTTTTTTTTTTTTTAAGTCATTACAAAAGAATAATCAGCATCCAGATATGAATGCTTCTTAGTCTTTCTGTGCTGGAAAAAATTTAAATGAAGCTGTGCTAAATTAAAAATCTTTCATTCCAGTCTCAGCCCTACCTTAAGTAACTTTGAGAAGACCCATTTGTAATAATTAATGACTTTCCCTTTAGGATGAAAGGTGGGGCTCATAATTAATCACTGATATGAAAAGCACAAAAAAGTTAAAATCACACAGTAATACGTCTGGGGTATACTATACACGACTGCCACGTTCAATATTTATTTTACTTCCTCAAAGCTTTGATGTATTTTGTAAGACAGAGGCTTTCTGGCAGCAATTACAGCAAATACAATCAGTGCATCGCTGCTTTTTGCATTTGTGCTTCTTCTGGCGCCTGAAGCAGTGTCCTGTCAGAGGCCAGGCACTGGTGACCTGCCCACAGGTATCAATATCACCTTTCCAGGGATATTTCTAACAAGGACAGGGAGCCCAGCCTGCATTTGGACAAGTGAAACACATTTTCCAAGGGTGTAAATGCATAAGACCAAGGTGGTTTCACTACTATTGTCCATAGAGTGTTTCACTATTTGTCACCTCTTGCACAGCTGCAGCAGAAGCTTCTCTCCTACACTCAGTAATTAAAAGGAAAGAGGAGAGAGCAACAGACACTTCTCAAAGAAAAGAACAATCTGAACCACACTTACAATCACTTTCATTATAATCAACATTTTTATCTAAAAGGTAACTTGCAGTTTGAGATCATCTGTGACCTTTCAGAATATCATCATGGGTACGTGTTTAAAATATATATTGCACTGTGTAGGGTGTCCAATTTATTTAGTCTGGTTTTAAACTTTGTACAACATTTTTCCTAATGTTTTCAACCCAAGTTTTCTTTCTTTCCCATTAAGATTTACATAGTAGTGAAACCTGAGATAAAAAAAAAAAGATAATAAAATGCATCAGGTAAAGTAATATAAAACTCTCTTAAATTGAAATACTGAAATACAGCATCAAATATGCTAAAGGCAATTGCTTCCCCTAGTGTAATATTGCTTGCTTTTAAATTGTTCTCTTCTGGTAAGAAATCAATAAAATACAGAATTCCTTTAATTAGATGGAATTTGAAATTAAGCATTTGATCCTTTTAGATTTGGTAGGAAAAAGCCTACAGAAATTAATTCAGTGGAGAAATTATACACAAATTGCAAGATGTTATTTAATTCTCAGTTAATTAAGTAAAATATTCTCTATTTTTTTCCCCAGACTGAATTGTGCAAAATGATTCTAAAAAATCTGCAGCTTACATAACTCTTCAGTAAAAGACCAGCTCTTGATTCAATACATGTAGAGACAAGTTAAACAAAGCTAAATCCATCACTGAACTTAAAAGAACTATAAAAGAATTAAAAGGCCAATATGAAACTTCTTAAAAAAGGCTCAGACCAATGACCCTGATTCATTTTTTAAGTAAGGAGAACTTGCATATGACCTTAGCTTATAACTCTTTTATGACTTAGGATTTAATTGAGCCAGTAATTCCTAAGTCTAAATTATTTCCTCCCTACACCCTTTTAATACTCAGTCTCTGCTTCCTCAGTAATATATCCCTGTCATTCATAGTACTGAAAATAGAATTTAAATGGTTATTTATAGCCAGTATTCATCTATTTATGGAGAGATTAAGTAATACTTGAATGATGGAAGTATCTAAGTAACTAGGGCTTCCTCAAGAATTTGAAGGAGTGGTAAAAGCAGTCTCCAAGTCATTAGTGATTATTTCCTGTGACTTGGAGTGTAGGTGATGCGGCACAGGTCAGGAGAAGAAAAAGCTTAGTCTAACAGAGGGGGAAAAAAAACAAAAAAAAACCCCCAATAAAACAACAACGAAACAAAAGAGTATAAGAAAATCATAGACCTGTCAGCCTCACTTCAGTATCCAGAAAGATACTGGAGAAAATTAAACAATCCATTCACAAAGCCTTGGAAGAATAACAACATAACAAACAGCAGAGTCAATGGAATTTCCCCTTTTGGCACTGTAAGTGCATCAGGGGAAGAAGTCATAAACTACATGACACTCCTAATGAAGTTGGGGAAACATGGTGATGATGAAATTATTGCATGTTTTATAAAGGGGGAAAAAAAGACCAAAAAATAATCAAAATATGCACAGGCAATCCTCTGGTGAGTCTTCTCAGTGGAGAACCTTGACATGAAGCAAGGTTCTCCAGAGATCTGCTCTGGCTTCAGGCCTCATCAATAGTTTCTGGTAACTCTTAGCTTCACATAAAGAGCACACATTTCAAATGTTCAGGCTATGCCATTTGTGCAGCAGGAAGTTTTGCAAACAAGTTAGCAAACTTCATTTTGTGACCTATTAAATGTTTTTTTTGGTGTCAGAGGCACAAGCTTGTTATTCTGCTCCCTTTATTTCCCGTGGCACTTAGGCTTGTCAGTCTTTTAGGGATAATGCCTTAAAAATGTGGCCAAATTAAGGGGAGCATAGAGAAAAGAAACAGAAACATGAGATTTAAAAGATGCTACATTAGAAAAAGCTAAAAAAAAAAAAGATTTTTCTACTCTTCTACTCTTCTACTATTACCGTGTTTAAGGAATGCAAGAAAAGGCTGGGAAACAAGATGTGATTAATGACAGCACTGTTCTAGTCAGTAAAATGTTTTTATTGAGACTGTGAAGAGGCTTTCCTCCAGATTCGGGAAGATTTTGTCAAAGAGTAATGAGCTTTTGCTCCGAGACAACACAGACTGCTATAAAGAGCCTTTCAGACATTTGACCTTACTTAGTTACCTGGAAAAGCTGAGAAATCCCTGCCAATAAACAGCCCTTCAAAGGGGTTGGACTTATGTTTGAGACTGAAAAAATTCAGGAGAATTAAAGACCAAACAAGCAACATAAATAATATGGAACAATGTTGTTTTATGTGCACCCTTCTTTGGAGAATAAAATTTAATTAGAAAGGCCTATTCGCAGATTGCTTTACTGCTAGAAAGAAATTTAAAAATATTTTACTTGACTCTCATCAGGACTACATATAACTAAGAAAAGTAACCTATTAAATGTATTGTTATTGTAGAAAGAGGGAAATACTGATTTCTTCCCAAGATATTTTATCACCTCACAAAAAGGGATAAAAATACACATATAATTGCACGTGTACTTGCCTGAGAAATGCCACTTTTTCAGTACAAGAAAGATATAAATGCCCTAAAATAGGCTAAATGTATTGAGAAGGATAAAAACTGTAACTACAATGGGAACCTTATCATCTTGACTAATTCCCATCTTGAGTTACTTCACAGAAATTTTTTCAGCAAATGAAGCAAAGTTAGGACATGTGGTGAAGATCTGCATATCACACTCCTTGTCCATGAAGCACATAAATTAAAGATGAAACACAAATACACCTTCATGATTCTTTTTCTGCAGCAGTCTAAAAGTAAAACAGACTTGTACCAATGTGCTGATACTTTTATTCATGAAGATGCAGACTGCAGAATTAAACACAAAAAAACCCCAAGAAAATCCCCAAAACCAACTGACTAATTTAAAAAAAATCCAACCAACAAAAATAACCAAAAAAAAATCAACAAAAAAAAAACAACCACACAACAAAACCTCAAAAGACCACTAAATGTTTTTTAAAAATGCTAATAGTTAACAGGGGCTTATTATCTCCTTAACCACATTTCACTTCTGCTTAAATGGTTTTCACTCTTCCAGTAAAATAAAACTATGTTCTTCTCTGAACCAATTAAAAAACACATTGATGAAATTTTAAGAGAATAAGCATTCAAATAGAAAATATGACACCTGCAAAAAGACAAACACAAAATAATGAATTTAATTCTCTAATAATTAAACATTCAAACAAAGACAAAATGGGGTAGATTGGGCTCCTTATGTTTGGTAATTAATTGGATAATTTGGTCATTATGACAGTAAAAAAATTTATAAAAATATTTGATTGTCTTTATTATATATTTTAGAAAGTATTTTATCTCCCTCTTTTCCTTGCAACTATAAAGGTGCTTCAGGCTATTTTAATTCTTTCCAATTTTCCCACTTCCATAAATATAACACCCTTATTTCTGATTTTCCATTCCTCCATGCGTTTTAAATAATTACTTCATGTTTCCCTTTAAAATCAGAATTGCCAGAATATTTACTGACCTTTGATCCATTCCAGTTTTGCATTTTTCTGTCCATTTTAATTTGAGAAACTGATTACACAGGCACATGGCTATAACTGAAAAATGTTTATTTTCTATTTTAACAAAGGGATGCGCGCAGCAGTTGGCAGGAGTTGTGTTCTGTGCATGCTGCAATTCTCAGTAAGGACGAGAGTTATTCACCACCAGCTGTTTATGGTGCACTGATGATTGTGGGCCAATTGACCAGGGATTATTTCTTCCTCCCTGCTCTGAGGTGAAGTGTTTACACATTCTCTGAATGCAGCTGATGAGGAGTCCCCTGGGAAAAGGCTGGAACTCTGCTGTAATCAGATTATTTATCAAGTTTTCCTGAATATTTGTGATGTGGGATTTTAATTCTGACCTGCATATCATAGTTTTCTAAATCATTGAAAAAGTAGACATCACATGGTATAGTTTATATATACAAAAGAAAAGAAACTAAAATAACAGCTAGAATATCTGTCTATCTATCTATATCTCTCAAACAAGTCCACAGGAAATAGTCATCAAATTAAATCAGTCTTAAGGGCCTCCTTCTTGTAAGAGATATTGGAATAAATTTTCTGGTAACAACTGAATTGTGCTTTCTTAGCTGTGGAGAGGCATGGTAAAATCCATCCTGTCTCTCCATGCAACAGCCACAGACCTCAGTGCAGTTATTTTTAATTTACATCATAGCCATTGAGAGAATTTATCCATTCATCCATAGAAAATTAAGTAAACCAACCCAACCCTTCCAAAAAAACGCAAAATCCCTGGAAACAAATTAATTTATAAGAACATTTTCAGCCATTAGTAAGAAAAAGATGCTGAGGAGATGAATAAAAAGAAAAACAAACCCAAAACAAAACAATATTTAAAAAAACACCAAAAAAACAAATTAGAACACAAAGAAATTAAATGTAAAACCCAATATTATTAAAACATAATAAAGATACTATCAAGTCACTTAATATTGATTCCACCTCTAGAGCTCCATATACTTGAGATTGTACATTGCACACAAAACTAACTTCCTAGAAAATATATTTAACCGTGTAGCAAAATCAGATGTGTGGAGCACACTAAAATCAGCCGGTCTTAGTAAGTTATTTTTATACTCCTTTTGCGTAACTAAGTCTGCAACTCAAAAGTGCATTTTTAAAGAACATAAATTTAAAAATCACTATGGAGGGTGCACGTAGTACATAAATTATAGCACATATGGAAAATGAGTAATTAAAGAAGCGCATCTAACTTATCTGGTATCAGTTTTCCTCAATTAATAGAAAGAAAGGCAATTTCTATTTTCTTTTTTATAAAGAACCTGTGCATAAACAGATACATGCAATTTCTTAATAATGAAATTTTCCATGTGTGTCTCCCTTATTCCCACTGAGGAACACCATACTTACAAAGGCTGACGTTGTACAGGGACAGAAGAGCCTAAAAACTCCAATGTTTTCTGCAGCTCTAAAAAATAACGCAGGAGGCAGAAACAATAAACGAGTTTGCAACCAAAACTGAGTAAAATTCTGTGTGGATCAGCAGCAAAGCTGCACAGGTTTATATGTCTTTGGATGTGATCCCCATACCTTACACAGACTTTCACTTGTAAGTAGCAGAAATATTTACTCCGATTCTTCTGTATTTTTCTTTTTCTTTCCTCCTCCCCCATGCTCATATTCAAGTCTGGTGCAAAGCAGACTAATGGTTCTAGCACTTCTGAAATTCAGAAGCCAAGGGGAGATGAAACAGAAATTTATTCAGCTTTACTCAGGTAGTTCCTGCTGAGTTCATTCTTTAGGTTTTAGGTGCACAATGCTAAACCTGGCAGGCAAATCCACAATGGAAGGAATAAAAGCAGCAGAAGCCTCAATGAAAAGGTATAATGAAGTAGAAGGGAAAGAAAGTGTGGGAAGGAAGGTCCAAAAGGACCCTGAAAAGTACATTTCCACCTTCCTCAAAAACCTCCATCATTCCACGGTATTGAATTATCCATAGTCAGAGAGCAACGCTGCACAACCAATACACACCAATTAATTAAGGCCAGAGGTGTGACTTTACTCCTTAATTGAGTTATTCTCCTGAAAAATTAATGCTGTTCTGTTTGTTAAAGAAGTGGTTGATTTTGACACATTTTCCTTGTATCTGTTTCATTATTATTTTTGTCAGAAATTCAGTTTTGGCAGTGAAGCTTTTTCTTAAAAAAAAAAAAAAAAAAGAAGACCTTCTAATTGAGAATTCTACTGAGGAAAAAGCCCTAAAAAAGCAAAATTCTGAGCTCAGATACTCAGAACAAAATCTTATAGACACTAAGGCATTGAAGTTGTTCAAGGAGTCAGATGTTTCTCAGATTAGTAAAATCATATTGTAAGAGCTAATCAACGTGCAGTAAAGTAGGCTAAGGCTGTTACACAACTACTGGACTGAAAAACAGTTTCACAACTCACATTTGTGTTCACTCTAGAGCTGTTTGCAGCGCCTTGGAGAAATCCTTCAAATATTTGTTCTCCCATTGTTTTGCAGGAATTCTCTCTGTGACGGTGTTCACAGGGGTTCTCAGATTGCGGAAGAGACAAGGATCTGACTCCATGTTTCAGAAGGCTTGATTTATTATTTTATGATATATATTACATTAAAACTGTACTAAAAGAATAGAAGAA
>JAXCLO010000001.1:7248357-7291071 GCA_035583995.1 Arremon aurantiirostris | reverse complement strand
TGCTGGATGGACCTCAGCAGGGCAGGAGAAAATTTTTTATAGATAAGATACAATAAACAACCTTGAGACCGAGAAATGAAGAGCTCTGACTCCTTCTTCAAGTGCTGGGCTGGGAAAAGAGACTTTCCAACTTTTCTCAGGGTCACTCTGACCAGGCAGAGATCCCAACATCCAGAGCCCAGGGAGTGAGGCAGGAGCTGTGGCTGCTCTCTGTGAGTGAGGGGCTTCACCCTCCTGCTTGCTTGTGCTGCAACCCCACGGCAGCCAAGGGATGCAGGGAGTGGTTTTGTCCCTGCTCAAAAGAGGACAAAGTCTGAAGGAGATTTCATGCAGACCTCACTCTACTCTCCCTGGCAGTGAGAGCTGTGCCCCTTCCAAGCCCAGGTATCCCCTCTCCAACCTCTGGCCATAGCTGTGAGATTTTTGCTCTTTTTCTCACAGAGGAGGGCAGGGAGAGCAAATTCTGAGGAGGGAGGCAGTTCTGAATTGCCTGCTGAGGTTTCGACCTGGTCCTCAACAAGGCAGGAGGTTGCTGCTATTTATTTCATATTTGTGGCACCTCTGTGAAGGGAAAGCATGAGAGTGACTCAGGTGCTGCCTCAGGGATTCAGTTTCAACCAGGCACAGGGGTGGGACAGCCATGCCACCAGAACACAAGGACTTACTCTTAGTTAGGGTTCTATTAAAAGAACTTTGAAAGTTTCATTAAAATGTATCTGAAAATTTCTGAGTGAGCTATATAAACCTCAACTATATAAAAGCTTTCACTCAGCTGCAGCCACTGCTCTTCACCTGCCATAAAATTTGGGATCAGTTATCTTCTCATGTCAACAGAGGCCATGATCTGCACAGCATCACCTCTGAAAACAAGCCAGCTGTGAGAGCTCACAGGGATGGCTGTTCTCCCTGGACAGCCTGACATTTCCAGGCAGGCTGTGCTGTTTTTCAGAAAACAGGGGCAAAAATCAAATGTGTGATGCTCTTGAACTGGTCTGGCTAGGAAAATACTCTATGTGTGAACAAAAATGTGATCCCAAACAGAAAATGGTCACATAACTGAAATGTGTGTGGCTGGAGGAGGGCTAAGAGCTGGTGGGAGGGAGGGGAGCTGCAGTTCCATCAGAGATAATGCACTCCCTGAGGAATAACCAACCCCCTGCTGCTCTGTGGGAGCTGGGGGTGGCTCAGCACAGCCCTGTGCCTTGCAGAGACTGGGAATGCTCAGCCAGAGACTCTGGGCTGGAGCAGAGCCCTCTCCAGCAGCCAGCAGGGTCTGCTGCCCACCTGCCCTCTGCCCTGCTCCTGCTGCCCACCTACAGTGGCACATTCACTGGTTTCTTCTCACTGTCAGTGGCTGGCATTGCCACAGGAGTGCCACCACCCAGCCCAGGGTGTTACCTGAGCACTCGTGCCTCAGTGGGACCAGTGTCCCTTCCAGGACTGCAAGGAGACACCCACAGCCAGCTGGGATCCACCACCAGGACTCCTCCTGAAGGCACACACCACCTTGCCCAGACCTCACCAGAGCTGAATCTTTTCCATCTGAATGAATCCATTCCTCCTTTTCAGTGATTACACAGAATCTGGAGCTGTGGTTCAGGAATTGGGGGAGCCAGATTTGCTGAGTAATGGGATTCAAATCCACGCTTGCTCACCAGGTAGTCCAGTGGGAGCTGTGGGAATTCCCATCACATTTCCTGAAAATGGCTCTGCTGTGCAGCAGGAAGCTCAGACTCTGATCAGATAGAGAGGCACCAACTGTGATTTAGTGGTCAGGGTAAGCAGGTGGCTGCCAAACCTTGCTGTACATTTTACATTAAATATTTAGCGCATAAATAAAAGGAAGTGGTTTTCTGGACCAGAGTGCCCCTTCTTCTAGATGAGTGGCTTGACTGCTAAACCATCAAAGTCATCATTTTTTCCTTGATGCATGTGCTGAGGTTTTTTTACCTTCTACAATCTGAAGGAAAAAAGAGTGACCTGTGAGAGGTAACTTGCAAAATATTTCACTGGGGAATAGGAGAATACCATTACCCAAACACTGCTTCATGGTGAGCTTATGGGATTTTTGTACTGGTTCAGCTTGCAGGATTTTTGAGTTATTTCATGATGCAAGACTACCCTAAGCCTAATGGAGTGAAATGCTCTTTCTTCTTAACTGCTGCACCCCTATAAAAAAATAAAGGTGTTAATATGTCTGTTTACCACTCTGCTTGTCTCTGTGGTTTTGCTGTGAGCTCTGAGCAGCCAAAGGTACAAAGATGGGAGAGGTGGAGAGGTGGGTACCTCCAGCTGCAGCACAGGGCAGCATTTAACAGCAACTCCAATTATCCCTCCTGCATCAAGCCCTTCCATGAAGGCTGGATTTTTTAGGAAGTCTTAAGTTTGCCTAGGATTTATCAGTGGGTGAGTGCCAGCACAGGGGTGTGAAGATGAGGAGGGGGTGCAAGGCTGGGGATCACTCTGGGAGCAGGAAGGTGCAGAAGAGGAGGAAGCTCAGGGAGGAACCATGGTTCAGTGTACAGCCAACAGGCAGGGTCAGGGATGGGCTGTTAGAGGGAACACTGTGCTGGAAAATAAAATTATTTGGCTTTTCTGTTTTAAGGAAAAATTGTCCTCTGTGTAAGGCTGTGCTGGGACGCCCTGTCTGCCCTTGCTCTGAACCTGGGTGTGTGACCAGAGCTTATCTGGTGGGGGCCTTCTAGAGGTCTGCTGTGAATGAATGCTGTTCAAAGGAGATATTCCTACCAGGGGAGGACAAGAGTTGTGCCAGCAGCAGAAATGAGGGACAGAGCCCTACTGATGGTGACAATGGGGTGAGGGCAGCATGGTGCCTGCCCAGCTCCCACCTCAGGGCCACCCTGAGCACACCCCAGAGCTCTGCTCTATCTGTAATTCATTTTGCATGATTAGCTTGACATGATGTAACCCCTGTCCTTGTGACTCAGCAGGCCAAATATAAGCATCAAATGACTCCAGAGTCATCTGATTTACAGGAGTCTCACTTATAACAGCTCATTACCGAGCCAGCAAAGTGTCTGTGAGCCAGCCAGCAGAGAGCACATTGGACAGCTTAGGAAAGCAGATTTTGGGAAGACTCTCCTAGTCACGCCTGCAAAACCATCTACTTACAGCAAACAAGCAAAATCATCTTGCCTTACCTTCTAAGTTTTCCTTTCTCACTTCGCGTTGTCTCAGGAAGTGACGTTTCACCAACCAAAGCCCATCTCAGGAATGGTCTGGTTAAAACCAAGTGAAAATTAAATCTGGCTGACAGCTAGGTGATGGAAGTAAAGTTTTCCACCAGCACAGGGTGAAACCAAACTCTCAGACCTGCAGCTCTGTCAATGGCAGAATTTTCATGTGGTGTCTCTGTCTGTCAGTGAGTCCTGTCACGAGCCTGCCAGGGGTCAGAAACTCTAGTTGCCTGTGAAGTATATTCACTCACAGGCCCTCTGCATTTATTGTATTATTTAAAGAGAGCCAGATCACCAAAAGTTTTCTTAAATCCTCCTACTGTGCTTTACAGCTCCCTCCTAAAAAAGCTACATTGGGTCAGTGACTTGGGTGGTCAGGCTATGATGTTTTCTGAATTACTGCAGCTAAAACTGCTCCCATGGAATATCCCTAAATGTGATACTTGACTGCAAAGCACCCATTTGACACCACCTGTCTTTAAGCTAAATAAGGAAAGGAAATGAAGATTTTCAAAAGTGCAATGCCACTTGCATTCAGGTCTTGCCTAATATGATCCCTGCTGTCAGGTATTTCTCTCTCTGTAATTTCTCTTTCTGGGCTGCTGCAGGTCTCCCTGTGCCCTGAGAACATGAACTTGGAGGGATGCAGCTCCAGCTGATCTCAGAGATCTTGTACTTAAGGGTGAAGAAGACACATGCCTAAGCCCTTCTCAGCATGGTACAATGCTAACAGCTCTCTCACAGGGTACTTCCCTGACCTCCAGGCTATAGCATACTTGGGATAAGGGGTTTTTGGGAGCTGAGATGGGCACTCAGCTCTTCCCACAGCTAGATGGGTATGACTCCAATCCCTTGCAGCCACTGAAGAAATAAAATGTTTTTATTCCAAATCTCTGGGCTGTGCCCAGCCCTACTCAGAGGGGGCAAAGTAATCCCTACCTGCACATGTCCTCAACTGCAGGAAACACAGGTAAGAGATTCAGTTTTTAAGGAAAATACAGAATGTTTGAGTGTATGCTTATCCCATGGGTATTTTTTTCATTCTCTTTCCCTCTTTTTATGCAGAGCTGTCACAGGAGACATCTGACAGAACCTCTTGGGCTTTGTCCATGTATGACCGGGTGTTTGTGTTTTAAAAAAATAATCTCGGAAATGTTTTGCCTCGTTCACATGATTTATTGCTTCAGGATAAGGTTTTCTGGAAAGCTGTGAGATCCTCCAGGATCAAAGCAGCCTAGCAAAGGCAAGGTGCTGTTATCATTACATCTTCAGTCACCTTGCTTTCCCCATAGGGAGCAGTAATTGTGCATGCAGTCTGTGTCTGGAGGCAGCATATTCCACAGAAATGCCACTTATTGCTGCACTGCTTTTCATCTGCAGAGGGGAAAAGGGATGTGAAAATGCCTGGAGGAGCAGGAATGTGGTAATATGAATCTCATTTTACCATGCCTAAAAGAACCTCATGCAGACAAGGAGTTGATAAAAGAGAGTCAACGCTGAATAAAAATCCCCAATTAGAGCCCTATCAAAAGCAGCACTTCCATGGTGAAGTGGGTTAGCTCTCCCTGATTTTACAGAAACCTGTGCTAGTGTGTGCTTGCTTGGCTTTTTCACAACCTATCTATGCCTCTCCCATCTTGAAGCATGGATTTCTTTCCAGGTACCTGCATGTCACTTCCAGCAGCTGGATGGCCAAAAGCTCTAGTGTGGTGCTGCAAGGTCATAGCTCCAAGGCAGGGCTCTGGAACTCCCCTGCCCCAAAATACAGAGGTTTTTGCTATCAAATGATGGAAACTCACAGTGGTTTGCCATCCCTTTAAAGGGACACATCCAGCCAGCCATGAACCTGTTTTCTATCAGGTTGATGGTGCTGAGCAGCTCAGGCCTGGCTTGTGACAGCCTGCAGACAGAAGCCTCATTTTTAGGCTGAGTTTGGAAAGCAGCATGTGGATGGAGGGACAGCTTGTATCTGTTGCTGTGGGGCCCAAGGTTTTGGGGAGGGCTGGAAGGCTCCAGTTTGTGAGTGCTGTCTGCTCCTACTCCCTTTGTCCCAGCTGCCAGTGGCACTGAGTGCCACCTGCTTTTCTCATTCCTTGCACCCCTGACGCCTGTGGGGCAATTCCTCATGCAGGGATGTGAAGTTCCAGATTCCCTTTCACACTTCCTGCCCTGGAGTCTGTCCTTGCAGTGAGCTGTGCTGGGCTTCAGATTTGCTTTTACGTTGCATTTCAGGGAGGTAAAGCATAGACAGCTTTTGCAAAGCCATGCTCTATGCAGCTGTCCCCTCAGATCAGGTGAATCTTTCCCCCACACAGACCTCCTTGCTCTCAGACAGAGCCTTATCAGCAGAGGCTGGCTGATAAGCCAGGGCAGTGTTATGTGTAGGGGGATAGAATATAAGTAAATAAAGGTAGTCTAGAAAGTAATCTTATCCCCTAAAGATTTGGGGCTGGGTTAATTATAAGAGATAGAACAGGCCTGATTTTAACAGGCCGCACCTGTAGCCAGTAAGAAGAGTGTTGTAAAAGAGTGGGTTGGTTGGTTGAGGAGAACTGGAGTCAGTTGGCTGTTGTGAGGACAAGGAAGAGTCAGTGCCTGGAGGAGATGCCCACAAGAAAATATCAAGGAGGTGTGAAACTCTGGCAATATGGAACCCTTGCACTATAATGACCACAGTTCTGTGCACCTTGGCCCCGCGCACAGAAGCACACGTGTGTGCACACACATTCCTGCCAAGCAGGAGGCAGCAGTGAAGCTCCCAGTGGACCTGGAGGGCTCTCAGAGAAGAATTGAGCTTTAAAGAACCCCTCTCCCTCCAGGTATCAGTTTATTTGTAACATCTGATTTTCCCCTCAGCACATTCATGCCACATGCTCTGACAATTATTTCTGATTTTGCCCAGTGTGAATTTTTGCTGGACCTTTTATATCTGACTGTCACAGGGTGCTGCAATCCTGCTGCCAAAGTGAGCACACACCTGATTTATTCACTATGCTTATGTTAGGGAATTACTACATTTAGGGGGCGGAAAAGTTATATTTTTTCTTCATCCTCTCAAATTTTATCACAGCACCATCAAAAAAAAGGGATTTCTGAAAGTCATCCAGCCCTGGGCAGAGCCAGGACAGAGTGAGCATGGACTGTGCTTGGCCCCAGTGTAAAGGCACAGCCACAGAGTCACAATATCACTGCTCTGTGGTGGCAATTTGCAGGGCTTGCCCAACCTTGGAGTTCAGGAGCTCCATGGCTGAGCTCCCTTTGTACCAGCAAAGTTTTAATTTTGCTCTGTGTCTGAGGAAAACATGCCCCCCCAGACATACTGCTGAAGGGGAGGTTTCATTGGGAATATTAAGAGACAGAAGCAGCTCCACATCTGCCCCTGCAGAGTCCTGGTGGTGCAGAGGCACAGGGAGGGTTTGGTGCTGTGGGATGAGCAGACCTGGCAGCAGGGAGATCTCACTGCAGGGAAGGTTCTCCCATCCCCTCAGTTCCATCAGCCCAGCAGGACCAGTCCCCTCTCAGTGACAGACACACTGTGGGATGGTTACAGCACAGTGGGAGCTCCTCAGCATGCAGCACACAAACTGAGAGTGCTTCTCTTGTGAGATTGGTGCCCATGGTACCACTGCCTCCATGCCAAAACACAAATCTGCTGCTTCCCACAGAGGATGAAGCTGTTTGAAACGGCCATGGTGCTCCTGATAAAGAGTGATTCTCCCTTGCAGCCACCAGGTTTCCAAGCAGATGTGTTTTGTGGGTGGGAAGCTGTGTGTTGCCAGTGTTACTGCTGTGTGAATTCCTTTTTCAGATGTTTGTTTGTATTGCCAGTGTCCTCAGTGTGTCCTTGCTATGGGTGTAGCTCTGGTGCCAATAAAAACCTCCCCAAATTTCAGCAAGGGCATCTGATCCTGTGTTAGGTTGCAGGAATAAACAGTGGTTTTCAACTGGTACTTGAACTTAAAACCCAATCCTGATTTATGGCCCCATAGATCTCCTTTTCCAGCCCTGTGTGTTTCCTCCTTCCTTGGCTGTGCTGTGGCATCAGTCAGTGGCTCAGGACATCAGGGAGCATGTCTAGAGATGACACATGTGTTGGTTTTCCCTGGAATTTGTCCAGGGCAGAGATTCACTCTTTTCCAAAGTAATATCTTACAAAAAGGGGAGTTGTGGGGAGGGTTATAACAATGGACAGGGGGCACAGTTAAGGGGGGGTACAGTTGTTTCAGTCTGTTCTCTCTTCCTGTAGCTGATGGAAATGCCCAGTTTGGACTCAAATGTGAGGTGTTGTTGCTTTCCCTCTCTTCTGCAGTTTCAGGATCAGGAACATTTCTTCATCTGCAATTTAATGTCTGCACAGAGTGCTCAGATCACACCAGTCACTGCATTTATTAATGCACTGCTCAGGGAGGAGGCTTTGCAGCCTGAAGCACATTTAGCAAAGTACAGAAATGTGGGGAGGGGAGGAAGATCCCTGAAGGCATCACTGGTACAACTATGCAGCATAAAAATTTTCACCACTTCAATAAAGTATACACAAGTAGTTTACAATTTCTCTTCAAGCCTAGCTGCTCTACTGTGATTTCTAAATAGAATATGATTAATGTTAAAAATAATCCAATATATGAATTCTGTCTTCTGGATTGTTTTTAGCAGGTCAAAGGCCATTATTGCAGTAATTGAATAATCCCACAGCCCTTTGCTCCAGACATTCACTATGGAAACTAAGCAGTGAGGACTGGCTATTCTATTTTCCAGTCATCCAGACAGCATTTTAATGGGAAAGAAAAATCTGGTGCAGTTAAAAGCCCCCTCTAAAAGCAGATTATGGGGAAAAAATAGATGCTCAGATGAGATGTGGGCTGATGATTCACTTCAGAATACTGTAATTGTTAAAGACACTGATAATCACTTTGGCAGGAATGCAAAGACATAGAAATGCTTTTTTACCCTGTGTTCTCTAGATTGAGAGACAAGGGGGAGGGCTGTTTTCTTTCCATGAGATCAGTGAAAAGCACATATTTCTAAAGCAGAAATCAGTGTTTGTTCTGAGAGCGTTTTAAGACTCTCAGATGAAAAATACTCTGCTGTTAGAAATGTTGCATGTCATATTTAGACAACAGTGCTCATTAATAACAGGATAGAATCATCTAATGACTCCAGGTGAGATTGTGACACAGTGTACCAAGTATTACATACACATCATGCAGTGAGGTGTAAAAACAGCCAGGGACACCTCAAACCTCAGTAGACTTGTGACTGAACACTGTTTGTTTCACCTGCTTTTACATCCTTGCAAATCCATTGAGCCCAGCTGAGGCGCTCTTGACTTACCTCAACTTTGGAGGGAGACAAATCACAGGCAAATTTTGTTATTCTAATTTTTTTCTGAGAAAAGAGCAGGGAAAGGGTAGCTTATCTGTCTGAAGACATAGGAGGAATCTATGGAAAAGGTGCCATTGACTCTGGAGAGTGTCCTGGATGCATAAGACTGTTTTCCTCCTGCAGGAAACTATAGGAGGAAAACAGAAAGACTGTTTTCCTGCTATAGGAAACATCCTAAACTCATTTCAAGATGAGTGAGAGTTAGCCAGAAACACCCAGGTGCTGTTTGGGATGAGTCTCCATCAGTTCTCCTCCATCCCCTGGAGTTTTCTGCGTGTCCTGGTGGGCTCACATCCCCTGTGTTCCTTTCACAGCCACCACAGAGGACTCTGCAGATCTTGAGAGATCCAGGGAAACTGCAATGCAGACGTGAGGCACAATCCAAGCTTTGAGCACACAGGGCTGCCAGTGTGGCACTCACCAGGCTGGTTACTGAGCCTGCCAGGCTTGGCTGCTGAAAACATCCTGGCATTTGGTTAACTTCACCTTTACAAGCCCAGCAGCTGCTCCCCAGGCCAGGCCAAACAGTCAGCATTTAAGATCCAAGATTTGAAGCATTGCAGATCCATTTTTTTATGCATCTTCAATACCCTAAAAAAAGCTGAAGGTCTGCTAAAGGTGCAGCTGCATTACCGGGAGGGAGCCATTTAAGATCTGGCACAGGGAGAAGCACATCTTTAAAAGACAAGCCTATCAGTCTTTAATGAGGTTATGTGGGGACTGAGTGGTCATCTCATCATTGAGCAATCCTTAATGCAACGTGCTCTGGATCTATAATTAAAGCAGCTTCCACCTTTATCTCGCATGCTAAATCTTGATTTCTCCCAGTTCTTGCAAAACCTCTCTCTGTCTTAAAGGAACACCTGGTGTGTCCCCTGAGAGGACTCATCTTGAGTGGCCTGGTGGCACTGTGAAGGGCTCACTTGGAGCTGAGAAAGAGAAACTCCAAAGTGATGTTTCCTACTGAAGGAGTTTCAGCAAAATAAACCGGGATTTAGCAGAGCAAAGCACCTTTATCAATTGTTATTACCCACTGTCTCTTGCTGCAGTACGGCTCCTGCCTGCTCACTCTATTTCTCTATGGAGAAAATCTTCTCTGCTCCTTCTTCAAAAAATCCTCTCTCAACCCAGAGGCTTTTCAGATCTCCCAGATGGCTCCTTGCCTTCTCCCCCAGTGAAGTTCCTCTGACCTGAGCCATTGCAAATCTCTCCAACAGCACCTGTTGCTGGGAAAAAGCAACTCAGGACAAAATTAATTACCTATATTTCTAGAAATTACAGCTTGGAAGCACTCACTCGGGCTTAATGGCTGCCAAGATACCCCCAGGGGTAAGAGAAAGAAGGAACCTTTAGGTCTTAAAGGGAAAATTCTTGCAGAGCAAAGTTGCCAGACCAAGCCCTCTGCCTCTTTCTTGGGCGACTGTGAAATTGCTCTAAAAGCACAATGAAGAGCACTGTTAGGTAATTGCCTTGTGGTCCAGGCACTGACCAACAATTTGGCATTTTCTATCAGTTCCTGACTTCATCCTAGGTTTTCTGTGTGATCTTCAGCACATTGCTCTGTGATGGTGTTCACAGGGGTTCTTGGACTGGGGAAGAGACAAGGATCTGACTCCCTGTTTCAGAAGGCTTGATTTATTATTTTATTATATATATTACATTAAAACTGTACTAAAAGAATAGAAGAAAAGGTTTCATCAGAAGGCTAGCTAAGAATAGAATAGGCAAGAATGATAACAAAGGTTTGTGGCTTGGCTTTCTGTCCGAGCCAGCTGACTGTGATTGGCCATTAACTAGAAACAACCAGCATGGGCAATCCCAGATGCACCTGTTGCATTCCACAGCAGCAGATAATCAAGGTTTACATTTTGTTCCTGAGGCCTGTCAGCTTCTCAGGAGGAAAAATCCTATGAAAGGATTTTCCATAAAAGATGTCTACGACATCCCTCCTCATTCTCTGGAGGTACTGCAGGTTCTGCCCATAGAACAGAGCACTCATTACCTACCATGCTGACTACACCTTCCCACTTTTTCCAGGTCTCATCTTGTACACTTGCTGGAATTAAGGCCCATTTACAGCTCCACAAGTTCGCACATCCTTACCACAGAATTATTAAAGTTGGGAAAATGCTCCAAAACCATTGAGCCCAGCCTTTGACTGATCACCACCTTGTCAACTACGGCACTGAGTGCCACATCCAGTCATTTCTTGGATTCTTGCGACTCCACCACCTCCCTGGGGCAGCCAGTTCCATTGACAACCCTTTAAGTGAAAAATTCTTCCTTTTTGTGTGACTGTAGATATTCACAGGTTAGATTGCACACAGAAATGATTCCTGTGGCAGAGTCAACAACCACTTCACCAGGGGATAAAAAAAAAAAAGAATATAGGTCAAGAATTGCTTAGGAAATTTCAAGAGTACCTAAACCACAGCTTATTTTGCTGCTGCAAGTAGTAAATTCCAGCATGGTCTCTATCAAACAGCTGTACAGCAACCAGTGGTTGATTATGGAGCCCTGAGGTTATGAGGCCCCTAAGTCTTCTATTCTCACAGCTAAAAAGATGAACTCAAATTCAAACCCTGTTTTTTAATGAAATCATCGGTGGCAGTCCCAGGGAAGTTATGAGATTATTATTAAAAGGTGTGCTTCATGCTAGGCAAAAGATTGAGAATACCTTTCCCTGCAAATAAGGTTATGAACCAGACATATGGGTTATATCTGAGACTCCAAAGGAAATTTTGGCCTCCCTGAAGGTAATGAAATCTCGTCGTTTTCTAAAAGTGACATTTATTATAAAGTGACATTTATAATAAAATACCATTGTCATGTTAACAATATTTTATTTCCCATCACTGAACTTCTTGAAAAAGTCAGTTCACCTTTCTAAACATCCTATTCTTGAGCTATAAAATAAAGATAATAATGAATAGCTCCTCTTTGTGAGATATTTTTAAAATTATGGTAAAAATCATTGTAAGTCTGCATTCTCAGGAATACAGATTTCATTTCTGCATGTCAAATATACGGCACCCAATTGACACCACAATGTTCTTCAGCACAAGATTGGCTCTATACTAACAGAAAATTAAGAAATAAATTATATGATTATACTGAAGTTTTATAGTTCTGCATTCATTTGCAGTAGTTAAAGCTTGGCCATTTATCCTGGCAATGAAACAGATATTTAAAAGTTCTATTAAGATGAGAACAAAATCTGGCTAGCACAAATGACTGATCCTAAAGTTACATTCATTTCCATCACAGAGTGATATTTTTATGGTCCATTCTCCATCGACACTTTGGCAGGTGTCAGAATAATAGCACTGAGCATCAAGGAATTCCCATAGATAAGATTCTCAGCAGATGTAAATCAGCAGAGCTAGAATGTATTAGAGTCACAAGAAATTATATCGCCTCAGAATGTGCTCTCAGGTACCTGCTATGCCCACTAAAATACCTCTCAAGTCAGCAGTGTGCACTGTTATCGCTCCAATTCCACTCTGCATTGAGCCTTAAAAGTCATGTGCTAAGCCTGTGAATCAATGCAAAATCCACCAGACTAGAATTGATTAAATTATTGTGATGAGTTTGCAAATTTTCTGTATTTTGTGTCCTGCTTTTTCATAGTCTGCTTTTTTTTTTTTTAATGTGGTCTCTTGCTTTTCATTAGAAGGACATCAGTTTTATCTAGTACTAAAAAAAAAAAAATTAAAAAAAACCCAGGTATTTCCAAGTATACTTTGGGGACAGAAGGAAAAATCTAAAGATATTTTAGGCTTCAGCAATAAAATTGGAGGGAATAAAACCCCCTTCTGAATACAAAACAACAAAGTTTCTTCTTTACAGATGCCTTTTTTGTGCTTTCAGGACCTGTCTGCCCACATCCAAGTGCTGCCTGAGTTCCAGGAGCTGTGAGATTGGCCTGCAAGACTGTTCATCTTTAGATATTGAAAGTGATCTTATCACACTGTCTCTGTGGGGCTCACAGATGGCATCACACAAGGGCCACATTCCCCAGGAAAAATCCACAAGGGACAAGTGCCATGAGTGCAGAGCAGGGCTCAGGCTCCTGGGGCACAAGCCAGAGCAGATCAGTGGCTCTGGGAGCAGCAGCATCCCCAATCCCATCACAGACCACCCATGGGAAATGGAAACCTTCATGAACAGCATCCTCAATCTCATCACAGACCACCAAGAGCAAATGGAAACCTTCATGAGCAGCATCCCCAATCTCATCACAGACCACCCAGGGAAAATGGAAACCTTCATGAGCAGCATCCCCAGTCCCATCACAGACCATCAAGGGAAAATGGAAACCTTCATGAACAGCATCCCAGATCCCATCACAGACCACCCAGGGAAAATAGAAACCTTCATGAGCACTTGGTAGCAGACAGCACAGTGAATAACTTTTCCCTGTTGCATTTGTTTACTGTAATGCCACAGTATTTCCCTCCCTAATTAGCATTGCTTTCCTGTAATTAAACTTTCGGTTTCTATAGAGAGATGCTGCAGCTATGAAATTTATAATTGAAAATGTTGCCACCAAATTGCAGATTTCAGCTACATCCATGCACTCTTAACGGATCCCATAGCTTTGGCAGTGTGTAATAGGAACAGATTTTTGAGAGAAAATGCCACAGAAGGTGGAAGAATTGAAAATTGCTTTGGTGTGGTAGATATATCTGCAAAACAAAGCCCACCGCTGCACAAACCACCAGCTAAAAGCTATAAACCATGCATTACAGCTCTTCTGTTGAGATTCTGAAAATAACGATGATTGTGAGCTGTCAGAAAGATTCACTGCACCGGTTATGTTCATCACCAAGTGACAACCTACCTAGGCAACCCCTTTTAAAATCTGAGCCTCCTACACCACTAATGAGCATTAAAGAACAAAATATATAGCTCCCATGAGTCAGAGGCACAGCATCACAGCTTACCACCGCTGTAAACAGTAAATCTTTGCATATGCCTATTGGCAAGGATGCTCCACAAATGTCAGCACAGGCTCTTGTTTTCTGACTTCATCAGTAACGCTCCTCTTCATTACATTTACAATGTGCCCCCTAAAATCAAGCACACCAGCAGAGAGAAGCATGTTTGACACGGAGAAATTTTCTTCTGGGGTGGGAAGAACTAGGGTGGTATAAAAAGGGTTTTGTATGGCTTTCAAACATGAACAGCCCCCTGAAACTTTCTAGGTTTTTCTCTGAGCACTATACTACTGTTTGTTTCCAGTGAAACAGGTATTGTTTGTTTTCCTTTTTTTTTTTCTCCTATTTTATTTTTTTTTAAGCAAAAATTGGCCCTGGAACTCTGCCACAGTCTCTATCATATTCTATTCTGCAAAGTAGCCATTTGTCACCATGTCATATGCACCACAGGATCTCATTGAGGTGTCATGCCCTCCAAACACATTCCTGCTTCCAGGAATGAGACACAATAAAACAGAAGTATGTGCCACTAAAGAAAGAAATTGTTTTGTTTGTCAGGACTGTTGAGAGCAGTAACTTCACTCAGAGGAGCACACTCAGATTATTTTAGCACAGTTGTCACATACACAGATAAAGCCAGTGAAATATAGCTTTTGGGATCATTATTTGTACAGCATTTCAAAGCAATTTTTCTTGACCTACTGCTCTCATACATACATGATACTTGGAACTCCTGGGTGCATCCACAGGCTACTCAAAAACTGAAGCCTGGATAAACGCAGTGATCAACTGTGAAGTACCATATGAAGAATATAATTTCATTTAAATAAGACAGTAAACAGCTCATTGCTAAGTACAGTTTTCTAATAACATACTAGAAAAAGAACAGGAAAAGTGTTCAAATGATTAGAAACATTTCAGACTCCTTCACTAAAAGGCTGAATTTCATGATGCAGTCAGATAAAAGAATATAAGTTGTGCATGCAAAAGCATATTTTATTTAATTGGCCTCACCAGTGCTTTTCAGGATGGTTCCATGGAAATCTGCACTGTCCAAAGGGAGTTATAGATGGATTACAGGCAGGAAAAACTTCAAATGGAAGCTTAAAGTTGAAAACCTTCAATTGGTGGGAAAATCTTCTAGCATATAACAGAACACTCATGATTTGGATTACTTTGAATCAATAAATATATACCGACAGTGATCTTTGGGCATGGACTGTCCCACATGCACTATTCTTACCCTCATGTCAAATTCTTGTGTCCTTGATTTTCTGTATAGCAGAAAACCAGGGGTCAGATAATGCATGTGATAAGCAAAAATTGTACTGGGGAAGTTTTCCTGCCTTCAGAACCAGATGTTTGGACGCAGGAAATTCCTTACAAAGCCACAGTTTTCATCGATGTGTAAAGGAGAGAGGTAAAGAAAAATCAGTGGCCAATCAAAAAGTCAAAGAGGAAAATTAGGTGCTAAAATTGAAGCATTCCATAGGAAGAGAAAGGCAAAGAAACATCCAGAAAGTCCACACAGCTTTGGTCTTCCTAACCACGGACACACGATTTGCCCAAAACTTGCCAAATAGATGGGATTACAGCACTGGTCTTGACAGCAGTGAGACAGCAACTTTGGGACACAAGAAGTGGCTTTTTGGCTGACAAACCTTGATACATGAGAGGCAAATTCTGTTTGCCCTCCCAAAGCCCATCTGGCAGCTTGGTTTGCCCTGTCTGACAGCAAATGAGAACTAATGGCAAAGACTCTCCTAATCCTGCTCTTCTGTCAGTGGGATGGGAGGATGCCCAGTATGACTTGTGGCCAAAAGGAATGGTGTCACAGACCTCCACTGTAAGAGCTGGAATAGACACTCCAAAACTCCACTTCTGTGATCCAAATCCATAGGAATCTGACAAGTCTGGCAAGGAAATCTCCCAGAGAGGAGTCTGCAAGCACTTGAGTAGTTACTGTGGTTGCTGCAAACCAGATGACAAATGTGTCTCTTGGTTACCTTGGTCATACACCTACGTCTGAAAAGCATTCAAGGAGCAACAAAAAGAAATTACCTGGAGCCTAGAAAAAGTATCTCCTTTCACAGGTTTAACATTTTCTGAGCTTTAATTTAATTAAATGCCTTCCTGCACTTCATCTATTAAAAAAAGTTCATATTCTCTGCTGTTGACTCCATTCATTCAAGTGGATCAGAAGAAGAAAAGAAAGCCCAAATTCTGCTTCCAGGCAGGTTGAAGCCCAGTGCAGCTTGGTATTCATCATGCTCAAAAAAAAAAAAATACATATCATGTATCTCTAGCCAATAAACACCAGATAACATTTTTCATAAGTTTCTAGACCACAGTAATTATTCAGTCCACCTCCTGCATAACCTGCCTTTTCACAGGCACACTACTACAGTGATGCTTGTAATAAGTTTTACCTACCATTCACCCTGCTGAAGTCTGTTAATTAAGACTTTCAGACACATGCAATAATCCTGCCTTTTCTGCTCCTGGAGGACTATGCATATGCATGAGTGATCTCTGCAGCTGGAATGTTAACACTGCTGAGGGTAATATTCTATATATGGAATAGCAGCCATATGCCCACACAGCACACCTTGCCCCTTTTACATAAATAACCAAAGCCACATTTTGGGACATACAGTGTTCCAGAAAAGACAGCTTGGGAAGGGGAGGTTCACTGGGCAACAAATTTTCTTTAAGCCTTGGGGAAAAATGGAACAAAAAAAAAAAAAAAAAAGAAGGTAGCAATAACAGTTCTGATGTTTCCCAAAAATAAAACACTGCTATCAGAACTCCCTGGCTATTTGACATCTCATTTTCTCTGCAGTAATAAATACATCTAAGGAAGCTTTTATTTTGATAGTTTTCTCTGGAAGAAAAACCTCCACCCTCTTCAATACAAGATTTTCAGTACCTTTGAAGTTCATTGCAGTTATTCAATCTTCCTTACTGCATAAAACACAAAAAATGTCATTTCTGGCTGAGAAACAGGAGACCTTTTAGGAAGCTATCCAAGCATTGTAATATTATAGGATGCAGGATCCTTATGCAGTCCATCAGGAAAAGCAGACACCTCAGAAAGGGAGACCAAAGTTTGTGTGGACAACTTCTCCAGTGAAATATTCACCTCACAAGCTGAAGAGCACTGTCTGATGCTCTGAGGGTTCTGACTCCTATCCTTCACCTCCCAGCTATGTTCCCTAAGCAGCTGGCTATTCCAAAATGCAGGACAATCCCAGTATGTCCCATGCTCCCACATGGACAACACACAGGTATTCAATCAGAAGGAGAAAACCCCAAAATGATTTTTACTGCCCTTCCTCTCTGAGGACCCAGACTGGGACCCAGTTCTCCTACTTTCCAAATATTTCAGGTGCTCATGAAATGCTAAACTGGACTTGAATTCTCATTCTTCCTTTCTGTAAGAAAGATGCTGCCTGCAACAGCTCAACCATGTTGCAGAATTCAAATAATGCTCTCCAGTAGGAATGAGCTGCGTCCCCTGAGTCCTTTCCATACTTAAACAAGGGCTATTTAGTGAACACATTGCTTTACACAGACATATAATGTTAGTATAGCTCTAGCAAAACAAGAACTTTATTGTTATCTTGAAATTTTTTCTTTTTTAATGTTCAGCAACCTTCATTTCATCGTGGACTTGGCTGGCCTAAGCAGATGCAGCTGAATTCTTGTTGTTGGCAATACTACCAAAGGAACTGCATTTCATCACATGATTTTCCATTTTAAACAACAAAGTTTCCTGTCTCAGGGGACTTGGAATTCACAGAATCTGCTCAGTACACTAGTCCAACTTAATCACCCCCCATTCAGAGGACAGTAACTGATATTCCTAAGGCAGGAAGTATTTTTTTTTGCCTCATACTTGAAGTTCAGTAAGTAATTTATGTCATAAGACATAAGGGAGACAAGGTAACTATGTCACAGCTGTCTTGTCACAGCTCAATCAAATGAAACCATTTTTATGAAAAAGAAACATATTCTGATTCATCATTGTGCTTTTTTGATTTAAAAAATTCAGACATTCCTGAAGTGTTAATATTAAAAAAGTAAAACAAAGTAAAAAATTCCCTGACTTTGAAAACACTCATTTTTCTGCAGCACATTTGAACAGAATATTTTCAACTAGGTGTAATAACCTTAGAGCAAATGATGCACTTCATCCACAGATCCTATTCTTTTAACAACAAATTGTTTCCTAATATACAGAAATAATAATAAAGAATTGTTAACACACACTTATGTCATAGTAAATGAAAACAACCTTTTGCCACATATTGTCCAAGAGACAGAATAAGCAATGTGATCAAATTCTAGTTTCTGTTCTACAGAGATTCTGGGAGATTTTTCCTTAAAAGAAAAAGAGGAAAGAAAACAATGGAAATTAGTTGAACTTCTTAACTAAAATCAATCAGCTACAGCATAAAAAATAAAGTAATAAATAGGACCACACATCCTTCAGCTGTGCCAAAACATCTTTAATTGATTCTCATAGGTATTGCACAGATGAAGCAGATAGCAAATGGAACTTAAGGCATAAACCAAGAATTTTTTTTCTATGAAATAAATCTTACTATACCTTCTAAATTCATTGTCTATTTCATACATGTAGACGCATGAAAAAGCACCTTCAGGAACAGCAGAAATGTATTTAAATTAAAATGACAAATTTCTCTGTGTTATCTCAGTGAACTCAATATGCTAGAGGTACTATTTGTGGAAATAACCCAGTTTAGCATCTGAAGCCATGCATCTCTGGCAGCTATTGACAAGAGATTCTTGTTAGAATGTGCCACTTGTGAAAACAGAGCAGCTCCCATCCCCAGATGCCTATAAAAGGTTGCTTAATTACTTAAACTGCTTTTATTTCCAATTGATACTTTCATGGAATGGTTGCGGTACCTAATTGATTGAACATTAGTTTCATTTTACATCATGCCTGATGAGTTATTGACTGCCCTTTGCTTTCACTTAGGCCTTTGCTGGTGAAACACATAAAAGAGTGAGTGCTCCAAACCTGCTGCATCAGTGACTTGTCCTGTTACAGGCTCCCACACAAGAGATTCCTCCCCTTGCAGTCCATTGACGCCTGTGATGCATTTCAATGTTGCAAACAGCTCCTCTGTTCTTTGGGTTTTTTTGTCTGTTTTTTTCCTTCCTCTCCTGGATCAAGTCTTTGAAAGAAAAAAGCTCAAAACTCAAAGAATTGACCCTTTCTCCTGTTGGGGCATTTAGAGCTGGAGAACTGCTGCCATTTTAGCTATGGTTACTGAAGCATACAAATCAAACCATAGTTCTCCAAGAACACAAGATTTTTCCATAAGACTATGTGGCAGAATCTAAATCTTCTTACTGGCAATTTGTGCTTGAGCTCAGTGGACAGCTTAAAGGGTTTAAAAGCCACCTTTTAATTTCAGTAATTTGTTTTCCTTGCTGTCGTTTTAGTTTTGTCAAATGAAGGTCAGCACACGTTGCAGGGACCACTTAAAATAGTGAAACGGTGTTGTTTGTATTGGTTAAGCAAGTGAAAGAAGACTCTCTGAAATGGTTCTGTTCTGAGGGTACTTAATCAAGCAGAACAGATGTTTATTATACAATTAGGGAATGCTTCGCCATCAGTATGAACAATTCATGAAATCAAATTGCTCCATAATACTTGCCATCATTTCACAAACACTTGCTGTGAAGAATTGAGGGTATGCAAAAGCCCAGATTCTGTGTTATTCTCCAGCCCCAGGCTTTATTTAATTACCCAGCAGGGGAAACAATGCTGCCTGTTAGCATCAAGCCAGAAGAGCTAGAGCCTGCTTCAGCAGCCAGCCTGGTGCTGAGGGCTTGGAAAGGAGGGCTGTGTGTGAGGCATGGCACAACTCCCTTGCACTGTGCTCATCCTGCTCCAAAACATGGCAGGAAGGTAAGAAATAGAGAATTACCCATTCCCAGCCTCAGCAGGTAGTCCAGAAGATGCTCAGTTATTGGTACCTTCGGGCCCAAACCAGGCAGCACTCACCTGGACAGAGCTCAGGCACAGCTCAGGTGTGAGCACAGAGCAGTGACTTGTCCCTCAGCAGCACCTCTATTTTGAAGAACAATGGATTTACCTTTTTTTGGACAGAGAAGCTGTTGTGCTACTTAGCCTGAGGGATGGAGAATCATTTCTGACCCATCCCACAAATATCAAGGCCAGTGAGTCCCTAATTGGGGAGCACCCTAATTTTGGTGCTCCACTCTCACTGAGTAGATCAGAGGGTTCAGCCCCAGTTCCCATGCAAGCTGCCATTGTTACTAGTTTTTCAACCTGATTACTCATTTCTGGGTCTCAGTCTAGAAAAAGAAACACAGTGCATTATTTCCTGTCACCCATTTCTAATGATAGTTATTCATCATTAGTCATTCCTCCCCAGGAGCTCAGCACCTGGTGGCACCGTGGATGGCAATCAGGACACCACCGAGGAAGAGAACAGAGGAATTTCTCTCACAACTGCTCAGGAAAAGAGGGAACAAAGTAGCCAAAGTGATGATTGGCTAGTGCCTGAAGCAGAGGAATACTCACTGGAAATCTGCTCCAGGACAAACATCTACTGCCCTTGCAACGCTGTCATCTGGAACAACTGAGCTAACAATAGCCAGACCCCAGAGAAAGAATCTTGCCTGGTACCATTGAAAGAGGTCACTTCATCAAGAGGAGGGTTCAGAGACTTCCTTGGCTGGATTCTTTCTTGAGGGAAGGCCTCCCTTGCAGAGTGAGTGGTGGGCATCCAGCACTCACTGCTAAAACATTGGTACTCCACACCCCTGACAGCATCTCCCACAGCCTGTATCTGTGCACATGGAAACCATTCCAACCTCCAGACACATCCTCTGACATTCCCAAACAAGTTCTGATAACAATTGTTACAAAACTGCTCCAGATCTATCCAGATAGAACTATCTGATAGATAAAATACTAAAGGATGCTTAGGAGCACACAGTTTCACTGCTGAGATTCACAAGACTGATTTACCCTTTCATAAGCACTGCAGATGGTTTCTTATGGTCTGCTGTTAAAAAGGCAGCTCAGACTTAAACTCTCCTATTATTTTTACCTCACACGCAGAAATATCTTCAACACCACTATCCAAAAAAAACTTGTAAAAATTAATGATCTGCCACATGCAGATATGATTTTTTTTCAGGTCTAGACTCAAGTCTGATTTGTAGATTTCCCAACAGCACCAGTTCCCATGCAAGCTGCCCTTTTTACTGTTTTTTCAATCTGCTCACCCATTTCTGGGTCCCAGTCTAGAAAAAGGGACACAGCGCATTATTTCAACACAGAAAACTGAGTGAACAACAGAGGTTGCAATATGAAAAATTAAGGTAGAGAGAAGACAGCTGATCTCTAGCAGATCTCTATCTCATTGTTACCAATCATAATTTGGAGCTGGAATAGCTTGTAAATAACAAAGTCCACACTGTTTATGTGATTCATGCTGTATTCTTGCTGAACCTCCTAGATATGACACAATAATGTGACTGGTCTGTTTCTCTTCTTCCCTGGTTTCATATTCAGAGTTTGCTAACATATGATGACTGTCACAATTCAAGCACCACAATAGTAGAGTTAAAAACACATCTAAGTAGCTATGCAGATATTGTTCTAAACTTAAAAAGGCTTATTCCAGTAAAATATTTCTTAGTATTATATAGAATTGAAAATATGCACTATTCAACTACCAGTTGACAGCGTGTTAGATTCTGGTAAAAACTCCTAATATAAGGCCAAATCTTCTGACTATAAACTGTCACAATCAACAATAGATCAACATATTACTAAAAGGAACTTAACAGTGATTTTCAATGCATTGTATGGTTACCTTTCTCCTGCAACCTCATACTGTTTCCTTCAATGTGAATTGCAGTTGAAAGGCTATAGCTTCACAAAAGCACCCTGCTCTAGAGAAGAAACAAACAATAAAGGATAAGCAACCTAATATAACCCTGTCTTCGGCATATTCAGACTCCTAGCCTTTGAAAATATTTACTCCTCTGCTTGGCACTTGAAATAATTTCTCTGATATCTTCTAAAAATCCAATGAAATTAATTTTTTTTGCCATTCAGATCTTGTCTTTGTGTAACACAGTTATTTTTACAAACACACAAATTTTTAAAAAACAGGCAAAAAGTCAGGTGAGCCTCTGGTGCCATGTCCAAAGAATTGGATAAATCTTCCTGTTTTAAGCTTTTAAATTAAAGCTTTAAGCTTTTAATTAGCTTACAGGTAAAGGTGCAATAGTAAACCACATTTTAGAGAAAAACAAAGCAACTTCCCGGACTGAGGAAGGAAAAGTGAGGAAAAAGAACTCCACAAACAAGCATAACCAAATTCCCAAAAATCACTTCTTATTTACTTCTGAAGAAAAAGTATACTGAGGATTTTGGTTTCATTGGAGTAGATCCTGCTTGGATGTTACTTATTTCTTTCACTTTAGATCTTGTTTATACCTGATCTGGTCCACTTTATTTTTTCTATGATCTAAATGGAGAAAGATACCACTGCCTACCACAGTATCGGCTGTCGATAAAGAAAGGGAAGGAAAAAAATATTTTGCTGCAGGTGGAAGAAAAAAATATCAGGAACTGAGAAGATAACGATTAGGACAGTTAATTTTTAAGAGGATCCAAGGAGCATATATGCTGCTTGGAAATTGGCCCTGTGGAAATGGAATTGGTATTAACTCACTTGGAGAAACAGCACCACTGCTCTTCCTGCAGCTGTGGAGTCTGCTCAAGAAGAAATGTCAATAAACAAAGAGTTCCTTCCCTCTCTTGCGGGTTCTGGGGTCTGCAAACAATCTTCCCATGAGATTTTAGATGTGGCCTTTTTTGCTCAACTTTCTTGGAGGAACTCTATGGATAAAAGTGGCAAAAATAACAAAATAAACCCGGTGTGACAGGAACCATGAGTGCCTTCCTACCCACTCTGCCCTTCATTCAGCACGCCTCTCAACAGGGAAAGCTCCCTCTGGTCTGTGCTCAGCCCTTGTACTGCAGACTGTCCCTGTCTTTTAGTCGTCTCACTATGTAAAATTCCTTTGAACACAGTTCAGCCTTGACTGCACTTAGTGTTTAAATGCCAGATGGTGAGACACGGTATCTGGCCTTATAAATAAATAATTTCACTTGGATCTCTGAGATTATTGCTCAAGTCCCTTTCTGCAATTGCTCTCTTTTGAAACAGATGCAGAAGAAATTAATAAGGTAACATAATCACATAATGTTTAACATAAAACTATTTTACTGTAGAAAGTTAGATATCTTTCAACACCTACTGGGAACAAGAAAAATATTCCCAAACCAAAAGGTTTTGAAATACTTTTCCCTGCCTCGACCCTATTACCATCATTAAAATTTTCAGTTTGCACTAGTTCATGACAAATGTGAATGAACTAAAAGACAGATTTAAGCAAAGACAGCAGCAGATCTTTGGTAAATAATACAACATTTTAAGTCTATAAAAATCGCTGTAAATAGTTTTAGTGACACTGAAAATAACTTAGCATGGCCCAGGAAAGGAAATAATTACTTTAAGAAAATATTGCTCCACAGTGACCATTTCTACTCCTTTAGTAACTGCACAATGAGCTGTGAAAAAAAGAGGATTTCTCCCCAGCAGAGAGACAGATTTTAATGCCTACCAAAATACTGACAAATAGTGTCACTCCTTCCAAAATATTTGTAAAATTTGATGATAGTTACAATTTTGGAATATTCATGTGTAAACCACTTATATTCAGAATTTGCAAGGGTGGAGACCAGCCAGTGTATTAAAGTTTTTTTTTTTTAACCTTTTTTCCATGAATGACCCTCACCCCAGATGTTCATGAAATTAAAGTTGGGACGTGCCAGCTTCTGCAACAATAGGTGTTGGTGAAGCCAGAAGTCTGCAGCTACTTAGCAAAGAACAGGAAAAATCTATACAACACTGAATGCTCTGCTTTTCAATAAATGGTTCAAAGCAGCTCCAAAACTATAGACAAAAACAACCCGATCTTGGATTAGATGAAGCCTTTGCCATTTCTTAAGTTAAAATAAGCACATAATTTTTCAGACTCATTTAAAATCAGCACCTATCTTTGGATTTATTGCATTTGGGGTTGAGGAACTGCCACCATTTTTTGTTGCTATGTGGTGAATAAGATCTCCAGAAGACTGTCACCTCCTGTGTGATTGAGGACACACACCAAAACCAGAGAAGAGCCAGTAGAAATTTTTACAAAACAGGCAAAAAGTCATCCAAGCTTCTGGTGTCATGTCCAAAGAATTGGATAAATCTTCCTGCTTTAAGCTTTTAATTTAAAGCTTTAAGATTTTAATTACCTTACAGGTAAAGGCGCAATAGTAAACTGCATTTAGAAAAAACAAAGCAATTTCCTGGACTGAGGAATAGAAAACTGAGGGAAAAGAACTCCACAAACAACTATAACCAAAATCCCAAAATCACATCTTATTTACTTCTGAAGAAAAAGTATACTGAGGATTTTGGTTTCATTGCAGTAGATATTACAGTGAATAAAAAACGCTCAGCAGCCGTTGCACAAAGTTTTTTATATTCTGTGAGCATTGTGTATGGATTTTAAAATATTATTTCATATTTAATTTATGACATGCTGCAGAGAATCTACTGAGTGAGTGCATATGTTTAACACAAATAAAAGAAGTGGTTTTAATGAAAAAGAATGCTATTTCCCCTTCAGTTGAAAAGGTGATATCCAGTGGATGGCGGGCTACTTATAATAAGTTAACATTTGCTTTCTTGCTGTAAACCCCATCCACAGGGGGGAAACAAAATATACCATTTTATATATTTTTCACTTTCTTTCCTTTGGTTTATGATTCAAAACTTACCCTAATGGGAATCTCAAGATGTATTAGAAGCAGATTTCATTTTGTTCCACTGCACCCCTAGCATCACTGGCAACAAATAAATACCACAAACTGAAGAAACAGAATTAGAATTAAAGACTTATGCCTAGGTCACCTTTCCCAGCATACATCAGATTTGATTGTCATTATATTTATTTCATAGAGCTACTCCTGCAGTGGGTGGCTGTTGCACTGATTTGCAGCAAAGTCATTAACCTAGGGAGGTGCTATTTGAAGTTATTTTTACTTCTACAGAGAAGTATTGCAGGACCTTTGAGTTAATAACAAGTTTTATCCAACCAGTGCTGCATTACTGAGGTCCTGCCAGGCATCAACCTCTGCCAGTATTTATAAATCAGACTCTGCATCTTGCTCATGGGGAGACTGAAGCTAAGGAGCTGCAGACTGGTCCCAGAACAATGCCTTTTGCATACAAATTGGTGATTTCTTTACAGTCCAGAGTGTGAAAAGAACAGACTGGTGTTTGTTAGTAACGTGACAGGTTGCAGCAGGTAAGCCATCTCAATGTGTGGTTGCATCTGGGGCATATTGAAGGATCCATAGGAGAGTGCAGTCCAAGACCCAGAGCATGAGAAAAACGTGGGATTTTACTGAAAAAGGCATAAACATAGATCATATCTAACAGGGATTCACCTGTGCCAAGGTTTTAGCATAAACATGATAAGAAGTTTGAGACACCGTAACATTAACACAACAATAACTTTTCTACCTGCAGGGCTGGTCAAATAATTTCTCCAAGGTTTGACAGGAAATATGTGGCTAAGGAAAGAATGGAGTCCAAATTCTTGGCCATCCTAACTACAAATCCACCTTTCCTTGCTTCAGTGGAAATTGAATTACTCACAGAGCAGCACTTGAATTCACAGACAAGTTGCTTTGAAGCCAAAGCAGGGAAAGATATTGGACTCCAACTCTTAAATATCCTCCGTAGTACAAAACTCCTCAGTCTCCCTCATCTTTCAAGACACCATCACAACAGTATTATTACAACGTTTCACATAATTCCTTTTCCATATGCATTATCCCTCAGGGGAACCATATTTCTCCAGCCCAGTGATAAAAGCCAAAACTCTTTAACAAAGCTCCATTTTTAGAAACGTAAATGATGATGAAAATATGAAGTGAGGAGAGGAGTGACCAGAGAGATTCCCTAAGGGTTATACAGACATTATTCTCTTTCTTCTAGCTCCAATGCTTTTCTAGGAGAGAAAACACATGTGACATCCACCATGTATTCACTCATCTGTGGTGTCACCATTATTTGGACAGCAGCACAGTATCACTATCACCTCTGAGCTACAGGACAGCACAGTGCTAAACAGCTTGAGGACTTTAGAACAGTAAACTCAGCCCATAAGCTCTGTTAAGAAAGGAGATAAAGGGATGACTTACTGATCGTGAAATTTCTTGGCCTGGAACAAAACTGTCATGAAATCCCTCCAGACCTCCCAAAAATACCCAAAATAAACAGAAATTCCTAGGCTGCATCTTTTTGTGACTTGAGCAAAATACTACTTTTTATGATGTGAAATTCCAGGCAGCCTTAAATTACACAAGATATACTACCAAAGGTTGTAGTAATCAGGAAAGGGAGAGTTTTAAATTGAATGCAAATGCCTTTTGCACTAGGGCCTAAACATCAAATTAAAAATAAAATAAGAAAAAAAACCACAAAAAAAGCAAAAAAAACCCCCAACAAGAACAACAAAAATCAACAAAAACTAAAACTAAATCAATCAAACAACAATAAAAAACCAAAACGAAACAAACAAAAAAAAAAAAAAAACAAAAAACAAAAAAACCCAAAAAAAACACCAACAAAAAGCTCCACAAAAACACTGCAATCTGAATTTATCTAGCACACTGCAACCTGAAAAAAAAATAAAATGCAGGAAGAACCATGTGGCCAGAAACACACAACAAGATTGGAAAACAGAAAGGCAGTGTTTCCTGAGGAGTTGGGGATTGATGAGTGGACTTTCCTCCTGTTCTCATAAATACCTGGTTCCCAGGCTGAGGACAAACCTTAAGAAGAATATCTGCATCCAGGACACAGTGGGTAGGGGGAAAACATATTTTCAAATCTATTTATTTCTGCTCCATTTCACCTTTGGTTCTCTCTTTGGAAAGTCCAGTCTAAACAGATTTATTTCTTTTTAATGCCATGTTGTATCTGACATATAGTTTGTGGTCAAATTACACTTTTTGGCATTCAAAAGCCTCTTTTTAAATTTTAGAATGCATTAATCTCACTGACCATATGCCTTCAGATAGATTTCTTTTTAAGACATTTAAAACAGGACTACACTAAAGAGAAGAAAAAAATATTTCTATTGGGTACAAGAGCATACTTCAGAATCATCTCAAAGATGAACTATGGCAAAATATCTCTGTGTGTCTTCAGACTCCAGAACAGACACAATTGACAGCCCTGAGGTCCCATTTTGTTTGGAATAAGCAACGTGGTGCCCAACCTGACAAATTCCAACTGCATATCATAACCACAGAGAAGTGGTGAGTGACACAGAGACATCAACTGTGCAAGGAGCTATGCCAGCAGGTACTGAAGAGATCCCAGAATGAGAGAACCATTTAGGCTGGACAAGACCCTTAAGATCATCAAGTCCAACTGCACTTAACCCAGCACTTCCATGAATTCTTCTTCAGAGAAAGAAGAAAGAGAAGAAGCTGAAGTCATGACCTCCTAGCATACATTTCTCTGCATATATTGAAGAATGTGTCAGCCCTCTTCACTTCCCAGAAAAAAAATCAAACCCAAAATTATCACAGGCCACAGTACTTGCTAAATACCATGATTATCTTGCGTTGTCATCTTATTGCAGGGGTTCCATACTGTTGCCTTCTTATCACAAAAGTTCCATACCTCCTTGGTGTTTCTCATGGGCAGCTCTTCATAGCACTGCCTCTTTCTTCTTCACAAAGCAGCCACCTAACTCCAGTTCCCTTCTCACCCAGCCACCCCACTCTTTTATAGCACTCTGCTCCTCATTGCTTACAGCTGTGGCTTGTTAAAGTCAGGCCTGTTCTTAATCTTTGCTAACTGGCCCAGCTGCAACTCCTTAGGGGCAAGGTTCTCTCTACACTATCTTTATTTTCTTATATTCTATCCTCCTACACATTTCCACCAGAAACTTGGGCTTGGGAGAGGATTAAGATATAACAGAATAAGACCTGGAGGTGTGTCAGGGTGTGACTAAGATACGCAGTAGATCCAGGTGTTCTCACAATCCTGGAAGTCTTGCTTTAGCTCCATCTAATCTTAATGCTGTTAAAGGCAGCAGTGATCGTTTCAAAAATCAAAGGCTGTGATGTCTGTGGAGACTCAACGTGTACAAAACATTTTCCTTTTAGCCAAGCATCCAAAACCTTTGTAGATCTGTGAGAAAGCAAACATTTCAAGTCATCTTGGTGAAGATTTATATTTTATTTAAGGAAACAAGCCCAGCGCTCTCTGGTTGCTCAGGAATTTATCAGCATCCATTACTATGTATCTCAAGTGGATAACCTATACCCAATGGACCACATAAGCATAAATTCAAGAGAAAAAAACCACCAGTCTAGTGCTGAGAAAATGGAATGCTTTCCACAAACATGTTTTTTCAGGTGTAAATAAAGACATTGGAAAATATAAACAGCTGTACATGAACAAACATGCCCACAGAAAAAGACAGCTGGATAAGTTGTAAGAAACATGTTACCATTAATGAATAACATAGGGATTGGGCCCAGAGAGAACAAGGGTGTAAGAAACTGATTACGATTCTGATTCACCAGTACTTGGGTCCATGGTAGAATTCTTCCTTTCTACCAATTAAGTACTTATATGGAGATTTTGTTAGGAAAAATAATCTGTCTTACAAAAGCTTTCTTTTGTTTTATTTTTAATTTTCAAATATCTCAACATGGCAAATTCTAAAAGTTGGAGTTTAAGCAATATTCTGAATTATTATTATTATCATTAGTCTTAAAAATGTTAATTATGAAAACAAAACTGGATTTTATGAAGTTAAAAACAACCTACACTGATATGAAAGTTACAGTTTTCTCATATAAAACACTGAAATGAGGAAATTGAAAATAACCAGTTTTCAGTCCCACTGCTTTGTTAAAAACTGACATTCACTGGAACAATCTTCCAAAACCTTCATCTCCTACTGGAGGCTCTAATTCGATTTATTTTTAAGGATTGTTACAATCACTCATCTATGTGACTAGTTGTAGGAAGTTGCTTTACTTGACACTATAAGAATATGGGGGACTGCAGTTATCCAGAGAGAACAATTAGCTGGATAAGCATTATGAAATACATAGTTATTCTCTATTTCCAGAAGAAATGAACCACTCCAAGTTAGCCTGGACAACTTCAAACCCCTTCTTTCAATGGCAGCAGGAGTGGAAGAAATTTGAGGGAAAAAGTACCAACAGAAAAGTATTCCAGTATGGTTATATGCCAAATATGTGATATATAAACAGGAATGCAAGGTGGTTAAGTCTCTGGAGATGTTAGAAATACAAACCAAAATAGACAACATAAATGAGAGATGCTCCAAAGCTTAAGAATATAGAGAATTTTCACACTTCTGTAAGACAACAATAATTACCACTTTGTGTCAAAGAAATAATGAGAAATAATCTAAGCTGTAGGATTGCAAAACATAAAAGGAAAGCACCCTAAAATCATCTGCTTGCTCTTTACTTCTTAATCATATAAAAACTCTCTGTCCCCTTTTCCACATTTTTTATATTTGATTGGCAGAAGTGGTGTTTGCCTTCTTCCCTCCCTTCCAGTCTGGAGAGTTTCTAAGTCAGATAAGTAAATGGAAGTAACATGTTTCCTCCACAAAACTGAAGTACAAGAACTATCACACTTTCTCAATTGCCTTATATTGTGACATGGAATCACTGATTCTACCAAACCTCCCAATTTTTAATTGTAATACCATCAATATGATTATAATCCTAAACCCCCAAGTTGCCAAGTTCTTTGAATTCTCTTTTTATGCCTTAGAAGTTCTGGGAGCTATCAAGAACTAAAATCAAAGCCTTTATATTGAATAATTATCAGACAAACTATATTTTTGTTTTTAATTTTATGAGGAACTTCTAAAACTGTTGAAGCTTTTATTTCCCTTTCAAATCCAATTCCAAAAGCAACCCAACTTAAATCCAGTAGAAGATGTGTACCCAACAATCCTTTAAATGTCAAACAAGAGTTTTAATGTTGGATGACTAAAACAGATTTTAATTTTCCTAATGTCAGAGTTCTTCTGTGCAGAAATATATAGATACAGTTATTTGATATCTGCCTCAGATATTCAGGAAATTCTCAGTAGTAAGCGATACAGGTTACTAATAGATAGGGTAATCAAGGCAGGCATCTAAAAGAAATCATAGAGGTCAGTTCCCTGTGCTTGACAAGGGTGTTTCTGCCTAATAGGATGGATGGAAGATGAAGAACCACTTAAGTGAAGAGCCAGGAAAGGTTGCCAGGGTCAGATTGAAAATTTGCCTTTTCAAACTCCGCAAGCTCTGTGTGGCAGCGGGTGAAAAATGCCTGGACACATTTTTTTTTTTTCCTATAAAATTTTAGATTAACATGTAGAGTTCCCTGAAGTGGGAGAAAATAAAGACCAATCACACAAACAAGTAAGGTTTTTGAAGTACAGTGGATACACTTTGTAATATAAATACCTGATACTGCACTCTAACAGGTTAAATAATTCTTGACAAGTCTTCACCAAATACAAAGAATGATAAAATATATGTAAAAGAAAAACAGGACAACTTGCATAGTTCTGAGGCTATGTAAAGAATGTTTAGGAAAAAGTCTTGTAGACCCACACTTACAAACAAAAAAAAAAAAAGAAAGAAAAGCAAAAAAAAACCAAACAAAAACAAAAATAAAAATCATCGTCTAGAAATTACTGATTTTCATTTTTTTTTACCTAGTAGGAGACACACTCTCTGCCACTCTAACCAATAAACCAGAATTTTATCAAAGTGATCAAAGCCTGGTTTGCAGACAGAACTGCAGCATTGCAGCTGCTGCTCTGTGACCACAGCCACTCCACAGGAGTCATCAGTGCATTTCCTGGACATGATAAATGCTCGAAAGTAAAACCCTTTGTCTTTGACCTGAAATTATGGTGCTTTGCAAATAGAAGAAAACATCAGGTTTGGTTTGAGCATCAAGAGTGAAATACTGCGTCTATTAATGCTGACTTTGACATTGTATGTCAGTCAGACTGTGGTGTGTGAATTTATAGGATTTCAAGAAACACTTTCTGTGACTGATATTCTAAACACTTCCTGTTGCGCTGCCTTCCGATGCTGGTGTGGTTTACACTGCCTACAAGACTGTATCTGCTTAGTAGCTGGTTTTCTCCTCATATTTTCTGTGATACAACATCAAAAGACCACAAAAAAAAAAGCTTTTTTTCCTACTACTTGCCTAAACAGCAATCAGTTAACTAACAAGTACCAAAGTCAGTCTTACACCTCTCTTAAAAGATCTCAAGAATAATAAGGAGATAAAGTGTCAGTTACTGAAATTAACATTACCGGGGTTCAGAAATATTTAAACAATTCAAAGCCAGAAAGATTCTTCCCTGGAACAATGGTACAGAATATATTCAATTTGCCTGATGGTTACTGTGAGTGCTGCACAGCACCAGTGGTCAGGGATAAGAGTTTTGGCCACTTCCATCTGCTGCAGAATTTTTAGAGCAAGCTTCAGTGCAGAGCTGGACATAATCATAAAAACATCTACTTTTGCTTCTATATTTACATTAAATACAGAATTAGATTGGAGACTCTCTACGTGTGTAGGGAATTTTACTTAGACAGTTGGCATATATTGTAAAGATAACAAGAATATATATACATTTTTACCACGTTCTAGGACATATTGACTATCTTTTAACTTTTTACAGTCTTCCCTCTGTTCTAACTCTTGCATTATTCCAAACCACAGCAGTTTAAAGAGATGATGCAGAAAGGTCTTTGAAGTGTAAGCATGATGTATTATATACCCTTAAAATATGTTCCTATGCTTCTATTCTCTTAATATATTTATTTATAGAAAAATAGAAAAATATGTTAAATGTGTGCTTCAAGTATAACGAAAACATGATTATGCATGAGATGAAAATTAATTTACTTTAGATGACAAGGCTACATTTCCTCCTTTCTGCAACATGAGCAGTTGATGGACTGACAACAAACGAAGCACAAACTTCAGGCTCTGAGATAGTTAGCAACTAGTGGAATATAAAAAAGAGCAGCTTGTTAAACCATCCTTCAGCTCTAAGTGGGAATGTTTGCCTTCAGCTAGTGCTGCAAATGACTTACACTTTGATCTCAGCTGAGCTGCACCAGGTTTACTGATCAGCAGTTATGCCAGTGAAGTTGTAGGAAGCTGCCTCTCCACAGGCTTCCATCCCTCAGCTACTGCCTCCAAGCCAGAGTGTGTTTATTGCTCTTGGGAGAGGCCCCTGAGAGCCTCAGCCTGGTGTTGGAGAGATTAATTTCAGCAAAGCACTGTAAAGTTTAACTTCACTCCTGGAATGGAGCAGGAATCTGTCACTCACTCACTGACAGATTCTCAGTCGTTGGACTCGTGCAATCAAATATTTATGACATCAAGCAACATCTGACTGAAGTGTGTTTTGGAAAAGAATTGCCTTGGGTTTCATGGGCAAGCATGCAGCTGACCTCAGACACCACAGCTCAGACAATGAGTGCCACGATGGATGCCCAGAGCACACTGTGTTTCTGTGGTTAACACCATTCAGTGGTAAACCCCTTCCCAGTACATTACTAAGTGCATTCTTTAGCTTGAATGTGTGTAACAAAGTTCAGAGAATTAGCTGAGCGAGAGAAAATGTGTGCAAACATGCAACCAGATAACTGAAACACAGAGTTCTCTATTCTGGCTCAAAAAAGTGCTGAAGGCACAAGGAACAACAGCAGCTGCTTTCCCTAACTCTGTTTCTTCATAGAGGACTGAGTTAAATGTCTTCCTTGACAGTTTATTTTTGGTGTCAGCAAAACAATTTCCACTGGTCAATTCAGAATGCAGAAGAGTGAATTTTTTGTGGGAGCAGGAGCTGCATCCATTAAGTGAGAGTCTGACAGCTGACCAGTTTGTAAGCAAGACTGAGCCCCATAAAAGGGAACCTTTTAGCAGTCCCACCATTTTCTCAGGTTGGGTCAGTTCCAGCTCTTGCACTTTGTCCACAAGGCTGGCAATGATTCTGAATTGTGAGGAGGAGAAAAACAAACAAATAACATTTCTTTCCCCTCTCCAGCCTCCAATCCCCATCACATGAACACTGTCAGTCATTCTCAATTATTTAATTATCTCCTTCTGAGACGCCACCTTGTTTTATTCAAATTAAGTTACCTGGTCCACAGGTATTTTAATGACAGTTGCTAGAGCCCTTTTAGGTGTGATATTTCAGTACCTGCCTATCTCTAGCTAATAATGCCTTCTGGCAAGTTTAAATTTCATTAGAGATATCACTGTAGTACATGCTGAATGAACGCTACCAAAAAGTAGAACAAGAGTGCAAGAAGTCATTAAATTATTACTCCCAAAGTCTCACAATGATTATTGTTAATAGGGCAATCAAATCCTGCTGTATTGTTCCCTAACTACATGCCTGCTTAGTGGGTAGCATACATTTTCATTAAATAAAGAGTTATGGTTAGAAGAAGAATGTAATCAACATTAATGACCTGAAGAGTAATTGAAAATCCAGTCTCAGTCACCACTCCACCCAGCTATTAAAAAGGACAATCGTTACAAAAATTCTAAACTAATTCCATTTTGTCTCTCTGCATGTTTGCAGACTATCATTCACATTCTCCCAGCACCGTTATCTCTCTTTTTCTGGTCAAATTAATTTACTGTAATTAGAATAAAATACATTGTGTGTGAAAATAAAATTTTGGCCTTGGCTATGTCTGATAACAAGTACAGCAAGGGAAAGGATTATACATTCACCATACATTCATCATGCATTACATTTGTGCAAAGTAAATCACTTTGGGTGAAACCGACTTAGCCTCAGTGTACAATAATTACATTCCCTCCCACCACACCAGTGTTTAACAATCCCTTAAAAGAGGCAAAAAATGGGCTGTAGTTTATGTTTAAACAAAAAAAATAAATCTGAGCTGAACAACAACTTTTTATTTTTTTCGTTAAGCTCACAATATACAACATTCCTTTCTGGGATTGCACACATTTGTCTTTGTTTCCTTTGCTTTTTTTGGTTTTTTTTTTTTTCTTCCTTACCTCAGAAGAACTCAGAATTAAATAAATTGGCTTTTACAATCCTAAAAAAATAATAAAAAAAAATCCCATCCCAAAACACAAGAGAGATCAAAACAAAAGTCAAACACAATATGGAGGTCATTTTAATTTCACCATGAGAGGATTTCATACACTTTCTCAGTTTAGACTGTCAGCAATCCAAAAAATCAACAATTCCAAAGTACTTCAAGACTGAGGATTGACACAGCCAGGATTTAAAGCACCTGAGCATTTCTCCAGATAATGACATCTGAAAAATAATGGCAATCCACTAATCAACTGCTGCTGCTGCATATTTATTTTTTTCACAATATAGGAAAACATTGTTTTTCAAGAAAGAGCTTCACAGTTGCCTTCCTTCCCTGCTTCTTATCTGTAAGCAGGCAGATGTTCCTGAATTAATATATGTGAGTCATTGACCATTTATCCTTTAGTTCAAAATTAAATACATTTTGTAGCATTAAGCAAAATTATTAAGTGGAATGTATAATGCAGTTTAATTATTTTTGTTAAACTGGAGGAGAAAAATAATTCTTTCTGTAACCATGCATTTTTCACATTGAGTTTGTTTGCTTTAATACAGATGACATTATAATCTACTCTTCACACCCATTTTCTTTCACTTAAATCTAGCAGTACTTCAAGGAAGTATTGAAGGTAAGAATGAAACAGTATAAAATACAAGTAGACCTCACTGGATTTTAAAAATAAATAAACGCACAGATGTAGCAAATAATCTTAATTTTGACCCAGAACTACTACCTCGCAAAAAAGAGCTACTCTCATTCCAATTAAATTAATGCCTTTTTTTTTTATTTTATTTTACTTTAGCCTTTAGGGATTAAGAATTAAAGTGAAACAGTAGTTGAGGATAAACAGAAGAAAGGAGATTAGGAAAGCACCACCATTTGCTCTATTTTTGGAGGAATGTGCTGCTTTTTTTACCCTTTAACCTATTTTCCTTATGAGATAATTTTCTCTTCATAATAATTTAGGAAATCATTCAGAACTACACAAAGTAGGCTGAGAAATTCCTATAATAGGATGTTTAGGCAGCAGCACTTAAAACCTGGTTTTGGGAGGCTGAAAGGATGATGCAAAAATAAGAGCTGCGGAATCAAAAATATTCTTTTCCATTTCCAAAAGTTTATACCAGAAGATAAAGGAAGTGAAATGATATACATTTAATATTGGTTGCATAAGTGCTTCACAGAACTGCTAACAAAAGCAGTCAAAATTCAATAAAAATATGCCAATTTTAAATGGTACTCATGCATTGAAAATGTGAATGTTGCTCTTACTAATACCATACCTATATCAAATACATCAGTATTTTATTCCATTGATATTTTACAAGACCAAATTACTGTCAAAACCAATGCAAGATACTGATGGAAAAATACAGCCTAGATTCAAGATTACTTAAGAATCTGTGTTTATTCTTTTCATCTGACTTTTTTAATGTTAAATTTTTCACAGCCTGTTTTACAGACATTACATGCTACATAAAGATTCCCCTTGCTGTGTGTCGAGAATCCCAATGCTGCTAAATATTCCCATGCCATCTATAAATCTGGCATCACACCCAGCCCTTAATCAGCCCTTTTCCATAACTTTTGTTTTCTTTTTACTGCTGTTCTTTGTGGCTCATGGAACTAAATATTTGCTTAATTTTACAATGCAGGTAATTCCAACCATTAAATTCTTTGGGTTCCTGTACAGGGATAAGTCTCCACAGCAAAAGGGACACGTGCAGACTGGCTGCTGTAAATCCTAAAGGGAAATGTAGTAGAATAAGTGAAGAATATATTAATATCTCTTTTTTGTGACATATTTGAATCATGTCAATGGAATTTACTTTTCGGCATCCTTGGTATCACAAGGAACAGTTTATTGTGTGTGAGTATCTCAAGGAGAGCAGCACAGGTCGCATCAAAGCAAGAGGAGATGTGGATTTATAGAACCTCAGCTATTCCACAGAAACCACCTATGAGCACACTCATATGCATACAACAGCATCATTGTTTAACCCCCACTGAGTGAGATGGAAGAGAGAACCATCAAGGACAGCTTAATAACTACAAAAAAAAAAAAAAAAAAAAAGACAGCATAAACCATCAATGACAACAAGCACATGGAAAACAAGTGATAAAAATCCCAAATAAATTGTTGGCCACAATCAGTGGTCAATACGGTCTGGAATATCCCATGGATAAGTGGGGATTAGCTGTCCAAGCTGGGTCCCATCCAAATTTCTGGAGACTCCCCAGACCATTCACTGGCGGGGCAGTGTGGGAAATAGGAAAAGCCTTGGCATTGTGCAAGCACTGCTCAGCAAAAATTTAAATATTCCTGAGTTATCCTGCTTTCAGCACACACCCAAAACACAGCCCTGTGCTAGCCACTGTGGAGAAAAATAACTCCATCCCATCAAAACTAGTACAAACAACAAAACTGTAAATTACGAAACTGAAAAAGAGAGGTCAAACTACTGCCATCACTTGGTTAATGCTGTGTAAACTCTCATGCTCCCATAAACCACAGTAACATGGATATGCATTTGTAGCCTTGAAGTATCTCCCTGTCCACCCCGCCCATGACAGAAAAGTCCTCCTGGCTCCTGAAAGGGACATATCAAGCCTCGAGTAAAATTAGCACATTTTTCCTAGAAGTCATTGAAGCCCAATAAACATTGAATCCAACAAAGAGGTTTTAATAGCAGTCCTTGAAGTGTGAGTGCACTTTATAGGCCTGTTTTATTTGATTATACACTTGCTTTTATGGTTCAGATCAAGCACATGCAGCAGGTTTAATATTTGCCATGCTGTCTCTGGGGAGTCTATCACATATGCACATAACAACAGTTTTCAGTCTTCAATAATTACCAGCAGGAGTAGCAATTGCCAGAGATAGTTCAAATGTATAATTCAAAACATGCAATTTTTTTTTCCAAAAAAAAGATAAATTATTTCTGAACACTCACCACTTTTCAAGAGTACACAGAGGAAATATGACAAGAATTTATATGCATATAGATACCTATGTCCTGCTTATTTTTCTCTAAAACAATCCTTAATTCTCACACCTTTGATTTTCCTCACCCCAACTTCTGAGTGGACAGCTCTGTCACAGGATGGGTTCTAGCACCTCACTCTTATTTAAAATGTTCTACTTTACTAAGCATCTATTCAAATTGTAGAATTTAAAAACATTGCTTCCATTATTAAATGCATCATATTTTGAAAATGAAAAGTGGCACATCATTTCCCCTTGTGCTTGTCAGGGAATGATGAAGTTGAAGAGATACTAGCAAGAACCTAATGAAAGTTTAAATGTCTGTGGTTGTTACCAATACAATTTGACTCAGTGTAGGAAAGACTCTTAGACATTTACACAATATAATATATATAAAAATGTGTATATACATGTATTTAATGTATTATATATGCACATATGAGATAGCCATGGGCACTCAGAATCTATGCTAAACTATTTCTACTGATATTAATTTTGAATAAAGATAATATAATAGAGAATCTTTGAGAGAATTTTCCTCCCAAATAGCTAATAGGATTTCAGACACGGTAGACATAATTACGTACTTACATTAAAAGAAGAAATGCATGCATCATCCTTTACTTCCACATTTTCTATTTTACTATATTCTCTGTGCATGTTCTTTGCAAATATTCATTTCCTTCCCTTCTCACTTACTTTAATAGTGCAACTTATTATTCTTCTTTCAATTCTCTTGCATGTGTCAATTCTGAGACCAGTCAAGAGTGCTGACAGTATGTAAATTAAATCCAGGAGAATATAAGAAGAGATTTCTCATTTCTCTGAGAGATTTAAGAGAGATAAGGAAGAGAGTGAAAAGATCCTTCTGGGTATCTGCAGTACTAAGATAACTTTTATTGTGGTTAAAACAGATTAGCCCCTTAATACAAGGTGTGTTTTATTGTTCACACAGCTGCTACTACAGATTGTCTTCCTAGGCAAAACAGAAAATAAGGTAAGATCTAGATAATTTCAGTGAAATTCCAGTTTAATTATTTCTTAATTAAGAGAACATTGTTCAATTTAACAAAAGTACACAGTGAGAAAATGGAATCAACTGGCTAAAGAGATCAGAACACAGCACTGAAAGGGATTTTAGAAGGATATGCCAATAGATATAGTTTTTTGAAAGAGGTTTAAAAAGGACAAGGCAGAAGACAAGTTACACCAGTTGGAAAAGTAGTCATTTTGGTTTACTGCTGTTCTGACATTAATTATAAATGACAGGTCAGCTGTCAGCTGAGTAATGTACTTTCCTTGCAATTTGGAGCACATTACTCTTCATCCAGGGTTTCTCTTAGTCAGAATTTTGCTTTGGAAGACAATAACACACAAAAAATTAATTAATAGAAGACACATAACCCCATCTGTAATCCCACCTGAATGAAATTATAGACCCTTACAGAACTGGCTTTTGAGCCTTGTTCTCTCCCTAAAATTACAGGTAAGTGCATCAAATTAGCACAAGGGTTTGTTGTTGTCATTGCTTTTTCTTTATTCAATCCAGAAATATTTTAATTTCTCAAGAGACTGTGATTTTGGGGTGATTTTCATACAGTGAGAAATTACACTGAGTTTATTAAAAATTTATAGTGAAAAACAGACCTATTCAAACAAAGTTTGAATATACTATTTGTCTTCTCAGATATGCAAATTTTTGGCCATTTCAGGAAATGATGAAATAATTTCTCCCAGTATCTGGGGAAATTATACAAGTGCCACTGATTTCAATGAGACTTAGTGCTGGCTCAGTCCATCTTACATAGATTTCTTGAGAAAAAAAACTATTGCTGCTTCTGAGAAGTTGATATCTTCTCTCTCTCTCTCTCTCTATATATATATATAAATAACTTTTTTCCACCTCAGATTAGCTCTATTTCTGCCCTGTTGAGTGACTGTAAGAGTTCAGAGAGGATTATAAACATTCCAGTCTATTTTCACCCAACAGAAATCCAGCCCGTCTGCCTGTTGTGGTTTAACCCCAGCCAGCAACTAAGACCACAGCACGGGAAATTACCTTTGAGGCACTCACTGCTACAGCACATTTCTGAGCTAAAATGCCTGTGAAGACACATTTTGTGTATTTCTGTTGGTATTTAAGGAAGTATATTAGTTACTCCTGTCAATCCTACTCACAAAATGTGATGGTTTACATTCCAAGCTCTGTATGTTGGCAGGTATAGAGAAGGGGTACGGACGGAAAGAAACGCTCTAAGAGATTCTGGAGGAAAGACAGCTGAGATGGGAGCACACTGATAGTGCTGGGCCTTTTGGAATAATCAAAGTGAAGTGATGCAGTGAAATAAGAGGCCTTTGAAGGGAGCAGGAGAAGTTGGCTGCTAATTGTTAAAAAAGAAAACCATTTGGCGGCTGCCCTTGAAAATGTTCTTCAGTATATTTTAATATACAGGGGCTGGTTCATTGCCAGCCACCCCCTGCAGGCAGAACCATGGGATTCAATTCATGAGGCTTCTCACAAATGGAGCCCTGCAGTGCTCCTGCAGCTACAGTCACCACACTGTGAAATCCAATGTGGGGACTGCAGCCCTTCTGATGAAAAATGCAAAGAGACTGGGCCAGGAAGATAATAATTTTGCCAGTGTGTTTTTGCGACTAATTTATGGACACATATTGTTTAACATGCAGAGCAAGAGAGGGAATTAGCGCACTATAAACAAATTAATTGTGAAATTATTTCTACGGTTCTATCAGCAAAGCTTTGGTCCATGCAGAGCCCCTTGCATTGCAAAGAAGGATTTCAAAACATGACCCTAATTCTGTGTTCTGTGTCCAGCATAATTCTGCTTATGGTAGAAAGTAAGAGATTTAAAGCCACAAAAATTCTCTCCTCCCCCAGTGCAATTTTTAAAAAAAAATTTAAGACACGGCTTTTGAAACTTGTCATCCTTGGAAAAAAATAAAATAAAAAATGATATTTCCACCAACAGCTATAAGATCACCTCAAGAGAGTGGAGGGGTCTCATGGGTAGATTGCAGCAATGACCTGCTGGCCCTGGGAAACATTTTGAGGGGTGTGTAACTCTGCTCACCATACCCAGCAAATATTAAAGAATGGAAAATAAAGCACTCAGGGGGCCTGCAGAAGCTGCTGGTGTTACCTTGACAACACAAGTTAAACACATTCTTCTGCCAGACAGTCCAGGGGAAAAGTTCCGGCTCTTTATTAAGTTGCCCAAACTAATACACCTGTTAAACACATAGCTCTGCCTGAAGAGTAGGAAAAAAATTATTCTATATCCTGTCCTGTATTCTCCCTTCTTTCTTCACATCCAGCAACAACAAAACAGAAACAAATCCCCCACGTATTTTTGTCGTGCTGCTCCACTGTTTGCAGGTTTTTAGGTTGCTTGCCCATGCTTATTCTCCATAAGTACAGGGGCTCAGGGGCTTAAAAGTTAAACAGCACATGTGAAAATTGCATCTAAGATCACCTCTTCAAACGCTAACTTTTCCTAAGCCTTTGGAGAAATCTTTAATTGAGCTTTTAGGAAATGTTTTTTAAAAGCATTGGATACCAGAAAGTAGCAGGTGGTAGGCAGATATTGTAATTTACACAAGGTCCTCAGCAAGTTACATGAAATTCACTGGAACTATAAATCTATAAATTTTGCTAAGTTGGTCTGGATAGTAAAGTTAAAGAGGTTTAGTTCAGTTTCTAACCTATTGTGTCATCCTCAGGAAGCAGGGGAGCATAAATTTGATTTCCCTGTTATTTAGCTCAGTGTTTACCAGTCCAAGTTTATTGGTCCACATTAATTTGGAGTATCAGCCATAAAAATAAAAAAGGGGTTAGCCAAAGTGCTGGTCTGGATACTGATATATGCAGTGATACCCAGAAGAGATGGAATGTAGGAGGAGCACTCAAAAAGGTGTCATCAAACAGTCCTTTCAATCAATCTGGCTAGAAATTACTTTTCTGTGTGATCACAGAGGAGACAGGAGCTTTCCTTCCCCCTTTTGTAAGGTTTGTGACATTCTTATTATCACATGAAAGAAATAAGCAGGCTGCTCAGTCTGATGTGTAGCAAAAAGTCCTTTATCGCATAAAGAACAATTAAGAGAGCATGTCAAAAAACAAAGTTGCATGCACATTGCAACCAACAAATAAAAATAGCTAATTTCCTACAAATACATGCCAAAAATTTGCCTCCAGAATCAGTGAATACACGCCAAAACACACTAACACTAAATTATGTCATATTACCAATGTGCTAGAGAGTCTGAAAAGGAAAGTTAATTAATATGGTATTAAAAAAAGTCATGTTTTCATTTTCCCTTTTTCCTTCCTATAAGATAATATTCCACATGAAAGGCATAAATTAAGTTTAAATATAGTCAAAACATTTATGACAGCTTTAAAAAGCGAGTATGGACTAAAGGATTTTTCTGTGAGAAGAATCTGTACAGGGAACTGGAAAACACACAAGCTTTCAACACAAGTTTTTTGCCATTTGGTTAGAGAAACATTTAACTATTTATGGCACCGTGTGAGTCTACCTAAGAGAGCAGAGTGCAATCACTTCACTTTTTCCCACCACTATTATCAAAGTAACAGCAGAATAAATTTTGTCTTTTTATGCTTCCTTCAATTAGGGAAAACAACATGCCCAAATATTTTGTGAGGAATAGGACATGATTATTCACATACACTTTGCAGAACCTGGTGAACATAGATAAACCCACAGAAATATCATTTTTCTCCCTTGTTTCTCTGCCAGGAGTATGGCTTCTTGATATGCCTGGGAATGTTTACCAAGCCAGAACATCATATTCTAAAGGTTTCTAATAAATCATTGAACCTTAATGGTTTACAACCTGAACATATAATTATTTAGGCAGAGGTGATTTATTCAGTACATTTTAAAGGGTGTTCTGGTGGGTAGGGAACAGATTATGTTTGTGAGTGCAGGTAAATGATGGCAGTCTGTCATAAGCTCTCCTGCTATTGCAGACAAGTAATTCAAGATTATATTCTCAGAAGTGTTTGGGAACCCAAACCTGCAGTTAAGCACAGAGGTGAATTGTCTACATTTAATGGAATGGTGCTAAAGCAAGTCCCATGGATTTCAGCAGGTGCAGAAAACACCACTGAGAACCATTTCTGTGAACAAAAAGCTTAAAAATCCTTTGAAAAATCTTGAAGAATGAACAAGTCAAAATATTAATCATTAATGATATTCATCAAATAGTTTGGGTTGAACTAAAAATCACTTAGTTCCAGGCACCCTGCCATGGACAGGAACACCTTTAGTTAGATCAGAGTGCTCAAAGCCCCATCCATCCTGGCCTAGAGCATTTCCAGGGATGGAGCATCCACAACCTTTCTGGGCAACCCGTGCCAGTCTCTCACCACCATCACAATAAAGAATTTCGTCCTAATATCTAATCTAAATCTACCCTCTTTCTGTTTAAAGCCATTCACCACGTTCGATCACTACATGCCCTTGTGAACATTTTTGTAGGACCCCTTTAGGCACAGGAAGGCAAGTTTTTTTCAGGCTGGACAACCTCAAGTTGTCTTCATTCCCACATTTATGACAGCAGCCATTGCATTCTTGGGCAAATCCTGGTGCCTTTGGCAAATCCTGGTGCCTTTGGAGGCAGTGGGGAGGAAGGGGAATGAAGGTGATGTAAAGAATAGTCCTTCCTTTAACAAAAAAATTGCTTTTCTGCTTTTCTCAGCGCAACTCAGGAGCCTCCTCTGGCCCTGCCATTTCCCAGTTCCACTCTAAACAGAGCTATGAGAAGGAGATGGAGCACAGTCAATATTTCTCTGTCCTCTGAGCCTTTCTTTGCACTGATGGAAATTTGTCTGCT
>JAXCLO010000001.1:7235228-7248257 GCA_035583995.1 Arremon aurantiirostris | reverse complement strand
GTAAATGATGGCAGTCTGTCATAAGCTCTCCTGCTATTGCAGACAAGTAATTCAAGATTATATTCTCAGAAGTGTTTAGGAACCCAAACCTGCAGTTAAGCACTGAGGTGAATTGTCTACATTTAATGGAATGGCGCTAAAGCAAGTCCCATGGATTTCAGCAGGTGCAGAAAACACTACTGAGAACCATTTCTGTGAACAAAAAGCTTAAATATTTCTGAAAAACCTTGAACAATCAACATGTCAAAATATTAATCATTAATGATATTAATCAAAATGTTTGTGTTGGACTAAAAATCACTTAGTTCCTGGCACCCTGCCATGGATAGGAATATCTTTAATTAGATCTGATTGCTCAAAGCCCCATCCATCCTGGCCTAGAGCATTTCCAGGGATGGAGCATCCACAGCCTTTCTGGGCAACCTGTGCCAGTCTCTCACCACCATCACAATAAGGAATTTCCTCCTAATATCTAATCTAAATCTACCCTCTTTCTGTTTAAAGCCATTCATTATGTTCTATCACTACATGCCCTTGTGAAAATTGCTCTCCAACATTTTTGTAGGACCTCTTAAGCACAGGAAGGCCAGATTTTTCAGGCTGGACAACCCCAAGACTCTTCACTCCCACATTTATGACAGCAGCCACTGCCTTCTTTGGCAAATCCCGATTCTTTGGCAAATCCTGGTGCCTTTGGAGGGAGTGGGGATGGAGGGGAATGAAGGTGATGTAAAGAATAGTCCTTCCTTTAACAAAAAAAATTGCTTTTCTGCTTTTCTCAGCACAACTCAGGAGCCTCCTCTGGCCCTGCCATTTCCCAGTCCCACACTGAACAGAGCCATGAGAAGGAGATGGAGCACAGTCAATATTTCTCTGTCCTCTGAGCCTTTCTTTGCACTGATGGAAATTTGTCTGCTCAGTGAAGAAAACTTTGAGGTTTTCATTTTTTAAGAGGGAAAAATTAATAACTAGGATCTGATTACTGAACTGTAACTGCTTTTTTTGACTGACAGAGAAACAGCTAAATTATGATTTCCTGGAGTTTATCTCTGCCGCAGCATTATAAATTTGAAAACTTTACGGCTTTTCTTTCAGCCTAGTAGGATAAAAATGTGAACCTCTTCATGTGTTAAATACTCTCTCTTGGAGTGCATTATTGCTTAATATATCCTCTTTCTTCATAAATTAAAGCAAAAAAAAAAGTTAAAGTTAACTTCTTTTTCCTGAAACAAAGCTATCAGTGGGCTTGATTAATATACAGATGCTGCACGCTGCTGGGACTTCCATTTTCAGAGAGTAATATGTTCTGCTTATGCTCTTGCAGCCATGTAGATTTATACATTTTGCATTTTAAGATAATATATGGAACTCAATATTGTTATGCAAAATGTGTGTTTAAAGTAAAGCGCAGCACTTCTATTCCAGACTGCGAAAGTTAAAATGCACTGAATTTGCATAACATTTAGCAAAGTTAAATTTGAGAGTATCTCTTCACAGCATAGGTATATGTGGGCAAAGAACATTCATCTCCAAGTAGCATTTCAAGTATAAGCAGGTCACAAACCAGGAGATGAAATCCTCCAAGTTATTCTGCACAGAATATGTTGGCTGTCCCCGGTTGTGCAGGCTGCTGGAACAGAAATCTCAGAGTCATTTGGCAGGAAATGCACACAAAAGCCTGAGGAACATTAAAAGCAGGTTAGAGTCTCCCATGCCCAGTGTTTTGCTTTACATGCCTGCAAACAGATCCCACATTTACTGGGCTGACTACACAGCCTCCAGCACACCACGGGCACTCAGAAACCTTATTCATTACACAGCAAATTCATGCTTAGACTTGCCAAGGGCAATGGAGGATGTACTCAGGAAAAAAAAAAAAGGAGCAAGCCCCAAAACATGCAGGGAATCTCTGTAAATTCACTATTACCTCCTCCTTTCGTGCTCATCTTCACTTAATTGGCTCTGTATAGTTCTGGCCCTCATTAAGTAGATGCACTTTTCTCTTCATATACTGAAAATTGCCTTGCTGCTTTGCCAGCAGTGCCATCCAAGTTGATGCCTGTTCATCTGTTTCTACTATTTCTTTTCCATTACTTCTGTAATTATCACCCGTGAAAGAACAGGCCAGATATAGATATTGGCGAGATTATCATTAAGATTCTTGCAGATGCCTTTGCAAGAAGAGGGAAAAGGCAAAAAGTCTGAGCTACTAACTTGTTTTCATCCTGGAGCAGCTCAAATGGAATCCCTAAATACCTCTTTCTATTAAAAAAAATTGATCATAACTTTTAATACATACCTGTCCCTGATACATTCAGAATATTAATTAAAAAAAAAAAGTGAAATTCAGTAATTATTTTTAAAAACCAAATTGGAATTATTGCCGGAATGAAGCCTGTCCATAAAGCCAGGAAATAAAATGTTACAAAACCCACAGTAGCCTCCCCTGAGACCTGTGGGTTTTCCTCACAGCTAAAAACACAGCACAATTTTAGAAGCCCATCTGAACAAGGGCAGCTCAGCAGGAGGGCTGCATGAGCAGAACACTTAACCCAGCACAACATTAAAATGTGCTTGACATTGTCACAGACCCCACGAAGCCCTGAAGCAAGTGAGCATCTGCTTGAGAAGCCTATTCCTGGGCTTAAACAATGAAAAGAGGATAATAAACAGCTTTTTGAGCACCTGAGTTCCTGATTGCTACAGGCCTGTCTCCTAGCTCTTTGACTACTTATCTGAATTACCTGAATTATCCTAAGGCTTTCTATTACCTTTACTTGTCTATAAGCTTCTCCCATGCAGCATTTTAGCAGCAATTTGCAGGCAACCATATTTAAAAAAAATTAACCAAAAAGAATCCAAACTGAATATTTAAAACTCACTTTCTTACCTAACTGTTATCTTATTTATTTCAAGTGTGTGAAAATTGAATTATCCTGTAGACATTTAATCTCCTTTCAAATCTCTTCAAGATAGTAAAAAACATCATCTTTTGTTTTTTTGGGGGGCAGGGAAGACAGAGGTTAGAGCAAGAAGCAGTGAAAAAGGCTCAAATTATAAATAACAATAACTTCTACAGGCTTGTATTCTGCACAGGTATTAACTTCTAAAGGGCATTTAAAGGCACTGAACAACCTAACTTCATTCCCTGGACAGGCTTTATCAAACCTAAAAGAACATTTGATTTCTGTACAGACACAACACCACAGGACAATCTCTGATTTATTTTCCTGAAAAACAGGTTCTTTAGATGTAGTTGGATATATAGATATGTAGATATATATAAATATATATTTTTTTTCTCCTGCTATTCTGCAATTAATTCTTCAGGAAATCATATTATCAGACTATTTATGTGACAGGTTTTACAGTTTTCACACTCAAGGAGGAAAGATTATTCCATTTATATTAGAGCAATCCTATGGGACAAAGGGATTTACAGCAGCAAAACTACCCAGTTTACACTGAAGTGGATAAATTGTGTTTTCCTACAGTGCCAGTATTTCAGTCTGATCAGTCAGGTTTTGTGTGCACCCATCAGGATTGAAGAAATGGGTGAATTAAGGTTTTGGTATCCCTATAACAAAGCCCATACATCAGTTTTCATATGAACATTTATGAGTATCTACGAACGCAACTTCTATAAAATTTTCTTTATGCAGCTCAGATAAATAGTAATCCTGCAATGAAAAACACAAAATTAGGAGCAAAGAATTTAATAATTCTCATTCCTCAAGTAATTCCTGCACTTGAGGATTGGGGTTCTTGTTTTCTGGAATGATTAATAAAAAATATCAGTTCATTGTTAAGCAGAGTTTGAAAACTTACCCCAACATTTCCAGATAATGCTGGGAAACTTTGAGAACACAGGCAAAATTCTGTACCAAAATAAATTAAAGAGAAATTGATAGGCTATCTTGCCTGAATTTATAAATTCTTCTTCAGGAATTCAGATCTATGAGTTTAAGACAATACCTTAACTGTTGTCTTTGTTGTGACTGATCCTACTACCCTATTTATAATTTTTTATTCATTAATCATGGCTGAATTTAGACATCAGCCTTTCTTGATGACCTCTGAGATAGGGGGTCAAAACCCAAACATGACCTATGCTCACTTGTTTCCTCAGAAACTACTGGAAGCGCTAACATTATCTTTAAAAATAAAAACCCTCATCAGTTTACTAAGAAAGCTCAAACAATCCCCTGTCACAGCCTTATATTGAGAATTTCTATAGCTCCAGTTATCAGTTATATATCATACACCTATTTGATCTCTATTTCAGGATCACAGGGTTTTTTGAATGGCATAAATCTGCCTATTTTTACTGATATAAATTATACTGGATCCTGTCCCTTGAAGTCAGAGAAGCATTTTTCAGACCTGCTGAGAAGATGAGCCACAAGATTCTCTGTGTTACATTAATTTCATAGAAACTTATTAAAAATTATTCTCTTTAATTTGGATCAGTTGTATAAAAGCAATTACAAGCAAAAACTAAAATTTTTGAAGAAATGACAGAACCTAATGAAAAGTTTTGGAGCCTTCATGGAAGATGAAAAACTACCAATAGAACTACCACAGCAAAAATGGCTTGAGGAACAAATGTCATTACATCTCAGGAGCAGCAGGATAGTCCTGCCTGCCTCCTTTGAAAGTAAACAAACCAACCCAAACAACAACTTTAACACCTTAAAAATTTAATTTCAGAAAACAGTATGAAAAACTCCAGACAGTTAATGTGTTGCTTGAATCGTTTCACCTTATTCTATGAAAATATGAGACATTGCTCTGGGTTTAATGATAAGGGAAAGGTTAAAAAAAAATATAAACAAACTTTTTATATATAGAAGTTTTAACATCTAGCTACTTTTTTCCAATAAAATATCCATAAGATCTTCTATGTAGTTCATGATGCAAATTCATGGTTGGAAAAATACTGAACAATATATGAGTCCATAAGTACTCATTAGTGTTTAGCAAGTCAAAGTCTGCTTCTGCAAAGGCTTAAAATATAAAATTACATTACATAACTTATTTTTTTCAATTTACATTGCTATTAGTTATGCAATCCGGCATGTCTTCATTTAGCATTTAATGGTTTAGCACCTGCCTGTATTTGGTTATTTTTATAACAACATTAGCAAGTGACATAGAGAATAAACTCCAAGGGAACAGTCATGGTCTAGTAGCACAATGTAGAAGTAAAAGTAAAACCAGAGATTTTCTTTTTTTTTTTTTTTTTCCCTAGTAGAGTGAATTTAGTCTATTAAATAAAAAGCATCATTGTTTAAATGTATAGGTTTTTTGGGTTTTCTTTTGTTTGGTTGGTTTTTTGTTGTTGTTTTTGGGGTTTTTTTGGTTTTTCTTTTCTTTTATAAAGCATTTCAGGCTTAGCTGTACACTGGATTTTAGCCAAAAATTCTATTTGAGGGTAATGTTCCTTGCCTCATATCTTCTGAATTGTAAGCATACCTCTCCTTTGTGCATGGTTGCTGCTAAAGAAAACACTCCTCAGTGGTGGCATAATGCAAGTGCAGATCAGTGAGTCAGAGAAAAACAGACCTAGATTATCACAAAATTGTAAAAAATAAAACCCTCACAAATGAGCAGATTTCTTATGCAAGGACAGTCTGTATTATTAGCATTGAAAGTATTCTGAAGTGTAGTTAATCTTAGCTAAACCCAAAAATTTTACAGTAGGTAAAATTACCAATGCAATGCATATCATAAAACCATGAATGGCAGACAGAGGATGGATTATTTGCACAGTTTTGCCTATTTTAAACTAGATGACTGAAGTGAAAAGAAAAAGGTTGATTGAGTTAAGAACAAAAGGGGAAAAAAGGGAGTTATACAATGAGAAATAATTGCTTTTAAACCTTGGCACAGTGCAAAGGACACTATTTGTTTTCTCCAAAGATAAACCTTTAAGCATTTTTGCTATTTTCAGTGCATCATTTTATAAAGACATTTTCTTTGACACACAGAGACAGAGAAAAAAAACCAATCACCCAAGCAAACTCACCTTTTATTCTCCTCTCTAATTTTTATGCTAAAATACAGCAGCACACACTTAAAATAAATAACTTGAATTTGGCAGGGTTAGGCTCCTGGACACTGTGCTGTAGATTTGAAGTCAGTACAGTGGCATAAGGTTAGTCCTGTTTTGATATGGCCCATTGGGGCAAGAGTCAAGCAGGAGTAAGAATTCAAAGCATTAAGATTTTAAAATAGCAAGCCTTTTAAATATGCTGTTTCTACTCTTCATTTCTGGAAGTATTACTGTTTAGGGGTTTTCAATCTCATTCTATTACCTAACTTTTTAAAACTGATTGAAGATAAGGGCAGTCCTGTTGCTATAGCACACGAAAGAACACAAGCTCACTCCGCTGTTCTCAAGGTGAAGACAAAAGGGAAGTTCATTTTCTGACTCCAACATTTATAATTTTCCAAAAGTGACAGTGGATTGGAGGGTGACAGTGCCACCTCTCCAATGACACTGGGCAAACCAACAGTCTATCAACTTTCTCTTCCTCCATAAAGGAATGCAAAACATTGAGTTATTTACAGGAAGTGTGTGAGAAAGTTCACTACAAGAATGTCAACAGCAGAAGGCTTAGAAAATCTTAAAAAACCAGGGTGCCACAGTCCCAAGCAGGAATCATGGAATCTCAAAAGTGACTTCCATAGTCCCACCCCCCTGCAATGAGCAGGGAAATCTTCAGCAAGATCAGGTTTTTCAAAGCCCACCCCTTGGAATTTGTCCAGGGATGGGGCATCCACAGCCTCTCTGTGCCAGTGTTTCACCACCCCTCAGAGTAAAGAATTTCTTTCTTCTAGCTTGAACTGCAATGTTATGGTACCATATGCTAATATGGCAACTTTGTGTTGAAAACAGCATAATGGAAAAATGAACTTGCTAAATTCATGCTTGATTACTGCGTGGTTTAGACTGTGATTGGGAGACATTGCAATTTTAATTCTACTACACTACAGATGAACATTAATAATATACTTATGTAATTGGATGTGTTCCCTTAATCAGAGCTGGGAAAATGGATAGTTCGCTAAATCAGTTTTGGTTTTAGATCTTTTAGAATTGAGCATTTCTACACATCATTACTGAACTACCCTGACTTAGAATGTGCTAAAATATAAAAGAAAATGCATTCTACTTAAAATTTCACTCACTAGGAAACAGTCTGACAACTCCAATTCATATTCAGTAGACTTGGAGCAATTAACTGGTATCCCATCAGACTCACAACAATCACTCTATCCATATCCCTGGGCAAAGGCCAAGGCCGTCTCTAAGTCAGTTCCTATTTCCCTATGTTCAAGGATTCTGGAGAAACCATGACATTTGGACCAGACACATGAGGAGAGATCTCCATCACCTGACAGATCCCCAGCTCTTAGAGGATGAAGTGGCAAAAATCCTGAGGTCACCCAAATTGAGCAATTTGCTTGGACACTGGAAACATGGAGCAGCAAGACCTACCAGGGGAACAAAGCTGCATCTCTCCATTGTTGATACCAAACACTGCTGTCCAGGCACAAGAGGAGCCAGCATTTATGTGAAACAATGAGAATTAAGCTCTCACAAAGATTCCTCAGTCATGCAGTAGGGTTTGTTCTATGACTGGTTTTTTTTTTTTAAACTGCTGAGGCCCTTTCTCAAACAGAACAAAATCAGGTTATATCATTAAGGTCTCCAAGCTGCCTTTTTTGGTCAGCAGAACTGTGTTTTCCTAGTATGACAATATAGGCTTTGGGATCTTCAGTTATTGTTATTAAACCAAGCATTATTGAACAGATAATATCTCCTCAAGTATAGATAACTTGGGCAAACCTTGGTATTTGTTGACAGATATAACTGTATGTCAAATTAGGTCACTTTCAAAATGTGTTTTAATTAATTTTTAATTTAAATATGTGTGAAACTTCTTTTTTATGTCAGCTATATTTCAGCTGACCACTAGGAAGAAAATTATTGTTAATTACCCATGGCATACAAATGGGTACTTCTGAATAATGTTCTCACACATTTCTCAATAAATATGTTTCAAAACCCCAGTTATATTTAATAAGCACAGAGTAGCTCTCTTTAGCCTGCATTTTAACGTGTTCTGCATTTAAATATGCAGAGCTATATCTCTACTCCCCTTAATGCTGCAAATGAAATAATGGCAACATGCCATAAATGTAAGTAATATAACGTTACCTTTGTCCTTGGCAATGCCTATCCTGCTTTTCAGTCACTTGATTTTGACACTCAGGGAAAATGTTATTGTGCACTAAAGCACTTTGCAGCTGCTACACTTAAAATATGTTTTAAAGGTGAACACACTTCACCTGGGGGCTAGGCTCACTATCGATTCCCTCAGTGGCTATCTGAGCAAAGATTGGGAATGAAGTAATTACCTACCATGTGTGGAGATGAGCTGAAAAGCCCCACAGTTCACCATGTACAGCTCACTGCATCTCCAGCTGCAACACATCCATCCAGCAGTTTATTTCAGCGCTCATTTTAGCAAGATAAGGGTTGGTTGCCACATTCACCCATCTCAGGTATTACTGATTGTGGATCCTGCTTTCCTCCCCTGGCACTGGGGGTTATTGCAGGAATTTCCAAGCTTGAAAGTGAATGCTGCCTTAGCCAGAGCTGCAAGAACACTTTGTGCCAACTGGTAGGAAATAGAGGAGCCCATCGGCTCAGCAGTGCAGGTGGTGAGCACGCTCTCCTGGTTTTATTCATTCATTGTGAACCAAAGTTTCTTGCAGGTTTTGTGCTCTTCCTGCGATTACTTGCCCAGCCTGAGTCAGGAGTGCAGTGACAAAGCTGCCCAGCAAAGGCACCAATACCTACTTTCTGCTGAACTTCTGCTCAGAGTTTTTTACTCTGATGATTCATGGAAGCTGCCTAATGGAGAGCTCTGAATTCTCATGATGATCTACTAAACAAATCTACTCATACAGATCTACTAAACTGGATTTTTCTCTTCTTCGAAACACCAGTTTTACTGGCAGCTGATTTCTCTCTGTTCATTTGCACCTGTTTTTTTTCAATGGGAAAAAAGCCAACAACTTACCACTTGCACCAAAATTAGAATGAAATTAAGTCCACTGGATATAGGGCATTAAAAACACTCTTCTCACACAATCTCTTTTTGATTAGTGCTGAATGAAATTTGGCTATAAAGAGGTTTTACATTACAGCCCCATAATCTATTTGCAATGTCTGCTTTACGGAGACACCTTTCATTTTCTCTGCACTGAAGTACAAAATAATTAAGTGGAACAAATCCCAGCAGAAAAAAAAAAAAGCTAGTTAAACTTTCTTATGGTCATAGCTATGTAACAGCACAAGTGTTAAATAAGTTGAATCAGAATGATAAAACTAGCATCATATACATTTAAATCCTCACAAATATACATTTATATACATCTATATATACATTTATATAAAAATATACACATATATAAACACAAATATATATTCATATATATAAAGCCTCACAAATTATTTTCTCTTATGCAGAAAATTATAATATTAGGCGGAAAAAACATGATGCCTTGTAAAAATATTTATGGAAGAATAACATAGTCACTTGTCTTCTAAGCATTCTTAAAATACCAAAGCTTTTGCTGCATCCAACTTCTAATAATATTAAATGCCTGGAATTTCTTAATAATTAACATAAATCTATGACTGGATTGGGATTTAGTCTTACTAAGTTAAAACATTTCTATACTTCAAATTTTAATATTTTGAGTTAAGGAAAGAGTCTCAGCTGCTTACATATGATAATGTGGTTTGCATAAGTAAAATGTGAAAATGATGTTTAATTAGGAAAAAATCTAGCAGCTTATTTCTCTGTTAAGTTAGAATCTAAAGCAAAGTTTAATTAACTTGTAGACTCTGGGTCTTTTTCATGTACAGTTTCTAAGAGGCTTGTTATAAAGCTGCTAGAAATCATATGACAAGACAAACCCTCATGCTGGTAATTTTGATTTTAGCTGTTACAAGGTTCTCAAAGTACATCCTTTTTTTTTTTTTTTAAGCAAATGGCTCCTTTTAGGGAAAATATTTATTCCTTTTCAACTGACATATAGTGGACACTGCTAGGTTTTGGGAGCTTCTTTTCCCACTGCTGTCTACAAATAGTGGGAATAGAACTGTTGTCCCCAACTTCTCCTGCAGTGAGACCACAATGACTTTCCAAACGGATTTGATTTTTTTTTCTTTTTACATTCATTTAATTGAGCTGGAAATATACTTGCCTAAACAACCAAACTCCAACCCCCCAAAATAGGGAGAAGAAAAATCAAAACTCCTACAATTAAATAAAATTACATTTTAGCTATTGCTTACACTTAATATCAAGAAAACATCAAGTTGAATATGAAGTACACAGAAAGTTCAAATATATCTCTTTTAAAAACTACAGTGTTATTTCCTCTTATACAGAAATTAAGCAAATAATACTCTCATACAGAATGGAGAAAATAATCTTGCAGAAATAATCTTGTAAGATTATTATCTTGTAATAACTCCACCAGGAAAAGCCCCAAAATTAAAGTTAGTTGTGCAAGGCAAGAAAAAGGAGGACACTTGTAAATCATTTCATATTCAAAAGGGTTTAGTAAAAAAAATATCTGGACTTCACAAAAGCCAATTCACAGAAAATACTTATGGAAAATGCATACAGTGTATTCCCAAAGCAGCTCAAATAATAACTGTTTTTGTGTGATAAAGGGGCAGTACTAAAGAAGCAAACACACACTAATCCCACTGTGTCTCTGGGCAATTCATGGTATTCCCACAAGTTTCTGCTTCATGGATGTCCTGTGTTGATGTAGCTCTGAGCCTTCACCTCTTTCCAGCAAAATAAATTCATTAGAGTTTAGTATTGCTCAGAGCTGCTCAACCACCTATGGAGTCAATTCCTGCTGTCCCAGCTATGCAAGAACAGATTGTCTTTAATCTGCAGTTTTCACGGGCACTGGCTGGCTGTAAACTGAATGGTTGTGATGGCCACGGATGTTTGCACAGAGCTGCTCTCTCTCAATACTCCTGAAAAGCTGGGCCACCAAACCAGCTAGAGCTGGCCAATCAGGAATTTAAAAATTGGCTATTGCAAGATATTTGACAAGGAGAATCTGGAATAATTTTTACAATTAATACCACTGGACTATTGTCGCAGACATGTTTTTACGAGAAATCCTTTCCTTAGGATTTTTCCTCCTGAGAAGTTGAGAGGCCTCAGGAACAAAATGTAAACATTGATTATCTGCTGCTGTGGAATGGAACAGGTGCATCTGGGATTGGCCCACGTTGGATGTTTGTAATTAATGGCCAATCACAGCCCAGCTCTGTGACTGGACAGAGAGCTGAGCCACAGCTCAGCTTGTTATCATTCCTTCCTATTCTGTTCTTAGCTAGCCCTCTGATGAAATCCTTTCTTTTGGTATACTTTTTTTAATATATATAATAAAATAATAAATCAAGCCTTCTGAAACATGGAGTCAACATTCTCATCTCTTCCCTCCTCCAAGAGCCCCTGTGAACACCGTCACAGAATATCTTCAGAGCTGTTACACTAATGAAGAAACCCACCTCAAACCTTTTACTTGAACTCTTTGCAGTTGTTATTGGTGTGTAAAATCCAACTGGTTGTAGGGAGTTGCATTTTCAAAGTTAGGTCAGACTTTTATACATGGAGTTAGGCCTCAAGACTAAAACAGTATCATGTCTCCACTAGTGCCTACTGCAACTCCAAGTTGAGACTAAGCAAGTGCTTTCTTCAGCCTGAGGGCAGCTTAGGTGGGGTTCTCACTTTGTCCCAAATTAGCCTCTAAACTCAAACCACACAGTTCTGTTCATGTGTGTCACAAATTCTTTTTTTATTTTATTTTTTTTTTAATTTTACCTTCTATTTAGTTGTGCTTTCTTAGCTCCTTTTTCAAAGCAACAACCTTTGTAAGATTCTCCCAAAATGTATTTTGAAATTATGCCCAAACTGCCTTTCCTTCTGGGCTGCTCAGGCACGGACAAGACTCAGTTTCTGGCTTCAGCTGAGCTGAAGTCTCTATTTCTGAAATCTCTATTTCATGGATATCATGAGGAAGGGCTGGGGCAATGCTACCTGAAGCACTCCCCACCAGACATAGGGACTTGATTAAGAATCAATTCATCACAGTACCTGTGGCCAGGTGTGTTGTGATCCCCCTCAGCAATTTTGGGCTTCCCAGTCCTCAGCAGACAACTCAGCCCAGGCTCATTCCAAGATGCCTTGACATCACAAGCCACAAACTGCTGACATGTTATAATTGACAGTGTGGACGCCCAGCATAAATCATGTTTGAGCTTGCAGGTGCCCCAGGATCCAACAGCAGCACAGGCACAGCTGGATATTGCAGGTATTGATCCCCTCATGAGCATCACTTGGTCAGCTCCCATGCCCACAGAAACAAAATCCCTGCAGCAATGCTGCCTTCTCCCACTGAGCACTCCTTTCTAAGCCATCACAACCCAGCAGGGGAAGCAACAAAATGGGAGGCAGCAGCCGAGAGTGTAACAGGGCCCACACCTGATACTTGAAACTGAAAAGCACAGCTGAAGGAAAATGCCTTTAGCATTCCCACTGCTCAAACAGATGTGAGAGAGCCCTCGGAGGAGCAGGAGCATGTGATGGGACTGCTGGAGTGTGCTGGTGACATGAGATGTGAGGCATTTGCCACCTTGAGGCCCTTGCAAGCTCAGCAGCATCTAATTAGCTCCCAGCTGGAAGCCCCTTCCCAAAAACTCCTGCTGTGGACTGAAAATTATCCGCCTTCAGATCAAGTTTTTGGACCAACAGATCCTCCTGGGTTTGGCTGGTGAAGTTTTGCATGTCCTGCAGATTGCAGCATAAACCTTGTACATACATTTCTTCTTCAGAAAAGAAAGGAAAAAAAGAACAAAGAAAGGAAAAAAAGAACAAAGAAAGGAAAAAAGAAGGGACGGGAAGGGAAGGGAAGGGA
>JAXCLO010000001.1:7202421-7227108 GCA_035583995.1 Arremon aurantiirostris | reverse complement strand
TTTGCAGGACTGAAACTGTGAGCAGGTTAGCACCCTTAGCTGAATAGGGTGATGTCAAAGTAAAAAACCTATACAAAACAATCTGCACAGCAGTCAGCTCATCAAGCTTGCTTGGCTAATGCCAAAGCATAGGCTCTGTGGCAAAACAATATGCCTGAAGCATACCTAACCTGCTGAAGTTTTGCAAGGTTTAGGTTTGAATGTTCTTTTATTGACACTTTCAGCTTTTGGAGCCAAGCCTCACTCATCTGAAGAAAAACCTTAATTTTTGTTCATTTTCTTGCCCTAAGAAAGAGCAGTGTAAACTTCCAAAGTCTTAAAAATGCTGGATCATTCTAGTCAAGGTGAACAAGGTGTTTCTTACATCCAAGTGATCTGTCAACATTTTGAGTGGAAGAGGAGAACCTAAGGAAGACCGTCAGTGCTATTAAAACTTAAAAAACCAAAAATTAAAAAAGAGAGAAAGGATTTAATTACTTGTTATTAAATCTGTATAATCAGAATGCTTCATACTCCTGTGCAGATGTAAAATAGGACATAATGCTGTCAAAATCCCACCAAGCAACCATGTTCTTGCTGCAGACACCAAAACAGCCTCTGTGCCCAAGCTCTTCTCCCAGCATTTAAAATGTTTATGGATCAAAGATCCAAGAATCATCCTCAAGACCCATGAGGGCTGCACGTGTGAGAGCACTGAAGTAGGAAACACATCAGAAAAAAACCAAACAAACAAAACTAGCAGTTTATGTTATCCTTGGCACTCCTGAAAAACACTACTAAACTTCTAACCCACAGATATGAGCATAATGGAAAAGAGATCCTTTAGCCCTGGGACAGATATGTAGAAGTCCTTCACAAGGCACAAATGTCACACACACACAAATGTCAGTGCCAATTCAATGGTAAATTACATCCATCTCTACAGAGTCTCATGCCTCATCTCATGGCAGACCCCAAGTCCTGAAGTATAAATTCCTCCTACACACCCTGAGGCATTTGCTCCGTGCATTCAGAAATCCCTTCTTGGCTATTCACATGTCCCTCACAGGAATCGCTGTCATGTCAGGTAAGGTTGTGTCAGATTCTGGTGTTTAACCTCAGAATCTCCCAGGCTGCCCCACACCAGGGGATCCTGCACTTTGCTTCCTCTCTACTCTGTTACAGGGATATGCATTTCCCTCGTGGATAGCTCCTGCTTCCAGCCACTTCATGCTCCAGCAGCTCTGTAAAAATGATATTTTGTCTGCAAGTTGCTACCCCTGGTAGTGGGACTCTGCCCAGGGAATACTTCCCTGCTGATGATAGAGGGACAGATCCAGAAATCAAAACCCTTGAATAGGTGCCTTGCAGCTGCCTTCCCAAACTTTTGTGCTGCTATTTCAATTGTTCAGTGCTACCAGGAGTAGTTGAAGACAAAATCAAATTTATATAAATCTATATAGGAACACAGTGTTTCTGTGCTTCTTTACTGACCACTATCTTACCTTAATTACCTCCACTGTATTTGCAGGGTGCCTCATGGCAGGAAGGAATGATGAATCTGACTCTATGTCCTTAGAAGGTTAATTTATTATTTTATAATACTCTATTATAATAAAGAATACTATACTAAACTATACTAAAGAATACAGAGAGATACAGAAGGCTAAAACGATAATAATGAAAACTTGTGGCTCTTTCCAGAGCCTCGACACAGCTTGACCCTGATTGGTCAAGGAGCCAAAACAATTCACATGAAACCAACGGAAAAACCACCTGTGGGTAAATAATCTCCAAACACATTCCACATGTGAGCACAACACAGGAGAAGCAAATGAAAATGAGAAAATAATTTGTTTTCCTTTTTCTCTGAGGCTTCTCAGTTTCCCGGGAGAAAATCCTGGGCCAAGGGATTTTCCCAGAAAATATGACTGTGACATATCTCTAAACCAGCTACCTCAGAATTTTATACCTAAGCAAACAAAAAATAAATTTTGAAATTTTTCTGAGCACTTTCATGAAAAAAAGCAGTTACTTCAGCTACTGTAATTCATAACTTGATCTTTTTTCCTCAGTCACAAAAAACATATACATCTGAAGGCACCTGCCAAATCCTGCCTGGATTGCATGTTCAGCAGAGCAGTTACAGGTTTTACAACTCACACTGGTTTCTACACTTAGGCCTTGCCAAAAAGGGATGTCCCACACTACCTGAGCCAGAGAGCAAGTCCAGTGACAGCTACCAGGCTCAGCAAATGAGTACAAATCTGTTGGCAAATCCTCTGCATTTCCTCTGCTAGTATTTGGGAAGATCTTTCTTTTTCTTATCAGAAACCCGACTGAAAGCTTTCAGATCCATCACAACATTCTGCTTCTCCATCGGGCTCATCATGTTTAGAGGTATTTCCCATATGGGAAAGAGCCACAGGTGGAGGGCAGGAACCTGGCTGAAGCACAGGGCACTGTCACCTGCAGGCAGGTTTATTAATTAAGAACAACATTTTAATACCACAGAACTATGTTCAAGCATCTAATAAAACAGCAGATTTTTTTTTTCTTACTTTTAATGGTTTTAGTTGATTTAAGTGAACCCTTTTGAGAAAACTGCCTAAGGAGTGACATGCAACAATACAATCTGACACTGTAGTGGGTTTTCTGCTTTAGGGGGCTTTGAAGTGATGTTGCACTGAATGCAGTTCACAGCATGGTAAACACAGAGAATGAACATGCTTGTGTACAGGACCTCACAGAGTCAAGGTTTTTGCCTATTTTTGGTACTGGATGTCAGGTTCAAAAGCTAAATTCTACCTTTGTCATCCTTTCTCATGGAGAGGAGTTGACATAGAACACAATGGAAACCCAGACTGTTGCAAACTAAGAGAAAACAGACTGCTGGCAAAGAGAAGGGGCTCCAGAGATGCTGAAAGACAGCAGCATGCTGATTTAATTGGGGAGGAGTTGTTCTCTGGTTGTATTGTCACTGCCACCATATTTTCCTTCATATTAGTTCTGCCTCCATGTCTGAAATGTCACTTTGGGGACTGCTGCCAGATGTTGTTTGGATGAAGGTGACACAAAGTGTTATAATAGTGGATGAGTCTGGCATATGTGCATCATCTATAATAAAGTTCTACCTGCAAGAGCAGTGACAATTTGCAGAAACTGATGAGCTTTTGCTGAAGAGGAGCAGCTATGGCCAGCACTGCATAAGTGGCATGAAATTCTGTATCCCACTGAGAGTTCACTGTGAGTGTGTCTCTAATAGCAAGTTTCTGAGTAATGGTATAAATGTATGCTAAAAATATTAAAAGTTTTTAGCCCTGAGAAAATTCAATTCAGTGTTTCTAGTCCTCAGTCCTGAGCACAGAAAGTATTTGGTAGCTTTGGACATAAAACAAAGATGGCTGTATGGATGCCTTATAGTCCTTTCAATAGAATATTTTTCTGGAGAGAAATATTTCATTTTATCTGAGGTTTTTTTTTTTTTTTATCTACAGCTGATCATAACAATAGTTTTCTATTTACTACCTGCATTTTTTATTTTGTTCCTCCTTTTTTCTCTTTCCTCTGACCTCTCCATCCTATTTTACTCTTATATATGCCACTGGAAAGGGGAACACAAAATAATGTTTCCTCAGATGTTTAAAAAAAAAGCTGTGAATAATTAAAGAAGAAAATCATCACTATGCTCCTCAGTTTCATAATTATTGCTATTATATTATCTATTTATTTTAAAAAAACCCATGTTTTTATAAAGATAGCTCTACACGCATGCAGCACACATATCTCATCCTTGTACCCTATATCCAAGGTGTAAAGAGTCTCAGAAGACATTTAAATTACAAATACTCCTATTTTAAGTCCCTGGAGTAATTTCACTTTAAGTGAGATTAAGATCCAGTATAAGTATTATGAATGGGACTATTATTCAAGTGGGACGACAGTTCCCATTATAAAGCCCTGATTTTGGTGGCCTATAATTTTGCTGAACTTTAATCTTTTCAGGCTGACGTGTTCCTCACTGGCAGGATGGGACTGGAGGCTACATGGTTGAGAAGGATGGTCCATCTGTCAGAAATACAGCCTGTCTCCTAAAATTAAAACTTCATTTTATCTCTCCACAGCATATTCTTACTCCCTGTCTCTAATTTCAAGAGATACTCCAGGGTCCCTGGGAACAGTCTCTGCTTGCAACCCACCAACAGCAAGATGAGGACCTGGGCATGACATGGAAGAGGAAAAAAGAGGAAAGAATAGGAAGCCAAAGGAGGAATAATTCTAAACTGCCTTGCCATCCCTCTGTTTAAGAGAATACATCCAAATACATATTTATTTCAGCCAATAGTGAAAAACTCACAGGAAACTGATGTGACACAAGTAACTTGCTCAACCAATTTCTGTTTACTCCTGAGTACCTGATTTGCTGAACTACTGAGTATTCACAGCATCATCTGTCAGCAAGAGAATCTATACAATCAACTAACCTAAAAACTAATTACCCAAACAGCCTGAAAAGATAAATTGGTTTTCTCAGTGGGAAACCAAAACTGAAAGTTAATTTTTACCAGTGTTATGAAATTAAATTTTAAAAAAACTCAGACCTGCAAGTCATTAGTTCTTGTGTATCTCTACTGAAGTGATAGAACTTTAGGGCACGTAGAAGATATTGTGGTTTAAAAGGCAACAAGTGTCAGTTTGTGGGAATTGTGCTGGCAGCATGGATTGATAGACAAGAATACTTGAGAAAATTTACTCCTAAATGAAACAGAGAAAAAGCTATTTCATATAATAGAGAACAAGATGGATCTGCTTACACAGTACAGAATAGAAGATGTGCAACTCCAATGTAACTCATTCAATTGAAAAAAAATATTGTAATACCTCAGGATTGAGCTTGGACTATTATGCTACTGATCTACACACAGATATTTACATCTTAGAAACTCAGGTTGGCAAGGTATAAAATTCAAAAAATTGGCGAAAATAAAAATTAATTAGACTATCTTGCAAATTTGAGTAATGCACATATAATGATTTCTTTTTCCCCATTCAACAGTAGCTCCCAAACAAAAAACAATCCATACGTATGAAAACATCATATTAGTGGCTCCTCACTAGTCACACAGAACTATTTCAGCAGCTCCCTAAATCTGCCTGCAATCTGGGTCTTAAAAGATTTGGGAAATGAGCAGCAGCAAACTGTCAGCGATGGATGGAAATTTTTTACTCTAAAGCACATCAAATAAATGCAGGTCAGTTGCTTGGGCATGGATGTTTAATATTATGTTTAGAAACCCATTTTATCCCAAACAGGTTTCCTTGGGACTTGTGTACAGAGGACTGGAGAAAATCATCATTTAGAAGTGGAAGGCAAGAAGTTATCCCAGAGCATCTAAAATGTTAATGTGGGTGGTGTGGTTTTACCAGTAGTTCTCAGCAGACTAGAGATTTCTCTGTTCGCTAATATTTGGATGTCCCATTCTGAGATAGGCTTGGGTGATGTCCCTCAGAGGCAAAAGTCACCTTTGGACCTTGGTGCTTTAAGAATAAGCACCTGTGTTAAAATATTTATGTGAAAGACACTGGATTTTTTTTTAAATTTTTCATTTACTCTCTTGATGTAAATGAAAAATTAAATGCAGCCTTGGGTTTCATTCAAAGTTTCTGGTAAACTTCACAGGATCAGTGCTGAAACAAGCAGTCACCTACCCATGACCAGACTATACATGTTCTGGGCTAGAAAGACGCACAAACGCATGTATAAATACATAAAAAGTAAAAAAAAAAAACCTACGAGCAATTAAAAAAATAATATCTCCATATATACTCACACACATAAGTCAGCCATAAGGAAAACCTTCAGCAAGTCAGAGAAGAGGGTGAGCTTCTCATCTATTTCAGGCTAACCTATAAGCAAAAGAGATAAATGTGTTAACTACTTTCCCAAGTGCAGTCGCAGGGGATGTTGAGAAGAAACATATGCCAATAATTGTAAAGAGGTTCTGCTGCTCACTTTTAATTGTAAAGCATATGAGAAGGTTTGTGGGCTTTAAATACTGTTTCAATACTTGGAAAATAGGAATATAAAAGCAAGTAATTGAGCATTGCAACAACTGTAACTATTGCTAAATATGAAAAGGCTGAATTTTTCAGTACAGTTATAGTATTTATCTTAGAAAGTTGTTTGTCTAGCTGTATCATTATTATGCCATTCATCAGCCACTGGTTATTGGTCACTTTTAACATTAATTGACTGGTGCTCCTCTTATTCTGTCTCTGTCCTTCCTAACTTCTATATTAAATTTCCTAATGCTTTTTTTTCGTTTGTTTTCTGTGATAGTTTGTAAGCAAGTTCTTGCTGTTTGTAGTTTTAACTCTATATTGCTGAGCAAGATTGACCTAGACAACTAATAAACAAAAAAAAAACCCTGTTAATTTTACTATGAAGTTACTATAAACCTTAAAAATTTGAAAATATCTATAGCCATATACTTAGAAGAACTTAATCACCCACAAAACTCAATGCTCTCTAGTCCGATTGGTGATCCTGGTTAAAAACATTATTTTTATTACATTCTAGGCAAACTTACAGAGGAAAATAAGCAGATCTCTACCTTTCTGCTTTTTGAATGTTCATGTATTATAGGTATCTAAGTCAGAGTCATAATTTTCTAGTTGTTTTTTCACCATTTTCACTATATCCTCTTTTGAGGGAGGTGTTGAGAGTGATAAGGTCAACCCTGAGCCTCCTCTTCTCCAGGCTAAACACCCTCAGCTGCTCCTCATCAGACTTGTGCTCCAGACCCTTCACCATGTGCACTGCCCTTCTCCAGACCTGCTCCAGCTCCTCAATGTCCTCCAGAACTGAGGAGCCCAAAACTGGATGCAGGATTGGAGCTGTGCCCTCACCAGTGCCCAGTCCAGGGGGATGCTCACTGCCCTGGTCCTCTGGCCACATCATTGCTGATACAGGCCAGGGTGTCCTTGGCCCCAGCTGGGCACTGCTGGCTCATGTTCAGCCAATGTTGACCAGCAACCACTTTCCAGACACTTTTTCCAGGCTACAGCACTGCATAGGATTGTTGTGGGCAAGAGTAGGACCTGGCACCCAGTCCTGTTCAACCATCGCTCGTATCCTATCTGGCCTGTCTATATTTTCCGAAATGTGAAAAAATAGTAGCACCCAATATTGTTATCCTGCATCCCATTATTTCTCCTCTTTATTAAATTTTGAATAACTGTTTAAAAACCGCAGCCACATTTGAAAGCAAATTAGGACTATTAAAAGCCATTAAGTACTTACAATGTTCTTGGGAAATGGGCAAACACTGAATCGGTTTCATCACTTTGAAAAAGGACGCAGCATCAACTCAACCATTATGAGACACTTCAGTATGTCTATAGGATAGCTACACTGTAAATACCTAAACTATGTGAAAAGATTAGACCTAAAGACGCCTGCTAGGAGACACAATGGATAGAAAATTAAACTTCATTAATTCCGCTCTCCGAGGAACAAAGCTTTTTTTTCCTCATTCAGTTGCATCAGGCTTTGTATTGCCGCTTTAAAATTAGCTATGTCCAAGTCAAATTCATTTAGCTGAAAACTCCTTGAGGTACTTTTGATCTTCCATAAATCAAAAGCTCTTGTGAAGAAACTTAGCTTCAACAGCATTCCTGCCACATATTAAAATGAAAGCCTGTGAGATGTTCTTAGCAGAATACAGGAATTGTGTTACTGTAGATCAGAACAAATATGTTTTTGGGGGTTTTCCTACAATTTTCAAAGCAATGCAGAAACTGTTTTCTTACTTTTTTTCTCACTGCTTTCTCCAGTGGAAGAGGAGTTGGAGCAAGTATTCCTGGAGTTACATCACCATCCAAAAAACCACAGCACAGCACTGACAAACTCCATTTGTCACTCTGTTTAGGAGGTAAGTGCTTGGCACAGGGATTCTTCCCTTGTTCTGGACACTTAGAACAGCAAAGAGCCTATGACTTTCAAAGAGTTCCAGTGTTCTTTCACGAGTCATCTCACAAAATATTTTGTCTGGTCTAACAGGCTTAGTTTGATTTGCTTTTCAGATTATGAGTCCATTGGTTAAGCTTCAGTTATTTTATTCAGTTTTTGTTCATAATCAGAGATTTAAAAAAACAGTAACAATCTAATACTCTGTCAGCTGAAGAAAAGTGCCAATGCTAAATTCTAACTCTCGCAAGGATAGCACCTTAATAAAAGGTGTAACCTGGATTGTGATGTAAATCACTGAAAGAAGTATATCAGATTTTAGTGTGATGTGGTTTATCAGCTGCAAGAATAACTACAAGAATCCCTTACTTTATTTTTTATTTCAACTTTAATAAGTGGCCTTCAGTGTTGTTTCTACACTTACATCAGGTTTGTACTCAAATATTACACAAACAGAAAAATCACCCACTTGCTTCCATTCTCTGATAGCTTTTCCAAGTCTTGCTCATTACTGTGCAATAATTTTTACATTTTCATTACCAAATACACCATTACTAAATTATTTAGAGAACTTTGGTCATACCTGTACTCTCATTTTCCTGCCCGGCCTTGCTGCTTATGCAGTAAACTCTTTCTTCCAAGGGTTGTGTTTTACTGACCCTAAGCTTTGCACCCTACCACATCTAACTGACCCTAAACTTTGTACCCTACCACATCTAACTGGACCTATCAGAAAAATATTCTTGTCAAATTGAGTTCTGGAAAAAGTACAAGACTCAGTATCAGACTCAGTGTTGCTCTTCATTCCCAGTGAATTTACTGAGCTACACTATGTGCCTGTGCATTTCTAGTTCAGGAACCAGTTCTGCTCTAAGTTCATTCACTGCCTGGCAGTCCATCAAGCATTTCTATATTTGTGTCTGCTTTAAAATCATAAAATGAAATCTGGTTCTTGAAAAGAGCCATTTCCTAGCCTGCACTGAAGATGGCTGTTGGCAAATGCCTGGTACCGACAGAAGCATTAAACATTCCGCTCCAATGCATTTTGGTCTTTTAATTGATTGGGAAATTCCCAAGAATCTGTTTCAAACTTTACAAGCACATTGGAGAATTCAAGATTCAGCAGTTCCAAGACATTTTTCAGTGGTTTCTTGTGCTACAACGTGCATGTGGGGATGTGTACAACTTGACTAGACCACACACACAATATTTTGCGACAGTGCTGGGCTAAGGTTAGAGCATCATTCTTGTGCTAGTGTTTGAATATGCAATCAAAAATCTCCAAAAAAATAAAGGAAAAACAAATAAATAAACAAACAACCTCAAACAACTGCAGAGAGAAATACTTCCCAAGAAAAATCTCAAACCAAAGTACGATAAAATAAGTACAGAATTTCCAAGTTAGAGTAAAACAGAGGGAAAAAGGGAAATTTGAATATGAAAACACAATAATAATAATAACCACCATCATATCAACATGGACAGACAAAACAAGTAAACAAAACTGCAAGAAAAGTGCAATTCCTTTAACTCTTTCTGAAAAAACTAAATTTTTATGTAGCTCATAGTAGTCTGGACTTATTTTACCTTAATTTTACGTTAGTTTTCTACCATGTGAGCAATGTAGGTCAGTTTTAAAGGAAAAAAAAAAGTGACATTTTGAATCAAAAAGTCAAAGTTTCATTTTACAAATGTCAAAATGAAATGGTTTGGCATTTCCAAAATGAAACATTTCGTTTCAGAAAGGTCAAAATGATATGTTTTGACATTTTTTAAATTTCTCCCTGCATTTGTTCTGACCAGAACTATTAGTCAAATTCAACCTTGATTAGTTTCAGGCCCCTTTAAGCTCAAATTTCTATCCTAATTACCAGTCACGAAAAAAAAATTTGCCCAGTGTCATCACAACAAAGAAAACAATATGATTTTTAAAACTGTGCTGGCACTGCTTCTGCAGCACACTCCCTGTCCCTCTCCTGCAGCATCCAAGTACCTACCCACATATTTTCACAGCTGGGAGAGTTAGCTTTGCCCTACTGCATGCCTTAAATTAAAAACAATAACACAGCCAAAGGCACAATGTCTCAATTAAACCAGAAGCTGGACAGAAAATTAATTGCCCTAATGGACAGTTCTCAGCATTTTTATGGTGCGCATATATTGCCCAGGTGTTACAATTACAGTCACTATAAAAATGCTTATAGGTGAATAAATGCAGCATGTGAATGTGAGGCAGAGTAATTTGCCCATTGCCCTTAGCAATAACATGTCAGCATTTCTTTTCAGTGTCTCATGGGCAGCCCACACTGAACTCAATATTGTTAGTTTAGCACCTTATGAATAAATAAATCATATTAAGCACAGCAACCAGGATTGAGGTCAAAACACTGAATAAGAATAAATAAGAGAAGGTATAATGCCTGCTTGCTGTGTTGTTGGAGGGGTGTGTAGCAGAGTGAGAGATCAGCTTTCCCACTGTTCTGCCACTGCTCTGGGATCAGTGCAGGGCAGGCAGCGGACAGGAGCAACACCATTGTGCTGACTGCACACACACCACACCAGATTTACAGCAACATCACACAGAAATACCTTGCCATGGATTCTTCCATGAGCACTGCTGGAATGGTAGAGTGCAAAAGGGATTTATTCCTTTTGCATGCATTAAGGAAAAATCCAAGAAAAACAGGTAAAGGGATTTGAAGACCTTTTTTTCCTATGACCTTTTTTCCCCAGGCATATCAGATCAAGCGATCCTGATGAATGTCATGATCATATAATTTTGTCTGTGGTCTGACCCTAAACAGCCAGAGTAGAAACAACATAGCCCCAATAATCCTGCAGTCATTTATGCTTTTCGCAGGATTTTTGGCTTGCTTGTTTGACTATCAGCTCTTTTAAAGAATATTTAGAAACTTGTGGCATAAAGATATTCTGTAGAGAATCTACGGAAGGACATGAATATATTTGGTAATGCTTCCCTTACTAGATCTTGCCTGCACAGAATGTCTGTACAGAAATTTTCTCTTTTGGTCCAGTTGATGTCAGGCCTGTTTCCTCACTTTTCATAACACTATCCATCCCCTTTCCACAAAATCAAGTAAAACTATGGTGCTTGTGTCCTCCTCATGCCCTCAAAACTGGCAGGTTGTCAATATGTGCTATTCTGCTCTGCATCTTCTGGAATCCTTCTTAGACTGATGACTTTCAAGCCCTTAAACACAGCTATACAATACTTTGGCCATAATGTTATCTGCTGACAGAATCAAACAGCATGTTATTAAAGTTTGAAAGGCTTTATCTATTTTTCATAAGCATTTTAATAGGCACTGCATTCCCTTTTGCCTCCCATACGCTCATCAGCCAAACTGATCTCAGAATGGACATTGTATACTTAGATTTTATTACAACAGATCTCCCAGAGGCAGTAGAAAGAAAAAACAAGTGCTTAGCTCTACTTCACCTAGGCTTCAAGGATTACTAAAGGATTGAAACACAAAGGGTTTAGATTTTGTTGGGATTTTTTTTTCTTCTTCACTTTTGTGGCTGATGTTCCAATGCCAGATTTTGAACTGTAACTGTACTCACCCCTCCTGGCTATTTTTACAGCTATTTTGCTATTTCTCTATTTTCTGCTTGGGACCACCACTGTTTTAAGTATTGTGAAAGAGCAAGTTCCAACTCCAGTGCTGATGGAGCATGGAAACTTTGTGCTGGTGTCCAGAATCCTCTCCCACAATTTCACCTAGCATAATTCATAATGCATCATATTGTAATGTCAACCAAAAGCAGTACTTCACAAACTTTACCACCTGAGACAATCCTTAGATTTTCACTTGGCAACTCCAAAAAACAATTTACACCTGGCAGTCCCATTAGTTTTACCTACATAAATTTTCATAAATACACATTTTCAGAATACAAAAACCATTTTTTCATTCAAAATAAAGCTTTCAATAAGCTTTCCTCAGAAACGGATTATGAAGCTAGTAAAACAAAGGGCATCTTACTAGAGGATTGATTGCATACTTTTAGAAAATATTGGATTCTTTATCCTTCTACATGGAAGTCCTTCAGGGATAGATCTGTAATCCAAGGATGAGCAATCCATAGCAAGTCTACTTGATATTCAGAAAGAACACACATTTTATCTTTTAGGGCATATTGGCCACATCTACATCGTACAGCATTTGGTCTTGCTTCCACATGGGTGATGTGCCAGTAAAAGCAGTGCAAATAAAAGCAGCAGTTTGGTTTCCATTCATGTAGCAATCAGGATGAGCCCTGCTTGAGCCATTAAGAGAGTGTGTGGTCTTGTCAGGGTCCCCCATCGTGGGGAGGCAAGATGAATCTGACTCCATGCTCTTAGAAGGCTAATATATTATTTTATCATATTATATTACATAAAGAATACTATACTAAAACTATATTAAAGAATAGAGAAAGGATACTTACAGAAGGTTAAAAAGATACTAATGAAAAACTCATGACTCTCCATTTGCCATTAAGTAAAAACAATTCACATGAAACCAATCAAACAATGACCAGTTGCATAAACAATCTCCAAACCATATTTCAAAGCAGCAAAACATGGGAGAAGCAAATGAGATAATATTGTTTTCATTTTTCTCTGAGGCTTCTCAGCTTCCCACGAAAAGAAATCCTGGCAAAGGGATTATTCCAGAAAATATGACAGTAACAAGAGTTCTTTTAAAAAATGAAGTTATGTGAACATAATTGAGGGCCAGCACCTCTGGGTCAGCACCAGAGGACTGTGGAAGGAAGGGGCACAAACCTGGAGCAGTTTTAGTTTTTATCATAGGGGAGCAGTTCAGTGCTCACCAGAATCTATTCCCAGGAGCACACTTGAGTTTTATTTTAGGAAAGGCTGGTGGGGGCACCTGGACACAGAGCCAGGCACCTGCCTGACAGGTTAGTGGTGTTTTATTTGTCAGCACAGCTACACCTGTAGGGACATCAGCCCTGTTGTTGTGTGTGTGTGACATATACATTTCACACATGTTGTAACACAGTAATATCACATATTGCCAGGGGGAAATGATACTGAAAGAAGAAAAAAAAAAAAAAAAAGAAACGAAAAGGAGGAAGGAAAAAGGGAAAAAGGCAGTGATCAAAATGAGGCAGCAAAGCAGAGGTTTCTCTCAGAGCCAGAGCAATCATTGTTTTCCTTAAGGCATGCAAATGCTTTCACCTTGCACTGAGGATTTAGGAATAATATGACTATTTCAGTGGCTCAGTGCAGTACATTTCTGCACTAACTTGCCTGCCCTCTACCAGCATTTCTTTCTCTCCCAATGGTTCACAATCTTGGCTTTCTCAATATTGTTACATAAAGATCTTTATATTATGTAAATGACAGGGACCACTGTATATACCTTTTGCTTTGTGTACTATATTTCCTTTACAGGAAACCATGATTAAAAAAACACCAAAAACCAAACATTTTACAAAAAAGAACAAACCATTTGTAACAGTAATGTTTACATGTCAAATTAGTAACTCAAGCTACATGAATTGAATTCTTAAACAGATGCAAAGACTGTTTAACTGTACCTTGAATCACATGCTATTTTTTTCTGACTGTCAGACGGATATTTTTCCATTCATTATCCTAGACTGGCTGGGTTTGATGGAGTTTTCTTTGTTTATGCCTGAACCAGTCTACTACTGATTAAGGAGAGGCAAGAGAGCACTGGTTTGGTTTCCCCTCCATGTATTTGAGGATATATTATAATTTCATCAAAACTCATTCCTAATTAGAAATCTATAAAATGTCTTCACACATCTGTATTATAATATATAATTAAATAATTATAATACATAATTATAATTATAACATAGTTGTTATAATAATAAAATATAATTACTATGATTATATTTTATATATAAATATAATTTTAATAACAGGGTAATATTTTTTTATTTGTGAAAAAAAAAAATCAAAACTGACTGTGGTGGAAATTTTGTAATTTAAAAACTAGCACAGCTTCATCCTACTACCAAATGAAAGGTAACAGGAAATGGGCCCAAAAGGTCACAGCAGAGTCCTGTTCAACCCGGAATTGAAGCATGTGCATAAATTCTCTGTTGGATAAGAACATGAAATAACATCAGATTTATTTAATTTTTTTAGTTAGTAATCATGATTATCTTGTGTTCCTGAGATGCCAAGAAAGGTATTCAAGCTTCATACTGAGAATAGTTTCCTCTTTCCATTAAGCGTCTAAAAAGAAAAAGTAATTCAGTACCTAGAGGAACTCATAGGAACATTTAACATAGAGGCCAAGGAAAATCTACCAATCCTGATACATTCACCAGCTATATGAAATAACCTAAGATTCGGTGCCAATTATATTCTGAGATGTAGCAAATCAGCAGAAAATGCACTCCTCAATTCCACATCTAACTTGAGCAGACCAAGATAGGCAAGAAAACTGGTACTTTCAGTTCAAAAGTTCTTAAATTTGTAATACAGCATGAAAGAAAAAACACCCTAACCAAGAAAATCATAAACTGCTTTGTCCCTATTTCAGCTTTGTAACAAGTAACTTTACACAGCTGCTTAGCTCATCTGGAGGCAAAATAATATGTAAACATTTAAAGATATTATGGGTCAGAAAGACAATAAAAATAATAATTTGAATATTTCAAAATAGCAAAAAAAAAAAAGATAGAAAATAAAGGAGAGAAATAAGCACTTTAATCTCTTAAAGATTGTGTACTGGTAAAATGGAGTGTGACTCTTAGAAAATCTGTTCCTGTTGCTATGTTATAAGGAGAGAAGAAAGACGACTACTTTTTTATCTTTCTTTTTTTTAAATCCAGCAGTCAGAAATCCCAGTTTGCTATGTAAGGTTAAGACTAACAGCTGGAAAGATCTTGGGAAAATTTCCATCTAAAATAAAACAAAAAGGGAAAGGATGCATATCTGGAAATGTATCCGTTGAATATAAAATTGCTCCAAAGAGGTAATTTTAAATTTCTATCTCATTAATGTGACTCCTTTTTAATACAATTGATAAGAAAACCTGTTTACCTACCTGGCTTTATTTACCAGATGCTCACAAAACATGCAACCAAATGGCACAGGACATGGAATAAGAAGTGATGTGTGAAGATCAGGGCTGGCTTTGTTGCCTGCTGAGCACTTCAGTGCAGATCTATGTAGGACAAATTCCACTAGAGAGTGCCTTTTATCATCAGCTGATCCCAGGGTCCCATGGACATTGCACTTCATTGACTGGCTGTGTCTTTCCTTGTTCCACTGAAAAGCACAGTCTGGTGGGATTTAACTTTTTTTTCCCCCTTCTTTTATTTTTTCCCCTGTCTCAAGACAGATGTTAACTATGCGAGTTAACCAGTGGTTTTAAAGGCCTCAGAGGATGTGTGCATGAAATGTTGATCACAGAGAAACAGGAAGAAAAGAAGGAATAAGGTCTGGAGCTGTGACCAATAGGCCTGCATGCTCAGAATCTTAGGGTTGTTTTCTTTTTTCCCTACTAATGTCAAGAAGAATTTTTTCACTGATTTAAATCCTGTTGTACCTTAAGAATTTTTAGGGGAAGAAATAATGATAAAAACTTAAAGTACTTTTAATAGCAAAAAATTCAGGTGGGAAGAAATGGGAAGGAAAAGAGAAAGTCAAATGGCTAGTATCACATAAGCTGAGGGAGGGCACATCACAGGTTAACATCACAAACTGTTTAGCAGTTCAGAACACATGTAGATTCCTAATAAATAATTCAGTCTGAACACCAACACCTTTTCAGGCTAGAGAGTTCTTTTTCCACAGAAAGAAAAAATCCAGTTACTGACCAAAATGTCTGGGCTTTGCTTGCTCATAGTCTGTATTCAATTTTCACTACTTATTTATAAAGGAGAATTAAGGTTAACATCATATATGGCAGGAATAATCATTAGAATTTTCACTGCGCTGTTTCAGCCTTCTTACTGCAGTTCTCCACGAGATGTTATTTGTTTTGTTTGTTCAAGATTTACTAAGAGCTAGTTTGCAAGCTGAATTATGCAAAAGGCTTATTGAAGGCAAGATCACAATTTCCTCTCTCCATGGACATGTCTGAACTGCACTGTGAAGGAAGGAATCTCACCCTGAATCTTTCCATTTTACCAGACTCTACAAGTCTGGAAGAGGGTTAAGGAACAGCAGAGGATTTCTCCTTCTTGAAAACTACAGTTTGCACAAGGATCTGGTTTGTGAAATGCCAGAACATGAAACATCTGGAACTCTTTGCCAGGTTAAAATACACCCCAAATGTGCTCTGGGGAAGATGTGTCCAACATCATCACTAAAACATGTCTCATATAAAGACGCATTTAAGCTCAGGCTTGGTACCATATCTGGGGCAGGACTGAGAGGCAGAAGGGCCCATTTTCTTTTAGCCCTTCAGAGAAGAATGCATTACATTTTCTGCTGCCTCTACACATCTTGTGGATTAGGAGCCATTGAACGTGCTCTTGCCCTATCTCCAAATAGTGCCATGGATTAGGCAGCTTGTGTGTGAGTGAGAGCTGCATTCAGCACCAGAGCTTTGCAGTGCTGGCTTTCCTGCTACAGAGAAACCTCTCTAGCACAATTTTTATCTGTTTATTTTAGTATCAGATAGAAAAATTAATTAGCTTTATTAAAGAGCAAGGAACCTGATATTCAAGAAAACAAGCAGAGTAGCAGGATTCCAAAATCATGCCTGCCACCTGGCATTGCCTGATATGTGTGCTTGCTTATAAAACATAGCTCCAGCTGTAAATTTTACTTGTTTCTATAGGCAAAATTGACGCAACACTTTTCTCTGTTTATCTAAAAGTATTTGCAGTTCTTGACTCATTAACATATTGACTGGAATATCCATAACCTGGGTTAAGACTCAATTTATTAGAAACTTTTTTTATCTCAGATTGTTTTCTCTAATTCCTACCTATCCAGATATCTAGATATCTACTGTGCTTCCATGGGAAGTTATTTTCATCATCCATATTAAAAAAAAAAAAAAACAAACTAAAAAGAACCCAAAATAAAAACCCACACAAAAAAACCAACACAAGAAAACCCCTAAAAAAAACCAAACAAACAACAAAAAACCCCCCAACAAAATAAACAACAGAAACGCCCCCAACAAAATGAACAAAAACCAAGGAAAAAACCCCAAGACAACCAAACCCAAGACAAGCTAAAAAACCACCAAATCCCCACACATTTCATGTGTATTTTCATATTGGCTAAAACCATAATCAAAGACTATGCTTAGGATGGATGAAATCTCAGCACTAAGGGACTGGTTACAAAAAAAAGTTTCATAAATGTGGGGTTTTTTGCCCAGTCAGACAGTATAGCAATCGAGCAGTTAATAAGGCTCACTTCTGGACCAATAAGTTCATATTAAATGTTTTACTGCGTCATTGATGAAAAATGTATAGTACACTCTATAGCTGCTCCTTTCAAACCCTTTATTAAAACAGCCACAAAGAAACATTCCAACTGTTTAGCTGAGCAGGACACCTAACTCAGCTTAGTGATGTGCCTTCTGAATATTTCAGGTCATTCACAATTCCATTAATTGGATCATCAATACTCCACAAACAAATATCTGGAGTGCCACTGCCATATTTTCTGAAAAATCCCCTTGCCCAGGATTATTTTCCTGGGAAGCTGAGAAGCCTCAGAGAAAAAGGAAAATGTTATCATCTCATTGCTTTTCCTGTGTTTTGCTGTTTTGGAATGTGGTTGGAGATTGTTTATCCAACATGTGAATTATTTTAACTTAATGACCAATCACCATCCAGTTGCGTCAGGACTCTGAAGAGTCACAAGTTTAAATTATCATCTTTTAGCCTTCTATCTGTATCCTTTCTCTATTCTTTAGCATAGTTTTAGTATAGCATTCTTTAATATAATATCATAAAATAATAAATTAATCTTCTAAGAACATGGAGTCAGATTCTTCATTTTCCTCTCTTTGTCCGGATGACCCTGAAAATCCCACACTTGAGATATCTGCATTTCCTGATTTATGCACAACATTAAAAATATTTATGTCCCATCCACATTAAAATGTGGATACCTGTTGTCACTGCTGTGGAACATGTCTCAACGTGCAAACATATCTATAACTTTCAATAACATGTCTCAGCATGCAAACACATCTATAACTTTCAATAACTTTTTCCCTAGGAAATGAAGGACTTCATTCACCAGGAATAAAGGACTAAGTTGAATTAAAGCCTTCACACTCATTTGGGCAAACATACTTCTGCCAAGTCATGCCTTTTTTTTTAATTTTAATGTATTTCTTTGTCCATTATTGTCCCAATGATGAGGAAAACATTACACCTAGACAGTTCAATAACTGCTGCACTGTGCATCCACATTGCAAAGCCAGGCTGGACAAAGCAGGACCCCAAGCGCTTCCTAAAATGCAAACCTTGAGTTGTTTGCCAGAAAGACAAGGAATTCTGCTAGTACCACCACATTATAAGCTCACCCTAATCCTGTCCTTCACCTCTTCCATGATGCTTCCATTTAATATTCTCTTCTTTCAGCAAACTAAATGCTGGATGCAGCAAAGAGACAGAAACATGCTTAGGACTTTTGGCTCAAAATAAGACTATGAAAAGATTATGTCAGCCCTCAAATTTTACTGCAAAAATATTTGTTGTACACTCATACAAAGCTATCTTAGTCTAATATTGACTTATGCTGCAAAAATTATCCTTTTCTTCAAATTATTTAGTCACAAACATATCTTACACAGGTAAGTAACAAAACCTTGGATTCTAGTAGATAAAACTGAGCATGATGTGAAACAAACTCAGTGATTGTGAAATAATAATAGTAATTTTGAGCTTCAAATTAGTCTATTATTGACTGAAGTAAATTCTCTTGTTGGATAACGAAATTGAAATATATTGTTAAATACCTTCTAGTATACTCCACTATTCTTCTACCTCTCTTCTCCAACTCTTTTAGCATTCTCTTTTTTTTCAAATTACCTATATATTGGGGATGTACTCTACTCTGTAACCTTGGCAACAACTTATTCCCTTTCAGAACATACTGTACATTCATATTTTTTTACATAATAATAATGCATAGCTATCATCATCTAAAAGCAGCAAGTAAAATGGTGTATTTGACCCTGAAGTTTTCAGGTCATTATCAGGACTGGATGATAGCTCTCAAAGAGTACTGCTACTTCTTTTTTTTTATAATTATTATTATTTTGTTGCTTTATTTAGAAACTTCCTAAAGACATTTAAACATAAATTTGGATTCCAAACAGGAAATAATTTAGGTGCTTAAACCCCAAGCTGTCATCTCACCAGTGTCACCAGTGATGACATCAAAGTGTTTCTCTCTACCTATAAGATGGGGATTTTAGTTTGGAAAAGAAAAATATTATTTACACAGATAACACTAATAAGGATCTTCACTTTTTAGGGACATAAAACCCTCACAAGGTTCCTGAATTGCAACATAGACCCTCAGACTAAGTGCTTGGCTTCACTGAAGAGATTTTACTATTAGCACATGAATGAAACCTCTGTCTTCTCCTACAAAAATTAGAGTTGTCTCTCAAACCAGTCGTGCTGCGTCACCTGCTCCTGTTTTTCAGATAGGACTGATCTTGAGGGACACCTGTGGGTCCCACGTCTTGCTTGAAATATAGAAAATACTACTCCTAATAAGCCTGTAATGGGGATGCAAGAGTGGAAAAGATGGAAAAAAATGGCACATTAAAAAAAAGGGAAAAAAAGTAAAAAGGGGAAACAAACAAAGAAAATTTTGCCATTCAATTTATGCTGATCCACACTTTCCTACCTTCCATCAAATTGTTTTATTGCATCACAAATAAATTGTTAAATAAATAAATACTTCTAACAAAAAATAAGCTCCTGTGTTTGAAAGAACTAACCTAACATAAAATGCACTTAAAACAGAATTAGCACTCCATGTAAAAAGATCACAGAGACTATAAAGTTGCCTCATTTTATTCATATTACAAAACTGCCACATGTAATTTGGTAATTTTAGCTGTCTTTGATCATCAGACGATGAAGATTTATCTATCATAAAGGCTAATTACTGCTATCATCTCCCATAGACAGTGGTCTCTGTAGGCCCTGCTTGTACTTTTTGATGGAGAGAAGAGGGGCCAGGCTTTGATGATTTCAGACCTGTCTCATCAAAGAGCCAGTGGGGCACTACCCTTAATGTATTCACTTCTGAGGAGACAGTAGGAGCACTGCCATCTGCTTTGCACCACAAAAATCCTCCAAGAAAGATCCCTTCAAATGAAGATGTCTTACCCTTCATCGGGCACAGACTTGTGAGCACTTCAGAGGGGAAAAAAAGTTAGAGAAGAACAAGAAAAGGAGGTCATGAATGCTGCAGCTGCCCCACCTTATCAGAATCTGTCTCTCACCAACCTTTGTGACCTCTCTGCAAGTAATTAGCATGCTCTGTGATTCCGCTATTAGCAACATCCTCAGCTTAGTAGTCTAATGCTATTAATGTGCTGCTTAAAAATAGGGTGGAATGGAGAGAGATTTGGAAAGTATGGAGCATTTAACTACAAAATAAAACAAGCATTTCCTCTCATTAAATATAGCCAGAATTCAGGGCGTCGTTGATTGGGTTTAAATCTTGCCGATGAAAAGAAATGAGTGAACAAACAGGCTGAACTATGCTGTTATAAACAAAACATTCAAACACTCCAAAAAAAATAGTTCCTTAAACCTAAATTACCTCTAATTCCTAAGGAAATTAAGTAACTAATTTCATCTTGTTTGGGTTATTTAATTATCTGATAGAAATAAAAAAGCAGGGAGCAAGGCTGAATCAAAGAAAAGAAAGATTGGCTTTTTGTCTCACAGTGAGACACACAGCTTAGTTGTTAATAACAAAATGCTATAAGCCATATGTTTCTTGTGGTTTTCTTTTAAGCTTGAAATTAGAATGTGCTAATTAGAGTGTGGGCCACATACAAAAATACAGCACCCCATTGGAATTGTGCCTGTATGAGGACAACATTGTTGATGAGTAGAAGACTGGTGCTATAATTATCTTACAATCCAAGAAGTAACTCACCTTAGTAATTTTTGAATATATCCAGAGCCTGGTTCACAAATCACTTAATTGCTTTTATGCACCCTTGTGCTGCAATTTACTGTATATGAGAAAAGTAACTTGTATACCAATATCATATAATTTGCCTCACATTTACCAACCTTCCACATTATAGAAGCAACTAACAATACTCTGTTTCAGCTTCATTTCCCAGGATCTAAAGACCTCAGGAGATGTGAAGTTGACAGGGTTTCCAGCTGGGAGCAAATAGCATATATTCAAAAAAGGAACCACGAAAAGCTTCCCATAAAGCTAGTAGGAAAAATAGTCGTCAGTTTGAGCAGCATTCCCACAAACTGCATTTTACTGCATTTGTTCATTATTGAAGCATAACCCATGTTTACCCTTCAGGAAAAAAAAAAAATTAAACATAATCAGGGAAGCTGAGATGCAAATTGGACAAAAGAGAAAAAACAGTCAAGTACAAAACACTTTCTAATACTCCTTTTTGTATGTTCCCAGGGACGACATCATCCTCATTATGGAATATGTATCAGACTGTTACTTCCAGACAGACAGATGCTGTTGTGTGAAACATACTGGTCAACAGATTCATCTGGGAACTGTTCTCCAGAATGTTGATGAAAAACAGGTTTTTGTAAAAAAGAGTGTTTTTTAAAGGCGGAGAGAAGGATGGGGGACAGGGAGGGGGGGGGTGTCAATTTTTTAGGCATTGATATTGCTCCAAATTGACTAGATCTCAGATATTTATTTTCCAATCCAGTGAGAAATCTTTTCTAGTTCTGTTTGAATGTAGTCCGTATGATAGCAAATGTTCTGTGGTCTTTTGTGGCAATTGCTATAACAAGCACATAATGATTAGCAAACAGCACAATAATGACAGCAGTTTGTGTTCCATTTGGGTTGGTACAGCTAAAACCTAATGGCTGACATAAAATCCCACCTTTGCCCAGTGCAATTTCTCCCTTCTGCCTCATTTCTTTTTTCATGGCATTGAACACAAGATCATGTCTTCACTAACCAAGTTTATGTTGAGAGGAACTTCCTCAAATACAATTTCACAGAATTGCAAAGCAGTTTCAGTTGGAAGGGACCTCTGGAGATCATCTAGTCCAACTCCTCTGCCAAAGCAGGGTCACCCAGGGCAGGCTATACAGGAACATGTCCAGGTGGGTTTGAAAATCTCCAGAGAGGGAGAACCCATGATGTCCCTGGGCAGCTATTCCAGTACTCTGCCACCCTCAATGCAAAGTTCTTCCTGTTGTTGATTTGGGACTATTTGCAATTTATTTTCCTCATCCTGGAAACCACTGAAGATTCTGGCACCAACCACTTGGCCCCTGCCTTTGAGATAGTTGTGTACATTGATGAGATCCCCTCTCAGGCTTCTCTTCTCGAGACTAACCAGGCCCAGATCCCACAGACCCTCCTCATAAGAGATGTTACTGTTCCTTAACCTTTTTTTGGCCTCTGCTGGATCCTCTCTGGTAGCTGCTTGTCTTTTTAGTCCCAGGGAACCACAAACTGGACACAGCACCCCAGATGTGGCCTCACCAGGGCCAAGTAAAGGGGCAGGATCACTTCCCTCGACCTTCTGGCCACCCTGATGCCCTCCAGGATCACACTGGCTCTCCTGTACACAAGGGACAGGCTGTCAGCTCAATTTCTGATCCAGTATTTAGAAATTTACTTTAGACTACATTTGGTTTTATAATCAGACTGTTCTTCTTCCTAGCTGTTTCCCAGGATAAAAAAAGTCCTAAAGGTATATCTCTTCTGTCAAATTCCTTATCTGTTTTAGTGCCTTCAATTGGATCAAAGAAATGAAAAAGAAAACTAAAATCTTGCCCAATATCTATTTTATCACCAGTCTAGACGCATTTCTCATAGACTAAGAAAATACACTTTGTTATTGTGCTCTGTTACTACTTTACTACTATCAATGATAGAGTGGTTCACCAAAACGTAAACAGAACATCAAATTGTATTTCATTTAAAATCTGAAGATCACAAATTTCCAATCACTTAAATTATTAAGAAAGCTGAAGTTGGCAAAATCATTCCCTTTTCAGTCACTATGTACTTGGATTTAACTTGCACACATAGGAATTTCAAGAGGATTTTTCTGTATTTTAGTCAAATATATTGACTGATGAAGATGATGATAATAAACTCCACATTTGCTTTAAACATAGATTTACAGCAAATAAATGTAAAAGCTGCCTATGATAGTAAGTGCACTAAGCAATTAGCATAAGTTGTCATATGAAACTAAAAATGGAAATGCAATATTGTAAATGATGATAAATAATTAATAGTTTTACACTGAAAGCTAAGGGAAATTCATATTCTTATCCACATGTTTTATTCAAATTGCTGTTTCATTAGAAAGAACCTGAGTAGAATGAGACACCTTTTGCAAAGTTCAACCATTTCTAATAGCAATGAGATTTGTGTCATATTTGAGGTGAATCTACCTCACATCAGTTTTGGACTAAACCACTTTTCTGATTATATTCTGTACCATCAAGCAGTTGTGTTTGGCAAAGATATGTAGCTATATCCAACCTGGCAAATCCTCCAATGCTAACAAATAGACAAAGCTTCCACACAGTCCTCCTGCTGCAAACCACCAGTAACCCCATCTCCATGTGCTTTTAACTGTTATTTGTCATTCGAAACCTTCACTACATGTGAATATCATCTATAGGATGAGGTTTTTCACTGCCATGAAATGGAGATTTAATGTTGATAATTACACAGGCAGTTCACTGTTCAAACTTTGGCTGGTCAACAGCAGCCTGTCATCCTTAATTTCTGAGTCAGCTCCAAGCACATTAATTTTCCTTGTACATAGTGGAAAATCCATCATTTTAACAGATTCTGGGATAAATTCTTGGGTTTTGTGCTGGTTTCCCAGAACCCACTCTCATCCTTGCCAGCATGTCTATTTTTTTCACTACTTATCAATACACACACTTGAATTAGAAAACACAATAGGTTTGGCCACGTTCAAATGCCTGTGTATGCGAGACTCTTGTCAATTTTAATTATTTATCTTTAATTCTCCTATCTCACAGATAAAGATTTAATCATTATGCAGACATAGATACCAAAAATACCCCAAATCTCCTTACTACTCCTTAGTCTCTTTCTTGAGTCTCATATAGCTGGTTTCTATTGCCAGAAAACTTCCCAGACTGGCTTAATTCTATCCTTCCCCCTATCTTATACATCATACTTATGTATTTACAAAAATATAAATATCATTAGCCATAAATCCATCCTGCTAACATTTTTTGGGGAACACCCACATATGATCACAATGGGATCTGATTATAGTACTCAAGATTAAAGATTACTTCATAAACTAACTTGTGTACAGCCCTGTTGGTAGCTATACTTTTCTCCCAACACTACTGTTATTCTTTCCTTGTTAAATGACCTGTCATATCCACACTTGATTTTTATAGTCTTATTTTTCTTAGTGGACATATTTTTATTCTTTCTGGCCCTTGCTTTTCTTCAGTACGACAGATTTGAAGTAGCTCTTGTCCATCTGTGGGTTTTAAAGAAATTATTTATACATATTGCAGTAATGGTGTCCATATGTGTCAAA
>JAXCLO010000001.1:7145020-7202321 GCA_035583995.1 Arremon aurantiirostris | reverse complement strand
AAGTAGCTCTTGTCCATCTGTGGGTTTTAAAGAAATTATTTATACATATTGCAGTAATGGTGTCCATATGTGTCAAAGAGTAATTGGCAAAAAGGAGAAGAAAAACTCTTAGGACAAAAAATACAACTGAAAATAAAACAACAAAGTATGTGATCACCTTTGGTTCAACAGGGCAAGGAGACCTCTGCTAGACAGCTGAGAAGAGAACCTGTCTAAAAGGACAATAATATTTATAGTATTTAATGCTGCAGAAATAGTGGGGTTTTTTGCAGAATACCACAAGGGCAACAGGCTTCAACTTCAGCTTTGAGTGGCAACACTTGGCACACCTAACAGCCATGATTATGCTCCACCACAAGCCCATGAGGTCTCCTGATAGTACTTAAATAAATCCTTTTCTCCCTTTACGGCATATAGGCAGCACCCTTTTCGCGGCATTACCTTCGCATACACTTTTTGTCCACACAGAAGAATGAGAACTTATTCTTTATTAGTGTTAGCTATAAACATCCTTGCTTATCAGGTTAGAACAAATGCATGTTTTGTATTTTGCTAATTCATAATAGATATCAGCTATCATATACTCTTCTCGAGTGGAATAGTGAAATAGCACAACTTGCATTCTCAGGAGGTAACAGTGGATAGAATTAATTCTTAATTTCTTTAATTTAGTGTTGCTTATGTACAAAATATGTATCTGTTTAATGGCCTACTTCTGGTGATGTATATGACAAAGTGTAAAGTGTAAGAAATATTTTATAACAATATTCATTAACATATTTAAATGTCTTTTCCCTCATATTCTTTGGGGTTTTTCAGGCCTGCGCTCCTGCAGTCTGCTCTGCTTTAGCTGTTGGGTTGGTTTTCTGGTTTTGCTCGATCAAAAGCAGGAAAAAAGCATTAAGAAAGTACTCCCTCTGTTCTGCACCCATACAGATGCTGCTCTCAATCAAATAAAACCCAACTCATGCACACTCTGCTGAAACCTGATCCTGTGACACAGAATGGGCTGTGTCCCTCAGACAGCACTCAGGCTGTCATGCCACCCATTCTTGGAAGCTACCACAACTTAGCCCTAACAGAGCAGTCACCAGCTCTTTGCATTTTCCTCACTCTGAATCAGAAGCTGGACATTAAACAGAACAATTTCAGTGAGACAACACAAAGCTCCCCCTTTATCTCTGACTAACCCATCACGATAACGCTTTTGTGCCTCAGCACTTGTGCAGAGCATGGGAAGCAGGGCAAGGCAGAATTAATCATTACTCTGCAAAGCTGTCACCAGACACAGACTCAAACAAGTTTACCTCCACACAGTTCTACGGACTGCAGTGTGTAGCGCAGCCCCTTTGTACACGATATTTTCATGCCTTGCTTGTTTTTTGTGAGAACTCAAAGGCGAATTTTGTCACTGTGTATTTATTATCACCTTTACGTTTGTTTCAGCATAATACCACTATTTATTTTATGCTGGCTAGCACATAAACTTATTCTTTGAAATGCTAACTGTTATGACAAAAATTACTGAGGTTGCTGCATGATGATGTATCCTTCATCATCTTCATATCTTTCTCTGAATGAGCCAAAACTGCACAGACATTTACAAACGTCATGCTGTGATGGGGTTCCTGACACAGCCTTGATGTGTATGGATGAATTACATGAGACTCTCTGCCTTTTTATGTTGCCTTTTTCTCTCTCTCACTATGAGTTGCCTTGTGTAACCTCACTGTAGGGTCACAGCAATGAATATGGCTTGACCCTGCTTTGTAGCATTTGAAGGGCTGGAAGGGAAGGGTAGACACAGCCTGCTCTGTCTGCCCATGGCAGAGTTGATGGATGATGTTGGCATTCTTATTTGAACTTTTATATATCCTCAAGAACTTACCAGGACCACAAAGGCCAGGTGCAACAGAGGATTTTGTCAAAATGATAGAGTTAACATAAGCATCTCTATTTTGCTTCCTAGATATTTTCTGCTATTCTCAAAGAGTAAAGATCATGTCAATAGCTCTATGTGCAATCAAAATTCCACCGTGTTTCCAGGAATGTGGTCTCTATTAAGTTGTACAATAGACAGCTGAGAAGAGCTCCAGTCAATATTTTGCAGACAACTGTCATCTGAGGAAAATCTTTATAATTACAACAGTTGCTTTTCTCCTTTTGAGTCATTTTGTTTACAAAAGGGGCCCAACTTGGAAATTTGTAACTCATAATTTGAAGATAGGTAGTCCAATGTAGTAAGGGGATATTACCCCATCGACATTTCACCTCTGTGTGTGCAGGTATTAAAAGCATTCTGATGTAAGGGTATTATTCACTTCTTTCTTCCTGTCCCTCCTTTCTATTTGCAAATAAAAGCTATAAAGAGGTTATTTCTAATTGGCTTCAATTCCACAGGGGTCAGGACATCTTGCATCACACGATTTATGACTGAAGGCAGCTATTGCTTAAACTATCAGTAAGGGATAATTCTTTCCTAAGCAACTTATTTCCTTCTGCTGTATCTAACATTATCTGCCTTGAATAAATGACCCCAATACTTTCTATAAAGTTTGTGTTTAAATTCTAAACCTAGATTTCATTCAACAAATCATGCCTACAAGAATTATATGTAAGTTCTAAGTGGTTAGGATTTGGTTTGGTTTTTTTATCATCACCACATAAAAAAATCTGCTTTTGATCTAGATCACAAGTCAGTATTTTCTTAAAATAAAAATTTTTGGTTGTGAAATTAATATAATAAGAAATGGGTAAACACCCATGTAGAGACCTAATACAGAATTTTAGCCATAAATTCTCAAATTCATATGATTTCTTAATTTCAGCTATCTAATCTCTCTTTGATAGAAACCTGGGTGTCACTGCTTCATCCAAGGGTAGACAGGCCCAGATCCAGTGAGCTTAAGCTACCTCTAGTTGGATAAATCACTGCCACTGTGTATAGTGCCAGCCCAATACTTGCATTACCATTTACACATAGGAAAGAAAAATTGGCACAGAAAACCCAAGTGCAGCCAAGAACTTTTCAGTAGAATGGTATTAATAGCAGGCATGACCTGAAAAGGTTAAGGTAATTCTTAAACTAACTAAAAATCATGGTAGAGGCACAGAGAAAAATGTGTATGGGCTCAATATTAACTGGACATGTTGAAGATAAAATGGAAAACAAAGTAATATTATTTTAAATGGTCTTTGTGTCAACAAAATTGTCTTTACATGCATCCAAAGCAAAGTATATTATAGAGATGATCTGCAGAGGTTTGATTTTCTTCTTGTTAATGTGTCTTTATGTATAGAAAGGTCTGAAGAAAAGCAAAATTAACAGGGATAAACAAAACCCTCTGCTTTAAAGGTACATATATGGTGTGCGCATGTATGTGCATGTAAATACACATATGACTTTTTCAGTAATTATTCTCTTGATACTTTAAGAAATAAAAGTCACAGCAAGAAAAACCAAAGTAGACCCTGAAAATATAACTACTACCACAGAAAAGAATACTTTATGATTATCCCATATTTACTCTGTTACAAACCAAATAAGATTTCTAAAATAAATGCTACAACTTTCTGTATATGCTAAACCACAACAGCTCTAGATTTTTAGAAAAAAAACAACTATAATTAAATACAGGGAGCTTGTTTTTTAGATGTCTTGTAAAACAGATGGTGAACTGTACCTGTTGTATTGCATGACTACTTGAAACCAGCAAAAATCTTAAAATACAATAGAGAATCAGAATGTACCACATCAGCTAATAAAACATGTAACTCTAGTGGAGACACAGGATAAAAGAAGCACACCATGTAGGCTATTTTATTGCATTTAACTTTACTGTTACCTCAAAAACTTACAAATTACAATTGCCAGCCCACCTAACAAAGAAATCAACAATGAACACAATAAAACCCAAACCCAACTAATAAGCATTAATGAAGTAAAATAAACCAAACAACAGGGGACTTCAGTTAAAAGATTAGTTTTCTGTATGAAGACGTACAAACAAAGCAGGGAATGGCCAACCAGGCCCTAATTTAAATTACCGTCTCATATACAAAATAGTTGCATGAATAAAATTCTCTTCAGTGACTCACATCAAATATATCTTACTATTCTGCCAGGAATTTATTATTAGTGTATTTTTGAAATGCACTGTGTTGACAATGATCCTAAAATGTTTCCATGCACTGCTATATTTCTTTTCAACAGAAAAAGCAAAAGCTGCCAATCATCAGCATCCAAATGGTTGAGAACATTGTTACTGTGTACTGGAAGTAAAATACATGGACACAAGGTAAGGAGAAAAGCGGTGGACAGCAGCAGACACAGAAGGTGAGATATCTGAATGCTGTGTGGGATGACACAAGCATTAAGTGATATTTCCGTGTCTCCCTGAGCCACAAAGACAGAAAAAGAAGTGATAAGACTTCTTCCAAGGTGATCCTAACCAAAATCTAGAACAGTTAGGTCCCACAGCCAGTTGAAAGATTATTGTTTCTGAAGGGAATGTGTAGGTTTCTATTTCAGATATCTACAGGGTAAGAACGACAGTCCTATTCCAGAGAGAAGATCAATATTATAAAATTTTAGTTAATTTCAATTTTAAAAGTAATGAATTTTACACTTCCCTGCAAAAAAGTCTTCTGTATTCCATTGTCATTAAGACAACTCTAGTTTTGATTTCCTTGCAAGCTATGCACACTTTGATCCCAGAAAAAGGAGGACAGCATGCCTGAAAGCTGGAATTCCCAAGGCCTTCTGCTTCCTGTCAGCCCTTGGGGATGCCAGCTGGCAGCAACCAGGGCTTGTGCAAGATGCCCAGCTTCCTTGTGGAAATTTACCCAAAGCAATGTGTTCCTGCAGAACCTGGGGGCTGACAATTCCTGACTGTTCAAGCAGAGAGGTTTGGGGACTGCTTGTCAAGCAAGGGATAAATCTGAGTAGCTTCAATGCCAGGACTTGGCAGTTTATTTAAAAAAAAAATTTAAAAATAAGCCCATAATGTGTCTGCTTGTGCTAGGATCAGCTGCATCTAGGTACATCTCCTGGCCCCACTGTGCAGTTTGGGCTTCACAGCTCATCCTTTACAGCAGCTGAAGCCTGCTTGAACCTTGGTACTGATACAGCACAGGAGGAGTCACGCACTTGCGACACTTTCAGAGACACCCAGACTTAGAGGGACACGCAAAGAATGGAAATGAGCACGTGAGAAACTTGAACTGCAATTTGTGTGAGACAGTGCAAAGAATGGCAGCATCCGGCTACTCAATTTCATCTGAGTGTGGGCAAAATAATTGATGAAAATTCTAGCTCCATTTCAGGCAGTTTTTGTCTGGAATGTGAAAGGAACATTCCCTCACATTTTAAGGACCATCCCTCTCAGAGTTTAGTAATCTGAAGTTCAGGAAGTAGCCACACCTAGACTGCTCCCTTTATCATCTATTTCTACTGATTAAAGTAGAGAATACCTTACTAATCAGAAAAAATATCTATACATCTATTCCTGGCAAAGGGCAACAAACAACCAAAATGGGCCCTGTTTAGATTGGGATACCAGCAAGCTCCTTTCAATCACCTGGAGTTTTAACGTCAGATTAAACAGAGTTAGAATTCTGCTCTGCATTTACTGAACCCTATTTCTTTATGTACCAGCATATTTTCAGTATTGCTTGTATCAAAATGTTAAAAAAACCCAAGAAAACCCTGAACAAACAAAAAACCCCACAAAAATCTAAACCAAAGAAAACATCCCCATCCCCTAACCTCAGTAAATTTACCTGTATTTGGATAATAATACAGCAAACTGAGTATATAAAAGTTTTCCACAAAGTGCAAAGCACTGATTCGAGTCCCACATACCATATGCAGATAGCTGAACGCAGCTTTTTTGAGTATGCAGTGATCCAGGCATGAAATAAATATACTTTTGCACAAAATGTATTTGAATCTCACACTGAATCTCAAGCATATTTAATTTGAATATACAATTAATTATGAATTATTGATTGAATCCTGGTTTTGCTGTCTCTGCTTCATAAATATCAATAGCAAGGCAACCCAACAATAGTTTTGTACCCCCAGTTATCAAATTTGAAGGTATTTACCACCATAATATTTCTACAATGGTATAAACATGCAGAAGTATACAGAAGCATGAAACTAAACTGTAAATATAATTCTGTAATAAAATAGTACACATGTGAAGAGGATTGACTTGGCTTCTATGCGAAACATTTCTCAACTTTAAAAATTCTTATACATATTAATGTAGAGTGGGTTTTTTTTCCTTTTTGCCTTGAATTGTAAAGTAGTTTATAATGAGAAAATGACTCAGTTATCCCCACTTGTGCTACATTATCTGCTGTGGGATGGAAAAGGAGTTGATAATGAATATATATATATAAAAAACGTGGAGGATTTGATGTGGGATTTAGACAGAACACAGGTCTAGTACTGATCACCTGCCTAAGGCAGATTTTCACCCCTAGCACAGAAGGCAGCATTAAGTGCATGAAAACAGCAATTCCTTTGAACTATTGATGGATTCTTTGAGTTTTTGTTATTGAACCTATCTATTGGCAGGAAGGAAGACCCTAAATTTTTCCTCCCTCACTACGGATGGCTTGAGACAGGTGGTTTGAAAAGATGCATTAATTTTTCTGCAGATAAAAAACCATGAAGCCAGGCAGCTGAAATAGACAAGGGTTTCTCAGAAACTTCTCTTTTACATTTTCATTCTCTCCACACTGAGACCTCCCAAGAATAACAGTCAAACACAAAGGAAACCACTTAAACAATTATTTTAGTCAGGCCAAGTAACTTAAAAGAAACAAAGAGAGAAAATTACAAAATACTTAATTTGAACACTATAAAAAATGTAAAAAAAATGTGACAAAAATTAAGTATTTCACAAACGGCATTTTGGTTCAAGTTATGCCTAAATATCACACTCTTAGAGCTCAGAATTACTTGAAAATCTGTGGGGTTTTTTTTTGTTTTTTCAAGAATAAAATATTTTGGTTTTGCAAAAAAAAAACCAAAAAAACAAAACCTTGCACAGAAAATGGGAAGATAAAATTACTTCCCAATTGATCCAAAGTAATTTTCCTGACTCTCTGCTATTGTTCAACCATTACAAAAACAAGCGTGTTACCAGAGCACACAAAGGCAATAAATTGGGCAAGGAGCAGATATAAGTATTAAAAAGCTAAAAAAAAAAATCAAATCTTATAAAAGCACAAGATCTGTAAAGGAACCCCATTTGAACTGCAGTGCACATAGCTCTTATGCCAGATACTTTGTGCATAATGTACTCCAGAAATTAAAAAGGAAGGGGTGTTGTGCTCCAAGGCTCAAAAGGAACAGCAGAACCACGATGATCAATATTTCTCTGAGGGAGCTCCAACAGTGTTAAGGTTGCCTCCAGAAATCCTGGTAACGTCTCTGAGTCTTTAAACAGGGTCCCTCAAGCACTGGTATTTCGGGAAGCCTTGGGCAAACTCACAGAAGATTTTCTGCAAAGTTCCCTTATTGATGCACATAGTTTCTCTATATGTTGTAAGGTCACGGGGGAATAATTTAGGATCTCTTTTCTTTTTTTTCTGGCTCTAGTGCCCAAAATAATCAACAAGACAATTCACCAAAGCCCTAAACATTCAGAGAGAACAAATCATGACCAAGCAGCTCCAGCACCTCTGAATAAGGGCTAAGTCTTTGCCAACTGTGACTTCTGTCTTTGTGAAAATGGTCAGACCTTTCTGATAATCTATCTATCAGACCTAATTCTGATAAACACAGTTTCTCAATGCGTTGGTAAGCGTGGCTGCATAGAAAGATTTGAACAAGAGTGTGTGGACAAGTTCTTGCCCAGGGCTGAGCAAGAGTCCCATTGCTACTGTGCTATCACGAATTAGGGTGGCATTAGTAAACTTTACCAGCCCATCACATCTGACTAAAGCATCCAGACTTCATTGATATTACATAATACTCTCCATTCTCTCAAACAGGTGTTCCTTTGCCACACCAAAATTCTTGTATTTTAGCTCCCCATACCCTACAGTGGCAATTAACCAGTTTGTTAAATTTTTCCAATTCACCTAAAGCAGAGTTGGAATGACTAAGCTAGAAAAAATAAGTGCTTTCTAGATCTTAAAAATCAAATTATTTGGGTGCATATTAAAGCCTTTGGCATTCTTCATGCTTTTTTTTTCAGCTGGCCATGGGTAACTGATGGACAGGAAATAGAGCAGGCAATTACAAGACCTTTTCTATGCATTTGCTCTGAGGTGTGAATACTGGTTCTTTGGCTAGTCCTTCAAAATTGATCAGATAATAAGAACCCTCGAGGAGTTTGTACAGCTCTTAGTTGCTACTCCTGCAGTCCCAGTTCTTTCAGAAGCTCACACATTTGACTCAGTAAACAGTTTACAGATCAACTCAATGTGCACAGGTAAGTCCCTCCACCTCAACTTCTTGGAACACTCCCATACACTTGAATGCTCCCCTTAGCTCTCAGATTTTGCTTATTTTAAAATAGCATCGCTTAGAATAAGTGCCAAAGCACATGGATGGTGCTTCAGAAATTACAAATGAGGCAGAGGCTACCAGAAAAGTGTTGAACCATCAGTTTCAATGTAATGCTACTATTGCATTGTACTCCAGAGTAATTGAACTTCGTATTTAGAAATCCAGGTTGTAATCCATTCCTTTACAAAGACAGACCTTTTCTGAGGTCTGTCTATGCATCATTACAGTTTAACAACAAACAAAAAGTACAGGAGGTGCTCAAACACAACATCCAAAGTCAATAATGTAGTCTTACACAGTAAATATATATTTGCTTTTGGTTTAGAATTTCTGTTTCATTCAGCCTTCAACTCCACACATCTCTGTAGTTTTTAAATTAAAAGTTAATTGTAAAAATAACTATCTGCCTCTTTAAGTGTTTTTGCCATCTTTTTTCATTGCAGAAAGGCATAAATTACCATTTTGAAAACTCCAGTTCCAGCTGAGCTCCCAGCCCAATAGAACTTTCTTACACTTCTCATTACAAAGACAAATCCTTTTCTCGCTTGAGGTGAGTAGAACACCCCATGGTAAATGCTTAACAGCATCCCTGAGTGATAAGATTCTCAGAGATACTAGTTCTGCAAAATTTCACATCAATACACTGAACAAATTACCTCTTGAGCTGGGCTAAAGGGACATAATAGTATTTAAATATATATTATTCTCAGAGGAAAAGGAATTCTGATATAACAACAGGCTGGAGGGGGAAAGCTACTGGTGCTGGAGACACACTGCACTGAGTTATAAGAGTAATTCAGATATTGAATGCCTTGAGGAAAACAAGGCAAGTACTATTCTCTACTCCTCTGTTGTCATCTTATTGCAAGGTTCCATACCTTCTTGGTGATTCCTCATGAGCAGCTCCTCACAGCACTGACTCCTTCTTCACAGCACAGCCAACAAACTCCAACGCTCTCCTCACCCAGCTCACCCACCCTTTTGTAGCACCCTTCTAATTGGACACAGCTGTGGCCCATTAAGGGCAGGGCCGTTCCCAATCTTTGGTTATTAGCACAGCTGCAACTCCTCAGGGGTGAGATTACCTTCTGCACCATTTTCTTACATTCTACCCCTCCACACTTGTGGAGGGATAGAATGCAAGAAATAGCTTGTGCTGGTTCTTAAGTGCTCCGGCAATGTCAGCTCAGTGGGTCTGATGAGGAACATTTAATGAAAATTTTTCTATGTTAGGAAAACAACTTTAAATCTTTTTATATTTTCCATCATACAGAAGGAGTCCTGTAAGCAGGGGTTCTAGAGTCAAAATATTAATGATTTTGGAATTGGAATACATTGTCCATCTGATTTGGAACAGACGTGGAACCTAGATCTTCTGCAATGGTGCAAGTGGGTACTCCTGAATGAACAGAAGTTCTCAATTATCTGCTGCTCCTAATGATACTACTTTTCTCCAAAGCAGAAAAAAAATTTTTAAAAATTAAATTATTTATAGCCAGTACTCATCTCCATCCAACATCTCATGCCCCTCTGTTGGCGAAATCCTCTCCTTATAAGTTTTGACTATGATAGTCTAAGCACAGTGAATTGGGACTTGGAGCAGTGATTCCTTGTTTTGATTTTGGTTTTTGGGGTTTTTTTTGGTTTTTTTTTGTTTTTGTTTTACCAGCAAATATATAAAGAAACAACCCTACAGTGGTCAAGAAAAATAACCTTGACATAATTTTACTCCTGTCTCACATATACCCTGGCAAAAGCACCTTTTCAGGTTTCTATTTAATTCCTTCAATCACATCTATGACATTGCTTACCACAGCACATATATATCAATATCACCATAAATTTGATGATTTCTATATTTTTGAGAGACAATGTTCACACAACAGCTTTGAATTAAGCTGATTAAAAACCATTACCAGAAAATCCTAAGCTGCAGTAAACCATAATTTTTACCAAATATTTAAGCCAAAGCAAGCTAGCAAAGCAAAACAAAAAAAAGAAACCAAAGAACAACAGCAACAACAAAACTCTAAAAGCCAAGGCCAAGAGTAAGCAGAATTTTTGGGTGTTTAGTACCTTTGGAGTAGAAATAGACATGGCACTTGTAAATTATTGATGTTTCTATGAGTCATCATGCAGCATCAGATGCTCAGATGGGAAATAAAGTTTCCTATTAAGATACAACCTCTAATGTTTTTACATGTGGAGACGACAAGCCATGCTGCTCACACATTAGCTTTTCCAGAAATAATTAATAACAAACCCAGAAAAACAGGGCATCTTTGCTCTGACTTTAGATCTTCAAAACTCCAACATCTAATTCCTAAGTTCATATAACACTATTTTTTAAATAATTGAACAATAACACACGCTACTTTCAATATTTGGAGCAATAGAGTAATCTTCTTGGCAAGCTCAGAAGCACTCACCACTTGACTGAGCTGAGCAGCTCAGTGGATTTCTCACATCTAAGTAAGTCACACTAATGTGTATTAATGAAACACACCTTTAACTTCTTTTCCTGCCTGCCACACAGCCTGTGCTCCAGTCCTCTTTCAAGTATTTCAATATTTTATGCAGTGATTGCTTAAAGCAGAACAAAGAGTACTCCAAGCACAGCTGAAACACATGATTTCCATCCTCAAGCTGGATCACCCCAACACTTCCCTAGAAACTTGGTCAGCAATTTTTTAGGTCTCTCTGGTTCACTGAATTATGTGGAAAACAGTCTCCAACATAGCTGCAGATGACTAGAATCAAAAAGTTACCCATCTGCCTGGGGACATTGAACTCAGACCTTTGAGGCTGCTCACACCACTGCTGCATCAGCAAATAAAGGGAAAACGGGCAGGACATCCTCTTTAAGCTCCTCCTTATAAAGTGAGATTTAATTAATTAATGAAGGAGCAGCTGTTTCCTTTCCGAAAGACCCACTCCTGCCTAGTACCTATAATGTGGCACCAACATCCCTGAAATATCAGGGTCTGATTTAAATATGACTGTGTCCTCAGTGAATTCTCTTGCTTATGTCAGAAAATTCCCCATTTTGAGACACCTCGCATCTTTTGAATATCCCCTGAAGGGAGCACAGCTCTCATATTCAGCTCAAATGCCAATGCCATTTTGGTTTTAAAATCCCATTTTGTAAGTTGAGAATAAAGCCTAAATTACTTCAAAATACAAATTGATTCTAATGCAGACTGTGCTCCTAAATCAAAGAAGCAAAATACCCACAAAAGATATAGAAAGAAATTTGTCTCACATCCCAAAGCACCAGCATGGACTAGAGACATTTAAAAATCCATTTCTAATTCAAAGATCTTAATAGGTGATATATTTTTCAGAAGTACTAAACTGCCAGTCACTTAATGCAAAAAATCTTTACTGCCTAGAAGAATCATTTTAGAATTCTTTTTCAAGGGAACCTTGAGCCTTATGCAACTATTTTCCATGAATGCACAGATTTTACATAAATTCTGGGTGGGATTAGGCTGAAAAGAAGCAATTTCTTGTGAGGGAGAGACAGAAAGTGGCTAATTACAGTTCAAATAAGAGGCATTTTCTCATGGAAAATATAGAATATCCATTTAGCTCATACACAGATAGCTTACATGAGTGTTTGCAAAGCTTATAAAAACTAGATTGACTAGTGGTGATTGTTTTAATATAATACAAATGTTTTTGTCTTACTGCCATTCTTTTAGAATTATATAAATTTAAGTGTTTACTGTATATTTTCCATTTTCTTTGAAGTAACTCAATTGTGTTATCTGGTCTGTATCAAAGGAATTCATCTAAATCAAATATAAAGTCAGCATTTAGTTTGACAAGTGTCAGTTTTATTTTCTTATCCCTATCCCAGTTTCAATGCATCTTTAAACATATTAGTAAATCCTTTCTTCTTCACACACAATAGTTTGAATTTCTGGCACTATTCTGTGCTACTATCACCATTCTTTAAAATTCTCATTTTTGGAATTTTGGAATTTTTAAAACATCCATTTTAGCATTTAATGGATAATACATGTATATTTTAAAATTCACATTATATAATTAAATACAATAAATTAATAATATATTTACATAAAAATGTTAAATATTAACATAATAATGTTTTAAAATAGCTAATTTTCCTTCACCTTAAACACAGTAACACTATATAAAATCTATTTGCAATATATTGGTTACAGTATACCATTCTCATTTTTACGCTAATAAAAGATTTACGCTAAAATCAAACAGATGCAATAAATCTGACAAATGGGGCATTTTTTCTGAAAAGAATTGTAACACTGTGCCTGAAATCAGATTACATATGGGGCTGCCTTTAAAGTGAAATTTTGTAAATTGTCATTGGATTGACAGATATCTCATAAACCCAAACTTTGCACTTCTGCCCAAGTTGTGGCTCTGAACTGAGATTGACAAAGGTTTGGGCTGAGAAATGACTGCAGGTTTGTTACATTTAGCCTGTTGATAGACATTTTAGTTTGTGGTTAAGACTATCACAGCATTAATGAAAAGAATCAGATATATCACAGTCTGCCCTTGAGTTTTGTTCCAACTTTCCCCCCTGAATTGACTGAGTGTGCCATCTGTGCAGTCTATAGAAAGATTTCACTGTTATTTAAAAAAAAAAAAAAAGGAAAGAAAAGTAGGTAAATTCTGTGGGAAGGCTTTCTTGGTGGTTAGGAAAATGAAAATAAATAAACTACTTGTGATTCCACCCTGGAGACAGATGAGTGTTATTACAGTCATAATAACGTGTTGAATTTATTTACTAATTCTGGATTTTTCAGTAGTGTACTTTGTATTGGAAGTACTATTTACTACAAAGTGTTTCTGTCAGCTTCTCTTTTTCTTGTTTCTTTCCACATGAATGATTAAAGATACATTATGAATTTGGTCTTCTGCTCAGTGAGGACTTTTAAGGTCCTTATTATGAGGCCATGGAAGATAAGGTGCCCAGTCACACCATGTACACAGTTATTTTGACCAGCGTCTTGTCCAAAGATCAAGTACCAGTGACATGGTTTTTTGTGGTTTCACATTCAAAAATAAAATAGGTTAGCTTTGCTAACTAAAGAGATCTGTCCCAATGAAATTTTCCCTCGTGATAAATTAATTAGTTCAGGAAAATGAAAAACAGGATTTTCTGTGTTTTTTTTTTTCCCCAAAAAAACCCCATGGTTTAAATGAAAAGCAAATATTGGATTAGTTTGGTATTTGCTTAACTTGAATCTCCAATGTTGAAAAAAAGCTGAGTAGGTTAAGAACTCAAATCAACTTTCATTGGGATTTAAACTGCTAGGTGACAAAATGCTTTGGAGATTGTTATGATCTGCAGAGAAAAAATGTCAATTTTCAAAATGAACAAATAATTGTCAAAATTGTTCCTGGTTTCATACAAGATTATTCTGTGGGAAAAAAAGCTTAATGGCTTTATCTCTTCTATCTCTGCTAGCATAGAAAGCAGGCTTTTCTCCTGAGAGCACACAAATCAAACTTTTTGTGGACCCTCTGGCTTTTGTTGTTTGATAACAGGTATCAAACAACAATCCTGGGTGCTCCCTTTCCTTTAAGGATTGGCGCCACACCTGCAGCTACGTGGAAAAAGTATTTTCTATGGGTGTGTATTCTGGTCAGCATCTTCTCTCATAGTCTACTCTGGTAAAATAAAATAATTGATTCCAGAAGAAATCAATACGGTTAATTTTGGGTTTTTTTTTGTTTTTTTTTTATTTTTTTTCTGTTTTGGGAATATTTAGTTCTTCATGTTGTTTTTGTTGTCTTAGTTTGTTTTGGGTTATTTTTTCTGACACCAAGTAAAGTGAAATTAAAGTGAAACGACTTTGCCCTTAGATACATAAGGACACAGGAAACAACATGAAATCTAGATAGTAGGATGCTCATGCACATTTGCTGATTTCTTCTAATCTGGATACAAAAATCCCTTATAAAAGTCCCTTATCAGTGTAAGGCTGTGATCTCAGAAACAGAAGTAATTGTCTCAATGCTGACAAGTTGCCTTTCTTGTTTACCTTTCCTGTGCTTTCAAGGGGAAAGGGTGATAAGCAGATTCTATCTTGTTCTTTGCAGACTACCCTAGAAAGAGTTTGAGATTAAGACCCTTCGAGAGAAATTCCATTAGAAATTCAGTGTACAGTGTACTTGAGATAATGCAAGAGTTTGGACTGTACCTCTCATTTTTTCCCGAATCTTTAATAACCTGGAGGTAATGTACCATACCATCTAAATCAAAAGTTTAAAAATATATAGCGTACTGAAAAGTATAAATATGGGCACCAGGGCTGTTCATCAGAAATATTTATTTGTTTCAGATTCAAATTTGTTTCAAAAAATATTTATGCACAATAATTATTTAGGAAGAAAATTGTAGCAATAATACTTCTTCAAATTGTCATTTGGATTTATTATCTGCTTGAAGACAGAATATATTCAAAAGGTAAGTTATTATTTAGGATCCAGCTGACTGTCAAATCTGACTTGTGTAAAAGGATTTTGCACCATTTCCATACTGATGTTTGCATCTCTTTGTCACAGAATTACAGAATCACAGAATGGACAAGATTGGAAGGGACCACAGCAGTCCTTGATCCAATCTCCACACTCAAGCAAGGTCATCCCAGACTCAGGATTGTCCAGACAAATCCTGAATATCTTCAGTGAGGCAGACCCCCTCACCTCTCTGGGCAATCTGTTTCAGTGCTTGAGAAACAGCACAGTGAAGTAGTTCTTCCTCATTTTCAGGTGGAACTTCTTGGACACAGGAGCCTGGGCTCTTCCAGAAGAGCTGGGCATGCCAGCACAATCCATCAATGTTCCCTGGGATGAAAGCTGCTGTTGTGGCCAGGGCCCTTCCAGGATCTTCTTGCCCATGTGGTAGACCGGCACAAAGCAGAAATGTTTGAGGGCAACCAGCACATTTTGGCTTCTGGTTGCACATGATTATCAACCAGAACATCCACAGAACTTTGTCCCTCATCCCTGTCTGCTGAGCCTCCATCCTGCAGCTCCTCAGAGCCCCAGGGCAGGCCAGCATGGTACCATCCTCTGCCAGAGCAGCAGGGGCAGCAGTGCAGGGTGCAGGCCTGCAGCAGGGCTGCTTGGGTTGTGCAGCAGGGCAGGGGGCTGCAGCTTCAGCCCTGGCTCCAGGGATTCCAAATGTGTCTATGGTCAGGAGAGCCATGCTTCAAGCACCACAACAAATAAGCTCAACACCACAACAAATAATCTTTTCCTCTTCCTATCACTGACACTCATGCCCCCATCACGCTTTGCACAGAGCAGCCCAGACTGTTCCAGTATAGGCAGAAAATCCCCATGCAGACATTTCTGAAGTGTTCCCTCTGTTCTGAACTCGTTCTGGCTTCCCTCCCCACCCTTTCCCTCCCATCTGGCACTGACAGGGAGTGATGGGTACGGTCTGTCCTCCCCCAGCCAGAGAACCAAGCTGTGCTCCCCAGAACGCTTCCCTCGTTAGTCACAGCAGAGCTGGAATGGGAATGTCCCCCAGCAGTGCCAGCCCTGACCTCCATGGGCCTTGTCTCATGATGAGAGGGCCCCAGGGAAAGCTGTGACAAGCCCCAGGGGCCGTGCACAACCTGTGGAGGTGCTGGAGGCCACCTGCCCTCGGAGGGGCTCAGGGAGGGCTGATCCCACAGCATGCTGAAAAGCGATCTCATCCTAATGATTCAGCCAGAAATCAAAAGATTGTCTGCCTTCTTTCATCTATTCGCCATACAGTCTGCATACAAATTCCTATTCAAATATCATTAAAGCTCAAATATTGAATTATTCAGTGTAAGCAGCTTTGTGAAACACAAACTTCATGGCTGATTACACTTTGACTACCCCTGACTCATAGAAATAATTTAACTCCGTGAGTTCGTGTACCAAACCACACATGAAACTGAGTTTCATACACCACATCATAAAAACAGTGTTAAAATTAAAGATTTTTCCTTCACTTTTCACACACAGCAAGGTGAGAAAATAAATGAAAGTTTATTGCTATATAAAAAAGTTTTGAAAGATAGTGGGAAGAAAAAACATTTAGGAGCAGTTACAAGACAGCACTGAAAATCATGTAGAGACTATTTCGTGGCCAAAAACAACTAAGGAATATAAATAGTGCTTTTAGGGAGGAAAAATGTGTTTTTTTAGGGAGGAAAAGCACTCAACTTTCCTCAATTTTGAAACAATAGTCGTACACACACAGAGAATAAAGTACTTCCCTAATAAATATCTATAACACAGTGCAAGAAAGAAAAGACTAACACCCATTTCTCTTGCAGAAGTGTATGTTTAAAAATATTCAAATCAAATCAACTGTAGTGACTCACATTAATATGGTATGCAAAACCAAAGGCTTGTGTTCATGCTATCACTGTATCCTTAACTTGATTAAAGTGGATTAAATATTTATGTAGGGCAGCCAACTTGGTTTTATGTCTTTTCCATTGAGCTCAGAGCACACCTAGATGAACCAGAACTTTGTGCATTTACAGAGTTACAAATCAAAGATAAGTGTGCACAGCACCTTTTCTGGAGATTATGCGGTCAGTCTTCCATGAACCAACATAACAGCAAATCACGATTTCATTCTACTTGGATTTCTATTGCCAACCAAAACATTCTGAGGCAGTACTGTCAGATTCCAGGTACTATATCTGAAGGGAGAAAATACTCCATTTTATTATGCTCCTATCCAAGATTTGCTTCTTTTTTTTCATACAGCTCTTTTCTAATAAGTTCACATTTTACAGGTGTAATTGATTCTTGCAGCAGCGCTGGAGTATTTTCAAATGCAGGCCCTAGATTTGTTAATTTATAAGTAGGTCTCCTTTCTCATACCTGATAACCAACTATGCATATGTGTTTTCTCACATACATCAGTTCACTGTGTTAGACTGCAGACCCAGTGACCAACAGCCAGCAAGTGGTCTCCTGTTTCTAAAAGTCGTGTGTTTTCTTTCAATGGATATTTGATATCCTATCTAGTCAGTGCTGCTTACAAATGGTATTCTAATGAGGCATTATTTTATTAAAAAATAACTTGCCTGCTGAATAAGAGGAAGAATAGCCAGTGCTCGCTTCCTGCAGTTAAGTGTTACTGGTCTAGCAAAACCCATTTTTCTTTTTAGGATCAGGAGGAAGGAAGGTAATTCCATTGGAATAGAAGCTGACTGCTGTAATCAGCAAGCACGCCATGGATCAGCGCTGCAGCTCTCTCATTCTGGTGTGGAAGTGATCCCACTCTAGCACATCTCAGGAGGGACACTGAATAGGTTAACTTTTGGGGTTTTATGCTTTTTTGTTTACCCATATGCCAAATAAGCACAATTATAGTTACCTCTTGAGCAGTCCTCTTGCATCACTGCAAAAACTTTAAACCTTTTAGGTTGCAGGTTCAGTGGATACATAATAAAAAGAGGGTACCGCAAGGAAAACAAATAAAAAGGGACAGAGACTGAAAAAAAAATATTTTTGATGCCTTTTTTTGTTTTGGTTTTGGTTTTGGTTTTTTTAACCCAGTGGAATTTCTCATTTTCTAACTATATAAAGCATTTCATGGAGAGAATGACAGTCACAGCTTAATTATGAGTGTGATCAGTCCTGAAACATCTAGAACCTTGATGGTTGGTGAGAAAGAGGATGGGAAACAACTTAATGCTGTTAATCAAAACCACAATAACTTCTTGAGCCCTGGACATTTTTATTAGAGTCAAGAGTGAAAAATAATAAACAATGTAAAAATTAAAAATACATTTTGATATCTTACAGCAAATGTTGAGAAGTATAGGAATGAGTTTAAAATACTCTAAGAAACAATTATTTACAAGGAAAAAATGTCACCAGAGTACTTTGCTAAGAACTAACCAAGAGATTGGCAGACCCACTTGCTCGCTTTGCCAAAGTTTCATCTTTCCAAAGGTCTAAGTGATGAGGGATAACACAGGTTGCAGTTCCTTATCCTCCATAAAGACATAAAACTGCTTTTAGGGTGAAAAATTTGTATATAGATAGATGGATGTGGAAGAGCAAGCAATACCTCAGGGGAAAAGGAAAGGTATCCATTTAATGCAAGCAAATTGTGGCAATTTTGGGCTTCAGGGAAGTAAGGGAAGCTTTGCTATCGATTATAATGGAACAAGTCACTTTTGACCTGTTACCTACAATAATTATGATTTAAAAGCAAATTCTATTTTAAAAGCTCTCTACTTTTGCAAGACATAGTGATGTCTGCAAACTGGACTTCAGAAAATCAGACAAAAAGTTTCCAGGAGACATCTCAGACAGCTAAACACTGTTCCTTTATGTGGATGATGCTTCTTTTTTAATGTGGGACTTTTTCAAGGTTGGAGTGGCAAACTGTTCACTGAGGTGAATATGGAAATTTAATAAATTAATTTTTTCCAGATCTATTTACCTGTGCATTTTATGATCACTGTTTATTTTCTGTACTCTTGTTTTAATCAAATAAATAAGGCTAAATGCAGTGCCACTGGTGGAGCTTGGGAAAGTAACCTGTTCTCCAGAACTGCTCCTGAAAAAGGCTAAACACTTCAAAGTCAGCAAGGATAAAGGTTTTTTTGCAGGCATACTGGACTCACTCACACCCTGGTTGCTGAGAGAATTAATTTCAGCTCTTTCAATGCCTTTGGCCATTTTGAGGATATTTTATATAGTATTTTGATTAGGTTTTTTTATTGACTAGTGCTCTGTGTAGCTGGCTGGTGCAAGAAGCTGTTTTCAAGATAGAGTACCACTGTAAAAGAAGTTCAGAGAAGTATGTTGACAGGACTGCTAAGCAGGTCTAGAATAGCAGAGGTGTACAACCCCCAGGGGTTTTGATGCAGGTGTGATGCAGTGAAATAAAATTGACAGTAAGCATTAACTGATGTGCCCAGTTATCCAATAGGTCAGTGTATGCAATTCCAAGTATGCACTGTCATCCTCTGAGCTGAAAAGAAATTATGATGCTGCATCAGTAATGCAAAAACACACTCAAGAATGAAGAGTTTTCCACATGCAAGATTTTTTCTTTTGAACTTTTCCTGTTTGGATATCTATTTTTATAGAGTACTTTCTGTCCGCCTTATAGAGGATGTAAAACCTGAAGATCCAATTTCAGGAGCATTTTTCTCATGCCAGTAGCTTGCCTGACTGCCCATGGCCTACTTATGTACATACAGCCTGTGGAGTCAGGCCTGGAGCACACAATGCCCAAAACTGCTCTGGTTCAGTGTATAAGAGCAGGTGCACTGACAGTGAAGTGCACAGGGGTACTTAAGGGGTGAAAACAGCAGATGTTTTGTCCTACAGAGCTCCTTTATGGTTCCTTTCCCACGTAAGAACTTGATCAGGGTTTACTCATGGCAGCAGGAGTCCATTTGATCAATTTCTTTAATTATGAGCCGGTCATGGATATGGGCTTGACATTGCTTTAACTAAAAGCCACCCACCCCACACACGCACACAAAAAAATCCCCGTATTTAATTAGGGAAAAAGAAAAGGTAAAGAAATGAAGAGATTCATTTTCAAGGAAAAATTTTCAAGCAAGGCTGAATCAGCCAGACCATTTGTCTGCTCTGTCTGGAAGAAATTTATATTTACCTGAATAGCTAGAATAAAGAGAAGCATAATAAAAGGGATGTGGGTAGTAAGGGAATATGATGAGGCAGCAGTGGGGTACAGAAACTGACAATCAGATACATAATTGTTGCCTGAATAAGGAAAAAATGTTCTCATGTGTTTCTGTCTGTTCATCTGTATTCATCTGGGAAGACAGCAAAGGATAGGAAATAAAAATACCCCAACAAAGTAAATCTATTTCCCATACATCTTGTTAAATGCGTGCCTGTATCTCCACACTGATAGAAATTCAAAGCTTTCTGAAACTCATTATCTCAATGAGAAATTACAAATTATTCAAGAGCAGCTTCATTTTAATTCATATTTAAATAATTCCCTACTAATTTGAAAATTCAAGTAAACCCATACTGTGGGAAAATATAGAAGGTATCCTACTAGCAGACAAAAATCTTTGTTTCAAAGCCAATACATTTATAGTGTCAAATTAAACATGACTTGATAATTTTGAGTTTGAATAACTTAAATTTTCACCTATCATTTTTTCTTTTGAATAGCAGCATTATAATGAATAAATTACCTTAGAAATTACAGAAAATATCCCTGGCAAATATTGCACCTTCCACTTGATTTTTTTATGAATTTTATTGCTCTTATCAGTCCAGGATGTTTAACTGAATAAGAAGACAAACTAGTTCAATTATCTCATCAAAATATGTTACAGTTTAGACTTTAGGAGAACTATTTACTAGCAAGAGTATTTAAGCAACCAGGAGATAGATAATTAATTCAGTAGGAGGGTCAATTATCTTAATAAGGACTGGAGGTGACATAGCATTTTGTGATTTTAATCTGCAACAGGTTATTGTGAAATTGCCTGAGGGTGAACATAATCAATTTGGAGCATCTAAGCAACATTTACTTTGTACTAAACCTGACAAACAACCTGAGGAAATTCAGCCATGCAGTCAAACAGAACAGGAACACACAGAAGAATAAAGATATTCTTCTTCAGAGGTGGGTGAAAAAATGACACTTGGTGTAAGATATTTACAGAAAATTTTACATGGGTTATTGTCTGCTATCCTAAAATGCATTTAGTTCCGTAACAGACTTGAATTTACCACCACCTAACCCACAAAGAAGTGTCTAAAGTTTTATGAAAAGAAGGAAAAATAAATCTCACAAAATGTAGAACTCAATATACAATATCACCCTGTGCATTAAGAGCAGATATTACCATGTACTACGACAGTATTCAGGCATATTATTTATTAAACCTATGTTGAGTGACTACAAGTCCATGTTTTTACAGCTAAATTATGTTTTACTCAGCACCACTTAAAGAAGCCGCTGAGAAGTCACTTTTTTGGAATTTCTTGTCTGACAGAAAGAAATTCACATCATTAAATTGCAAGAAAGTGTTCACAGTACAAAGCTGCCTCTTTGGTCATTTGGTGTAAATGGGTAATTGACAAAAGTATCTGGATTACATTTGAAAGCTCAAACTTTTAAAACACAGAGGAAAATTTATTTTAATACATTGGAAATAGCTAGAAAGATTTAATATTTTAATTTGACCTTTATGTCTACATTGTGCAAATAGATTCTAAGTTGTTCTGAACATTGACTCACAGAAACCAAGATCTCAGATTGTGTAATTAGCTTGGCTTACAGCAGCAAAATCACGTTGGAGTTTCTCATCATTAAAAGTACCAGTGAAGAAAGGGATGTCACAGATCTAGTAAGAAAAGAGAAGTGAGGGTTATTTTTTTTATGTTGTTCTTTGATTTTCATCATGAAAAGCAGATAGATTGGCCTTTCTCCCCCCTTCAGCACAGAATCAATAAATTGAGCACAGTTGTGAACATTGGCTGAATGACTAATATCAGTGTATCGCCTGTGGTGACCCAAGCCAGTCTCATTCCCAAAAAATGCATCTCTGTGGTTATTTTATAGCTATTAGTGCAGCATGTCTTTAAGAAGAAATATTTCATAAATTCTGCCTGTGTTCCCAGAGAGATGGCACGTTGTTTATCCCAATAATGAAACAATTAGAAAGCTTAGCAGGTATAAGAAAGATAACACTCTACCTATCTTCCAAATCTATTACCTTCTGTTGGACTCCTGCAGACTTTCCAACCTGAAAAAAAGAATTAAAAAAAAAAATCCTTCATTTTATTTTCTCTAAATTCTTATGCTTATTTACTTAATCACAGAATGACAGAATGGTTTGAATTGGAAGAAGCCTTCAAAGTCGTCCAATCCCCCTACCATGGGCAAGGTAGATCACCAGACCAGGTAGCTCAGAGCCCCATCCAACCTGGCCTTGAAACACCTCCAGGGATGGGACAGCCACAGCTTCTCTTGCAAACCTGTGCCAGGCCTCACCCCCTTCATGGTAAAGAATATTTTCCTACTATCTATCTAATATCTACCCCCCTTCAGCCTAAAGTCATCCCTCCTAGTTGATGTTGAAGATAATTCCATTATGCAGCACCTTTTGGAGCAGTGGAATAAAATGTCATGCTGTCCATCAGCCAGCAACAAAATGGGTTCTAGGGTTTGAAGAAGTCTACTCCTGTCATGAATAGAAACAAATTTCAAGAAAATTCTTCTTTCCTCCTGGCCCTTACTCAACTGTGTATTCAACCTTAGGCACTTCAAGTCTTAATGTAAAGATTTAGTAGCTGTACCCACATTAACACCACCTTGCTGTTTGTGAACTGACACCTTTGATTTGGGTGCTTTCTGTGGAAAGTCTCTAGAACTATTGCCTGTACATCAAAGAGGGCACATCCAACCTACAGCATTTGTGTGGTTAGAAAAAATTAAGGATTTGGTTGAATACATGTCTACAAATGTAGTGTCTTCTAAAGAACCCTTTTAAAGTCATTTCATCCCTCTTTCCTTCCCCATTTGAACAAGCAAATGTTTAGGATCAAAATACAGGAAAAAAAAAAAACCAAACTGCTGTGTATGCAAAATAAATGGGTGTGTCAAAAATAATATACTGGATTACAGAGCTAGATTACAGTAGACAACCTTGAGAAGGTCTGTAAGAAGCAATCATTAGAAAATAAATCAGTACATAAGTACCATAAAGCACTAAGGAGAAAGAGAAATTAAGGGGGAAAATAGCTGAAAAATCTAAGAACAAAACTTTTTAGCTAGGACATCAAGCTGTAGAACAAAAGAGAAACATCATGTGAATGCCCAACACATGGGAACAGCACTTGTGCTCTGAGAATAAGTAAACAGAAAGACTGCATTATGCAAAGCATTCTGTAAGGATTTTGAGACAGACAAGTTCACTAAGAATCAAGCTGAATGCACTCTTTAAAAATCACCCCAACATCTGTAAAAACAGATGTGAATTTTGGCATGTAGGAAAAGCCTGACTTGCTGACACTAAACTGGTCTTGCAGGACTTGTGGAGTTTAAAATCTGATGTCTCAGGTGTACCACAACAGCTAAAGCTGATTAAAAAAATCAATGGGAATGTGTCAAGGTAGTCAAAATTAGCAGTCACAGTCATTAAGCTTCAGACTGAAAGAAGAGAAGGAAATGAAGATCCTGCTCTGAGTAAACAAAGAAAAAGAGAATGATTTCTGTTAAGCAAGAACTTAGAATAAACCTGCAAGTCAGGCTCTATTTATTGTCAAAATACAGTCAGATAAAGGCTTTTCCGATTCCTTTTCTCTGTTTTAAATATTGATAATTTATCTTTCACTTTGTGATCTTTCACTGTCTTCTTCCCCTTTTGTTTCTGAATGGGTTTCTATATAGCTTCCCATCCAAGAAATCTCTTCATTACTCAGAATAGGCAGGGTTCTGCTTTTATCAAAATGTACTGGACTAGATTCTTATTTTTATGCAATAGTAGCAACTAAGCCAAATACCACGCCATAAATATTTAAGCAGTTTATATTCATGTCATTGTTCTTTAACAACAGAATGAAAATATCATAGCAACAAGAACTCAAGTATGAAGAAAATACCAGGACTGAAGAAAGTTAGTAAATTTAGTCTTTAGTGAATTCACATTGGCAGTTTGAAGCTAATTGTTTAATTTTCATTGGGTTAAAATCTACGAAACATTGAAGAAAATTTGCCAATTAAAAAAATTTCTGCCTGAAAACAGTTTGCTTGCAACTGCTGCAAGGAATAACTAAAACTATACTAACCACAAGAGATAAACCAATAATTCTTGACTATTTTTTCCCATTTGTTTGACATTTTTACATTTGGCAGTACACTGTGTATTGACAAAGTAACTGTTTCCAATATACACTCAGTTTGTTAGTCAATTCATGTGTTGCTGGCACAGATTTTCCACACAGCAACAGAGGAGCAAAATATGAAAATCCTCAGGAATATGTAACTAGAAGCCCATAAAAATTGGCAGAATTATAAAAGCCTAGTATATAAAATAAGTTTGATTTTGTAGGCAAATAGATTTCACCTTTGGTTTGTCATTTGTTCTTTTTTGTTTCAGCTTTGCTTTTCCTTACAAACTTCTTTTAGAATATTTGCATCCAAAGCTTAAAGCCTTAAATACAAACCCGCTTGTGTGTTTTCCAAGTATAGGCAGATTTTGACTGAAAAATATGAAATTGTGAAAATTATGAAAACAGGCTTAACAAACTTGTGGCAAGAGGCAAACAAGCCATGTTCCAGCAGCCCACTCTCATTGCATCAGTGATGAATGTGGCTCAGACAATTCCAAGTTGAAGTTCCCATTCCAGCTGCAGTGGAGGCTCTCTAGGGGAGATAAAATAACAATTTTTGAGTTTCTGCTCTTCCTGATGAAGAACAGCCTCCCATGCTTCAGGGATGCTGGATAACTTGTGGGTTTTTTTGTTGTTGGTTTTTCTTTTTTTTGTTTTTTTTTTTTTTTTTTTTTTTTTTTTGTTTTTTTTTTTTTTTTTTTTTTTTTTTTTTTTTCTCAGCTGCCTAGTGACTAGAGAATTAACAGGAAACTGGAACACAGAAAGCCTGAGAAACCTCAAAGCTCTCCAATTCTCATTTAAAAACTTTCAAGACAGACTATGTAATGGTTGTTAATGTATTTGTCTACACTTGCCTTTTGCTCGATATTCCTTTATGAAAAAGTGCAGCTTTAGAACACAAAAGGAATTTTCCAAGGAATAGATAGTGTGACCTTTTCCCATACCCTGTAAGAAGCATTTATCTCTTCATAGTATAAAATATATATTGAGCAACTTATGCTAGATAACAGATGGTAAATAACCCCAAAAAGCAGAAAACAGAGTCCTACCAAAATATGTGCTTTTTCTTCTTTTTGCTTCTGTCAGACTGTGAATGCTCGGACCGTGGAGAGTCTTTCACAAGAGGTTAGCATTTCTGAGATGTCCCACTGACAGCTGTGAAACCGCTCGTGACACATCCACACCTACAGGACAGAATCATGGCAAAGTGAGTCTGTAAAGTACCTCGAGAAGCTTCCTTTGGCACCTTGCCTCACACAAGGGTAATTTTATCTCTGTCACTCCTGGCTGATGTTTATCGAACCTATTAATAAAGGTGTCCCATGATGGCAGCTACAGTTTTTCCCCAGCAATTTATTCTGTTCCTTTCTATATCTTTATCTTCAAAATCTTCATAGTATCTGATCCATGTTCCTTTGTGCTGAAGTTTAATCTAATTACTTTCATATTTTATTCTTCATGGACACGATGGCAAATTTTTTCGAATTTTTTTCCCTTCCATTTCCCACACCATGAAAGTTGAAAATATGCATTAAAGACTGGAGCCAAGTTTTTTTTTTTTTAATTTATTTTTTAGCTGTAATCAGCCATAATTTATAAAAAATAGGTCTGGATATAAAATTTAAAACTTAGCAAAACAGGAGCTGTAAGAAAACTACAGGGAAAAAATGTGACATGCCAAACAATCAATTAAGACTTTGTCATCTCTGCATGTTGCTAAGCAAAATGGAGGGAGTGCGAGGAGACAAAATGTCTATTGGAGATTTTGTTCAAGGTTTTTTGTTTGGATTTCTTTAATGCTAATACTTTGATTGAAAGACAGCAAAACAACAATTTAATAAAAAGTTATTTTCTGTTGGAAATTGCTTTCAACGGAATATTTTTGACCAGACATGTTACAAAGATTCAAAAGATAATGTCCTTGTCAATCTTCATCAGCCCCTGAATTTTTTTTTTTATATTTTCCTCAAGCAACACAACAATAGTTGAAGTCAAGTTCACTATGTATTTTATGTTCCTCCACTTAACACTTAGTAAAACTTTAGCAATTAGAACTACCCTTCGAAAGAGTCTTAGAAGTTTCAGGTTGTGCCTCTATTTATGGCTGTCTGCTTGGCAAGTTTTCCACGCAGGGGAAGCAGTGGCACATCTGCTGCATGGTCTGCAGTGATTTATATCTCATTCAGGGACATGGTTAAAGCACTGTGCTAGAACAGGGAAAATTTGAACTTACTTTAGAAATTCCAGCTGGGGCAACCAAACTGAACACCCAGGAAGAAAACTCTCAGCTACATATTTTGTCCTAGCTTCCATATATTTAACTTCCTTGTCGTGGTTTTCTAAATTTGATCACTTTTTAAAAGTCATAAATCTCTTAGAACCCCCAATCTATCATAAATCTCAACATTTATTACAATTAAAGACATAGCTTTGTTTTGTTCAATTCTACAAATAGCGCTTGTTCTATGCATATACTTAAAAATCATGTTTCAAAACATCAGAGAAGTTAAAATACTCCATTTATGTGTGTTTTAAAATAAAATTTTATTACACTTAAACAACCATATATATTTTAAGCACTTGTCTTTATATATCTAAACAAAATGTCGGATTGTCTTGACTCTAGTGCCAGAATAATTTTACTCAGAAAGCATTCAGAATACCTAAGTTAGCATGGCATGAATTTACTCTTTAGTCATTATTTTTCCTGCTCTGATGAGCTAGTGAATCTTACCTCTTACTGTGCTTGCTGAGCTCTGGAAATTCTTTGTGACTTCTAAATATATTATCATAACAAACACAGAAAATATGCCCAACATCAGTGTTTAGCCATATCTTATGCACAATCTTTTTTATAAACATGGTGAATCTCAAGCCAGAGAAACTCGAGGACTGTTTAATTGCAAAGGAACTTTCATTAGCTTTAAAGGCCTGAAAGCACTGACAGAACTCCTACCGGACATTGTTCTTTTTTTGACAGAAAGAAGCAGAGAACTCGTCTTTACATAACTAAAATACTCAGCAAACCAGAATCCACACAGTTTAGCACTAAAATAATCAAACGAAACATCTTAGAAAAGCTGTTTTCTTAGGAAGAGGGGCTATGTCATGAGTGACTTCCCTGGCCATAGGGATTTGGAGAAAGAAGTTCAGGGAAAACTGAGGCAGACATTATATTTACAGTCAGTGTTTCAACATTTTAAGCCACAAATATTCTCCTAAATCATCCTATAGAAGATCTGTATTTTTACTGACTTCCATTATTGATAGGTCACTCTTATAAGCACTGAATAAGCCTCTTTTACAAGCCTGTGTTCTTAGCACTCTTTATAGACATTATAGAAAAGTTTTAAATGTCATATTTGATTTGTGTTTTATTTGAAATGGAAATAAGCAGCCCACATAGGTTTAATAATTTATATAGTGTATGGTTTGAAACACCAGGGCACACAGCTTGGATGTCAAAATACACTGTTTGGAACTGAATTGTTTAGTAAGTCTTAAAGGCAGCTATTCCAACAGTCATTCTAAAGAAAACTGTTTTTTTCTCCTAGCTGTTGCATCTACGGGACAAGTCCAAATTTCATCTTGTGGCTGGACTCTTTTAGGTGCAGTCTTTGCACAAATCTAAAATAAAGAATGGGAAAAAAATGATTTTTCCCTTCCAGTCACTGCATAAATTCCTGATGAATGGTTTCAGTGTTGTTTTGGAGCTGAGTATTGCTTTAAACAGTTGGACATACACACCAGGCATCCAGCTTGCCTTCCTGAAGCACACAAGGGCTTTGCCAGACAGAAAACCACAGCTGAACTTGATCCCAATCCAACTCCACTGCCGAACCGCAGAATCCGCAGAAAGCAGAGGAATTATTCTAATTGCACCTGGTAATTAGAGGAGAACACGAGTAGCTGGGAGAAAATTGCTAGGGAGGGAAACAATTTAACACAGAATAGGAAATGTATTAAAAGCAGACTGAGTAAAACAAAACCAGAACAGCACAAGGACGCGCTGCCTTCCCAAGGACTGGTCAGGAGTTTGAGTTGGGGCCATTTCTCCCATGGAGTAAGAGTGGGATGGAGAAGTTGCAGACAACACAAAAATGACTTTTTGATGTCTCTGGTGGAGCACTGGCAGTAGAGCTTGTTGGAAGGGTTGTTTTCAAGGAGTCTTTGCCCTGCTATCCATCCTGAGAACAAGGGTTTGGTGCTACACACTGTAAGCAACAGAAACCTGCCCTGGTGCCAGGGGAATTGGAAAGACCCTGGGCAGAGCTGGAAAAAGTGCTCTATAAATCATGGTGCAAAGGTTACAAAAAAGCAATTCAGATAATTCTTTCCTCAATCTCAAACCTAGTCATCAAGTAATGAACACAGCACCTACTTCCTAAAACCAGACTTTGCTATTTGTTTTGCCTTTTTTTTTTTTTTTTTTTGACAAAATCACCCACTTAGTCGATAAAGGGAATGCAATATGCATGTCTGGAATCTAGTGAGGTCCTTGATAGGATGACTTGCAGAATTCTACTGAAAATTATTTCCCAATGACTCGCAGAGAGCATTGTCACAAGGGCTGAGAGCTGGCTGTACAAAAAAAGGGCTCAAAGTATTAGATTTGGAGCGTAGGGGAGAATATTTAATAGCATTCTGTAGAGAGTCATCCAGTTTAACGTCTTTATTAATAATGTGCATGTGGGAGTAAAAATACATTAATGAAATATGCAGGTGAGAATAAATTAGAACTTGAGGTGAACACCAGAGAGCACAAAGGCGTAATACAAATGGGACCAAGTGAGATTAAGGAATCAGGCAGAAAATTACAAAACGAGCTTCAAATGGGAAAAATACAAACTAATATGTTTGAGGAAAATAATATGAAATACAGATATTCACGGAGTCTGAAAACTAGGGATGAAGTGTAACACGGAAAGGTCTCAAAGCAGTAGTTTGTTGAAAGCTGAGTGAAAAATTTCAGTGTATTTTTTCAGCAAGCTATTTTTTAGTTCTGTTCAAAGCTTCCCTCTTCAGATAACAAAGATACAGTAGCATTTCTGACTTCAGTCCTGCAGCCCTCAGACTCAAAAACACTGGACCTCTTTAAAAATAAATAAGTAAAAATTAAAAAATTAAAGAAATAAATTATATATATATTATATATATATAAAACAGTTTATGATTTTTTCCTTGTATTTCTGCAGTGACATAACTATAACAAACAATCACAAAGCACCACACAAGATGATCCAAGAATTCTGACCTGAGGAATTGAGGGCAGATCCACCGCAAGCAAACCATGGTTTGATTCATTTGTGTAACCAGATTGCTTTTCTTCTCTGGTAGTTTGGGTGAAGAAGTGATTGATTTTTAGACTGGATCCTGATTATATCACAGTGACCATATCTTTTGATTTTAGGTTATACAGAATACTGTGGAGTGTGTTTGATTCAGATATCATCTAGGTCTTTACCCTGACATTACATAGATCTTGGACTTTGCACATATGTTGTCCAAGACCAAAAGGAAAAACCCTTTTGGGGAAATTATTGGGATTTGTTGGAACATATCAGTAAACCAACCATGCACGGGACAATGGAAAGACCACCTTGAAAAATACATAGAAGACAAAGTAAGTCATGTCTGAAAGAACTAGTAAATATATGGGTCTGTAAGGTTTTTTAACATTGTTTTATTCAGATTTACGCTTTTTAATTTTTTTTATTCCCTCCAATAAAATTGTTATGAATTCTTATCCTCCCTCCTAAATTAATAATTCCGAGTCAGAACCAGATATTTTCTCAGGTATAATCATTAGTACTTGTTAAAGGCCTTCAGATGCTCTAGGCTGTGTCTTGTTAAGATTATTAAATGAATCTTTCACTTACCTCCTGGTTATTTTCCAATTTGTTTGAAGACGGCTGCAATTAAATCTCCTTCATAAAAGACAAATTCCCCTAACAAGGGGCAGTTTGTAGCTCAGAGCTCTGGGTGTGTTCTCCATGATCCCAAAGCAGGCTGTGTTACATGAGCTCAAGCAAGAAAAAACTTTATATTCTGCTTTTTTTTTCCCCTTCCTTTCTGCAGTGCTCAACAGTTTTCAAGGCTTCTGCTTCCATGAACTCCTCTGCTTCATTTGAAATTCCTACAGATCTTTCTGGTGCTGTCTGACCTTTGTTCACATCTAAACATATTTATTTTGGTTGCTCACTGTAAACAAGGCTCTAAGATAAGGGGGGCAAGAGGCCTTTAGGTAGGGTAGGTATCAATTCTTTTGTTCTCTGCTCTCAGACAAAGGGCAAAGTGAGAACTGCTTAAAAGCCAACCAGTTCAGATTTAATGGCAAGCTGACAGGGAGTAAAACAGGGTGGCATGGTGGTTGGGAAAGTATTGAACTGATGGGGATGCAAAGCAGAACAGGGACAAGGAAAAACAGACAAGGTAAGAAAATTACAGCATGGGTTAGGGTTTTTTGGCAGGGCAAGGTGTGGAGGGAGAAGAGGAGGTGTTGGTACTTTGTATTTTGCTTATAAGCTTACAAGTGTATTACATTATCTCTGTTAACAGGTTTTCTTCTGTTTGACACACAGAAAAAATTCAATCATAAGATTATATTGTAGTTTTGGGTATTGTAGGAAATGTTGACATCTCCTGAGATAATGGCATTTTGTGAAGCAAATATCCTTGGGATTTTTTTGACTTTCAGTGCATAACATGAAGGAGTTTAGATGCAGATGATATACTGGGTCTCTTTGGAAGCTTGAAAACAGATTGTTACTTTGCATAATCAACTTACTGATACCCAGCGATGAGTAACTCTATGTGAACCGCAGACAAACATTTCTAAAATAAAACTGCAAACACGCTGACTTGTTTATTGGCACAAACAGCTTTGGGTCCCTCTTAAACACCATTTCTTTATCTCCTAAAAATGGCAAATAAATAATTTCACCAGTAACAGCTGTCTTGATGCCGCCACAGAAAGGCAGGCTGGTAGTCAAGGCTGTGAGGACAAACTCACCCTACATTGGTGCTGTGGCCATCAACAAGTTGATTTGAAAATGTAAAGCACAATATAAGTGCTTCAGCTGCTTATTTTGTCTTGAACTGCCTAAGATATGTGCTGCATTTTCTGAGTACTGGTATTTGTCTTGTTGCTCAGATCTCGTCTGTCTTTATTAATAAAATTCTGAGAGAGCACACAAGCTGTAAGTAGTATTTAAAATTTGCATAGACCCATCCATTCTGGAAATAGCATTGAACTTTGTTCATTAGCTCTGCCAAGATTATCAGCTCTATTACCATAGTGAATATTCTGAGTGTTATGAAGTAATTGTACCCTATCATGCATTTTCTAAAACAGAAAATTGAAAAATCCTCAAGAATGAGGTACCACTGTTCACAAAGAACAAAACATTTAAAAAATCCCTCAAACTGTACATTAAATTATCAAGTGCAAAGAAGAACTAGTTTCTTCTGTGTCATGGAGAGTAGACAAAATTGAAGCATGTAGGGGAAAAAAAAATGTGTGATTATGACAGTTATCCAAATATAAAATATATGCATAGGCCCAGAATTAAGTAATATAATATCAAAAGTTTTGGATGTGGAAGGGGGGATTAAAATATTAAGATGATTGACCTAATTTGCATTATTTTTTATCTTATTTCATCCTTGGCATTTTAAATTTTATTTTGTTTTATTTATGTCATACCTTTTTCTGCTACATAGCTGCACAGTTGTAAAGATATTAAAAATATCTCCTCTCCCAGATTCGTCTTGAACATTTTCCACAAGCTGGTCTCATAAGCTATTTGGGGAAGATGGTGCTAACTTGTTATCCTGTTGCTGGATTGTCTAAATCTCTCTCAAATAACAGTGGCAATATTTTTACTCACAAAACTGAACTTGACTCACAAAATGTTTGCAAACACAAATAACTCTTTCTTCCCCTTCCATGGATGTACCTTTTTGGCACTCCAGTCAAAACTAGCAATTCCTTCTTGATTGGTGTAACACATTTATTTCCATGGAATCAGAATTGTTATTTTCCAATTAGTATTTTAGAAACTGATACTACTTTTACAGTACTATCTCTATGGTAATATATTACAGAATCTTCAACTCACGAATAATAGATGTTGTTCAAAGCAGTCATCGATTGATCAAAATTGCCCAAATGCTCCTCCAGCTGCCTTCCACTTTTTGTTGAATTTTTAAAAAGTATTGGTGCTTTTTAGATAGGTCTTGATACAGACATTTTGTATTTTTATAATGTGAACTGCCACCTAGACGTTTGGAGCTCCTTATGTTGTTCATTTCTTTTGAGAGGGGCACTGCTACCACACAAGATGACGAGGCAGTCTAAGGATAAAACATGTTTGGAAGGCACTTGGCATATATTATTAAATGAATGGGAAATGATCATTTAAAACAGCAGATGATTAGAAAGGAAGGCATATTTTACTTGCAAATAGGGCACAAGTTGGCAAGTAAACTTGAACAGGTTTTAATACTATTGAAATGTCATGTTAGTACTTTGTGAACATTTGCAGGAGGAGCCTTTGCACCAAAACACTCCTGCTAAAAGGAGTCCTGGGAGAATATTTCTGTAAGGAAGAAATGGCTCTAATGAGGGAGATACTATGAACTTGTCAGAAATATTGTTAATTTACTGGACATATGCCGTCTCATTGCAACATATCTTGTGATAAATAAATTCAAATTTATTTAAATGTCAGAGCAATTTGTAAGGAAGTCTTGAAGGAAATTCATGTTAAAATCAAAGTTCAGGATCCTTTGTTAAATATTTGATTATGTACGCCCCACATTTTCAGCAATAATGAATCCATTGAAGTATACAGTAATCATCTTTTCTCCCCATTTGATTGTTTCTGACTACTTTTCAGATAATTTGAAAATAGGAATCCCACAATATTAAGATCTGAAAAGTAGTTAATGGCTTAGCTTTTTTCCCTGAAGCAAAAGACCTCTATGTCTGAAGATAGGAAGACAACTTGGAGTCAGGAAAAGTATCTGACAGGGTTAATGCTATTGCAGTTCTGTCCCTGTAAGACTTGGAAGAAATTTCCTAGTTTTGAAATAAGGAAAAATAGTTCCAAGATAGACATAGAAGAAAAATCCCACATTGTTACTGATCCTCTTCAGTGCATCCCTTCAGATAAAAAGAAGACTTGAGGAAAAAGGACAATGTAGGGAAAAGATAAAGAATGGTGAGAAAAGATCAAAAGAGGGATCTGAAAAATGCAGTCAAATGTCAAAGGGATCCTTGACATATGCAAGGAAGTAGATGGAAATCCATGCTACATGTTGCCTGATGACTTAAAATCAATGCAATAAATAGAAGAAAAAGTATAGCAGGAGTAAGCAGGAAAATCAACACATTTCATAGCCCATGGCACATAGATTATAGCATTTTTCTAAGTTGCCTGATACATACACTGATTGAGACTGTACAAAATGGTTTATTCTTATTAAAATAAAAGTGTTTATATCATTCGGGATTACAAAGGAAAAAAAGAAATCTAAAAGACATACCTAAACTGATGTGATACTATGGTTACAAATTCTGCAGACAGCACAGAAATGTGGATTAGAAAGTGAATTCCCCCATTATTCCAATGAGATTAAGGATTTAGGCTTGAAGTTAACAGTAATCTTTCATTAATCTCTCACATCCTCAAAATCATAGGAGGATCTAATTGAAGGACAAGAAAAAATCACTGTAAGACTGACATTTCCATATGAATGGGTACAGTACCAAATTTTAAGTATTATAATATTATTATTATTATACAAATAATATACAATATTCTAATATAATACTCATAAGTGTTATTCATTGGCACAAGAGGATTTTCTTTCCCTCAGTCCTGTATTAGCACATCTGGGACACATCCTGTTAGTGATCAAACAATTTGCCATCTAATGTTTAGATGACAATTTTAGTTACAATTATTTCAGTTAGGTACAGAGCATAATAAAAATCTAAAATACAACCTGCATTTGACTACACTAGAACTCTGTTAATCACAACATTTTCCATTTTTGCTGTGATATTTTTAATGGTATCTTTTCATCAAATTAATATTTCATAACATTTACTTTGTGATGAGTATCAAGACACATAATGGGTTGTGTAACATGGTTTTTACAGGATAAGTCACCCTCTGGAAGATAACAAAGAAAACATTCCAAATGAGAGGGACTGCTAAACCTTTCTACCTGAACTGTCATATATTGTATGAATCATATATTATAAAATATATGGTACCAGTATCACGCAATTATTTTATTGTCCCAGCCTACTTCTCATAAAACCTCTCCCTTTGCAATGCTCCACACACCGTAACTGTCACATAAAAGCATTAATGCTATAGATAATTTACTTATGCATTTACCTATGATTGATACTCTTCTTTCAAAAGCAACAGTTTTGTATTATAGAAATTCTATCACATTTCAATCAGTTGCTCTACTTTTCCATCAGTAATATACCCAAGTTCATGTGGCATACAAATTTAAAAAAGGTAATCATATGAGATGGAAATGTTACATATGGAAAAAAGGTTGCTTTTTCTTTGCAAGTTGAGGGATGTTTGGTTTTTTGTTTTATTTTTTTGGGTTTTGGTTTCTTGGTTTTTTTGGTTTTCTGTTTGTTTTGTTATTTGAGAACACGGAGAGATTTGACCTTTGTTTAGAAGTTTGGTAATAATTTAATTGAAAGATCTTGTGCCCTCACTCTTTTGACCAGACAAGCATTTCCTTCTTGCAAACATGCTGCAAGTCCTAAATCAGTGAATATGCTTGTTTCTTATACTTTATGCTCAAAATCAGGAGTACATCTTAGACTGGTGCAATGTACTGTACACCTGATATTCCCAAAGTATTTGTTTTTTCTCCTGCCGTTGTTTTCCCTGTACCATGGTGCAAGGCTTTCTGAGTGATGAAAAGATTTGATATACAAAGGAAATTAATAAGAGGAGAAAATTACAGAACCAAATTTTAATGTTACTGTTAAAACAGTGAACCTGGATGATATTTGCTACATAGATATTCATCCTACATTCGCAATATTTTTGCTACATTTTAGTACTACAATTTTTTATTGTTTCATGGAGAGGGTTGAGGAAACACTGCAAATATTACCTGTAGTTCCTAAATTTCAAATAGGGAACCTCAGGTGGCACTGAATTATTGATCAGAGCACATTCTGAACACAAAGGCTGGAGGGAGAATACTCACGCTTTTCAAACAAACTCCATCTTGAACATTAGATGTTAGGTAGTCTCATATCTTCAATATTCTCCTAAGAATTCTTTTTAGAGGTTCATGGTTATTTCTTAATCAACACTATTTTATCCATGGTTTCTAAAAAATTGGCACAGCTTTTCAGAAGGCAGACTGTTCACCTAGTTTCTAAGCTTGGGACCAATGTTTATTTTTGCTATCTCAATGTGATTTGATGGTATGAGGAAGCTGTCACCATCTGCATCTATCTTATGAGATTTGCCTAGCCATGTGAAAAATAATGAATGTGACCAGAATGTGCAGGTTGGTGAAAAAAATCACCTGGATATGCTACTTTGGTTTTAATGAAAAAGGAACAAATAATATAATGAGCATTGTTGAATCCCCATACACATTTTCCCCATTTAAAAATGAAGCTAGTGAAAATAATTTTAAAAGAAGAAAGATATTTGTTACAAAAATGCTTTCAGAACCTAGAGCAGAAACTTGATATTTCTATAAATGTTTAAGTTTTGAAGTTGCAAGTTATAGTACTGTATCGTATTTGGATGAAGGGAACAAAAGGCTTAGATATCACCTGTAAAAGCATTAGCAAAGATATTAATTTTTTAATTAAGGTATCAGTCAGAAATCTACATTAAACATCTATAAGAAAGACAAAACTCAATATACATATATTCACAAGTGTAAAATCAGAAATATATGTAAATGCAGAAAAAGAGGATTTTCCTGTGAGTACCTTGTTCATATCCAGGGTTGCTCAAATGGCTGGAAGCCCTGACTTTTACTATCTCTCTAGTGTGTTGCATTTGCAAATGGAAACTAAAAGCAGAATTGTAAATTTTTTCTGCAAACCCCAGCACCTGAAATATTAGTTAAGACAAGGATTCAGCAGTAGCCTCTATCCTCTTCATATTTCCTCCTGTCAGCTTCCTTCCTGCCCAGTAAGTTAGTCACAGAGGAAAGAAGGTAAGAAAAAATCCCTTTTACATTGTGATGAGTCTGTCAAAGTCATTTAAATTGGCTTGGAATAGCACAGCTCCAGGACAGAGGGAGAAAGCAGCCGTAACAAATTCGGGAAAGAATCAGTTTTTCACTTACCACCACCTTTTCTTATTTTCCTGCTCAAAGACTTGTTATTTCCTTAGATATACAAGGAAATAGACTGGATAAAAGGCTTCTGGTTTAATTTGTCTGAGATTCATTACTTTAGATCCTCTGAGATCTATTCAGGAAAACTTGTGATTTCTTTTGGAATCTTTTTTACCTGTTGGAAGGCAACTAGCAGTGCCTAGTCCAACTTCTTCTGTAGCTGCTATTCTTTACCTAGTTAAAAAAGATAATTAAATACTTAGAGAAAGAAAAATGTCTCTGCCCACTGTACAAATAATCAGAAGCTTAATTCTCATGCCAAACTTAGTTGTGTTTGCTTCTGAGTCCCATTCAAATTCTGAGTGTAAATGTACAACCTGCAGGGTTTGCTAAATCTTTACTGTAGGTAAAAGGAAAGAAAATCTCCTTTACCCTGTTGAGTGTGTTGAGAGGAGGGAAGGGGAAGCCAAAACCTTCATATTTTAGTTCTTTTCTTCAGGTAAATGTTATTCATGAATACAAAACTCCACATGTAAATCTTCCAATATCCTTTTGTCCAAACTACCCCATCAAGCTCCACTATCTTCATCTGCATCCACATTCTTGCCAATATTAAGTTCTGCTTTGGTTTTAAAAATTATAGCTATATTATTTTAAACAAACAACCTTCTAATCACAATGATATTCACAAGTCTAATGTTTTCCCTTATCCTTCATAAATATTTATTTCTTGAATGTTTCCCTGGCAGAGTTCTACTTTTAATTTGCTGCCATCTTTTCTTTGCTAACATTAATACTCTGTTTACAACAATTACCATAATTCATTCTGGCTAAAGGTTGAGGCCTGAAAAAAATATTGTCCATCTCCAATTTTTTAAAGGTACAAATCACAGTGACTAATGTAACTTCAATTCCAACGTGGAAGCATTATTTCAAAGCGAATGACAATAATGATCTTTAAATTACATGACCCAATTCTCCTCTGACTTTTATGTTTTCCTGTAAATCAGGGGTACATTTTTGAAGGCTATAAAGTTGCATTGACCTTTAATTATAAAGGTAACTGCAGAATCAGTTTGTGTTTTTAATACCTTCAGGCAGAAATAAGACACGGATCCCCATGCTTAGAGACTCTATTTAGTTCACCTTGGTGAAAAGAGGAGGCAAGATCAGGGACTGCAGATGGGTCTTGTGGCATTTCAGAGGGCTGAAAACAAAACCCACTTACTCAAACCCTTGGGCAGCAAACATCTGCTATCCTCTCACCACATAAAATCTGTGTCCCACACACTGTCCCTTACTCTAGGAAAGTTGGAACATCCAGAGAAGGCTGGGACCTTTCACTAATCATGGGAAACTCTGAAAGTGCCTTCATCTCCTCTTTGGGGAAGCTTTCAGAATTAGAAAGAAGCATGCTGTGTCATAGATTTTGTGTACAATTGCTATTGCATTACAAATATAATAATAATTGCAATTAAAATTCCCCACAGTCCTTTTCCCCAACAAAATAAACAAACACAATGTTTTTAAAGTCAAGTATTGAAGTCGGAAATCTTCCTTGTAGCCTTCAATAAGTTTATGCCTTCAGTTTTCAGTCTCTGCATTATTTATCTTGTTTTGCCTCTTCTTTGCTGCCTCTCTTCCTGATTGCCTTTCCTCATGTAAATTTTAATTTCTTAGGTGCTAATCATGTCATACCAGCACTAACAAGAATTGGTTTTTCAATGTAGGTGGAATCTTCTGAGATTTTATTAACGAACATCTCCACAGATTAAATGTGAAGTGTTTTCTTTTAAAGGCTGTGGCCAGCATTGAAACTTTAGGTATGATTTTGTGCATGGAAAGGAAATGCACAAAAGAGTGTACAGAATGTAAGGGCACACTTTTGGTAAAACTATGGATGTTCACAAGACTTAATGAACAAACACATTACTATTATGTGATGAAACTGGAATATTGCTGCCTGCAGAGCCAGGAGAAATTGCAGTTTCTAGTTCCAAGAAAATCTCATTAATTTCTTCCCTCAAAAGAAGGAAGACTGTAATGATAATGTAGTAACACCAATGTTCCTCTTGAATCTGAACTTCTTTCACACAAATTACCCAAACCAACCAAAGGTATTTGAGCCTTGTATTTCCTCATCACCTGCTTTGGTTTTATTTGGTTTGGATTCTTATCAGTGCTCCATCCTTAAGCACCAAAAACTTCCCTTGTCATCAACTTACGTTTTACCATGTCTAGACATTGCCCGGATATAAGGAAAGGTGGCCAAAATCTCCCAGCTTGATCTTTTCCTCACATCAATATATTGACATCAGTGAAGTCGAAAGGATTATGACAGTTGTGCTCTCTGTGCCTGAGAAACTACAAGGCAGAAGAACAAGCTGCAATAAGCATTTGGGTCAGGACTGGTGTCAATGGAAGCAGGGTGAGCTTTCAAAAGGAGCAGCAGGCAGTCTAGGTTAGCCTCAAAAGAAACAGGGAACAAAAAGAGGGTTAGCTGTCTTGGCCTTTTGGCCCAGGGACAAAAAACCTCCGGTGAAGTGCTAGGAAATTCCTATGAGGATATATCTTAGCTTAAAAGAAGAGCATTTCAAACACAGTGGCTTATAAAAGAATTTAAAAGGAGTTTATAACTACAAACTTGAAGCCAGACTTCTCTCTGAGATTGCATGTCAACAGATATTTACAGTATATTGTGGTCAAACTCATAGATGGTAGTAAAAATTCAGACTGGTAGCATGAAAGTATCACTTTAACTATAGACTTACCCTTTTTCATTTTTTTTTCTAAAGCATTTTGTAATGTTAAAATTGTATTTAATCAGAGAGGACATTTTCTGTGAAATTGAAGGCAATGGTAAGTTAAAAGAACCTCAGCTTGAGTTGGCAGAAAGCAATTGAGTTATTTTTGTAATTCTGATGTATTTCCAAGGTCACAAACAAGACTGATTTATACAGGAAATATGAGTTAGAAAGGCTGTTTAAGCGAGCTGTAAATACTTTGCTTAGATGTGCCTAGATGGATTTATTTCTTCCATCAGCTGCACTGAAAAAATTATGATTTACCAGTAATCTTATTTCACAATTCAGTGATAGTGATAACTTTTCTTGAAAAGAAGTTATTCCCCCACTTATTCTAAAAGGGGGGGAAATAAACTAATATTCAAAGTATATCATTCAGAATTTAAAAGGATTCCCTGGAACTCCAGTTATCCAAGGGACACACCTGCCAAGGAGAGCTCAGCATAGCAGAAACATGAACTGAGTGGGTCTAAGAAGATTTTTACACTGGTGGCTGTTAATGAGAATGTTCCCCAAGTATTGAATGAAAGGGGAGACACACAGATTAAATAAAAAATAAATTGCCACACCCAATATGCTGCTTTACCAAGGATACCCTTCGGAACATCTTTTCTCATTATTGTCTTTTCACTTTTGAGAAAAATGTCACTACTGAACCCAGCCAAAAGCTATCTATAATGTGGACCATCAGTCTTTACTTATTTTCCAGGGATTCAATCAAGATATTCTAAGTGATGTGTTTGAGGCAGAAAATATGAAGCATTTGTCTCAAAAAAAAAAACTTTGTTAGGAAAAGATATCCAGAGTGTAATCACCTCATTCAGAATTTCCTAAAGCTGGGACTCAGGTCCCACCCTGTGCTGTTGAATTCAGTGGCAGCTGAGTTGCAGAGCTGGTCTTGGTGGGCAAAGGCAACAGGGCACACATTCATAGCACCACACAGATTAACTTGTTTTCTCTACTTCCAGTACAATATTCTTATTTTTCAAAGCTTCTCCACGTCTGGGGCAGGACATGAGTTGGGGCAAAGGAAAGGAGGTTTTTCAGGTGTCCTGCTAAAAGGAACTCCTTTCACAAAAAACCCCATGATCTGGAAACAGCCACCTCCTCCCATATGCAGGCTTTTCAACATGCCCTAAAGGTCGTAAGAAAAAGTTTAAGAGAAAATACTGAGAAGGTGACAAGAAAGAGAAAGGCACAACTATTTATTTGTTTAAAAGATATTTATTCCTACAGACCTCAGAAACAGGGAAAGCAGTGATGAATTACAGGCACATTCAGGGAGGGCAGGAAGGAAGTCAGACAAATGAACATGGTGGGAACTGTGATCTCTCCATAGCAAGCAACCTGCAAATGAATAATTCAAAAATAAGTGTTCTGAGATGGAGTCAGGTTAGTAAAAATCTTCGTTTCTGTAAGTTTACTGAACAAGAAATTTATCTCTTATGTCAAACAAAAAGTACTCTAAAGCAGGATAGTTCATCTGCACAGGATTCACAGGTTCATTTTCAGGTTAGCATTTGGACTTGGGCTTTTTACCTTTAAATGAAAAATCTTGCTTTAGCTTTCTTTTAACAAAATTTTTTCATACTTAACTTTAACCCCAGTAATTCAGTACCTGCTTTCTATAACTACAGCAGTATCTGGAACTTTGCTTAAAATTACTATACAAGAGGAGAAAGAGAAGGAAAGAATCTATAGCTGCTCTGAAATGCAAACAAGGTAAATGGTAGAGAGCAAACATAAAAGTCTACAGGCTGGTAAAGTTTATTGGTTTTTCATTACTTACACTCATTATTGATACAAGAACCTGTCACTGTAAATTTATTCTAAGACACCTATTAACCAGTAGACAAGAAAAAGATTTAAATCCTTACTCCTACTTTGTGGCTATAAACAAAGCATCATTACAAACAAGCCACTAAAAAGAGCTGATCAGTGACTAATTGCCACTCATAATCACTATTCTGCCCCATTATTTCTTACATCTTGGAACACCTGGGTATTTAAAACTCTCCATGAGTGCAAGAATTAAAAAAAAAAAAAAAGAAAACAAACCAAAAAACCAAAGGTTTGTCATTGGCTTTCAAAGGGCTGAATTTTCCAGAGCTGTTCCTCCTCCTTTGTCTGTTCAGGAGCACAAATCAAGCACAACGAAGCTTGTGAAGTGAAAAGAATTTTAAAGTGCTCAGACTGGAATAAAAACTCACTCTTCATGCTGTTTGTATGAGTTTTCCTCTCCAGCTAAGAGCATCACATCCACTGACAAACATGGCTTTCAGCTAAATTCAAGGCACCAGCCACGAGAACACAAAGGAATGAAAAACCCCTACAAGAAGAACAACAAATCAGTTATTAGTCTTTTGCATCAAATCATGTGTTATTCTAAAAATTTTACTGCAAAAAAACAAGCTTCCTGCCAAAATATCGCTGACATATTCCTGCATTAGAGAGTATTTTATCTTAGAAGGAAACATATTTTGGAAGAATGGGGAAAAAGACATGAGCAATGACAATAAAGAACTAGGATTAATTTTATACTTTTTTCCCTTTCCCATAGCTCCTCTCTAAATGACATTTCTATTTCTTCAGTACCCATGTTCCTACGCTTATATTTTCTTTTACTGTCACTGTTCTTTTTTTCCTCACATGCCTTACTCTCCAATCAATAGATGCTGTTCTGCTTCCTGAAAACCACTAACACGTAACAGAGAAACTCCTGCACTGCATTTGAACTCTTGGGGTGGACAACACTGGGCAGCACTGGTCCCAAAGTTGACCATTCCCCAACAGGAAATGAGAAAATATATCCAACAATTTCCTACTACAAGAGAAAAAGTTGAGGTCGCTACTCTACTGGAGAATTGTGATCTTTTAGCAAAAAAACTTCACACAAGATTATAATTCATCTACTATAAATATGAAGGCAATTTCCTCCCCATAAAATTGCTTTCCTGTTTCTTTAGAATTCATAGATTTATTCCAAGGCTGATGTTCTGGGGAGGTGGCAGGTCACAGGTAATTTTAATCCCAATGTAAGTAAATATAAAAAGGGAAAAACAAACAACCCCTTTGTTTTCTTGAAAGAAAGTGAAATTACTAGGAGACTAGTTGAACTGGAAAACGAAAGCCAGAAGCAGTCATTTGAGAGCCAATAAATAAGGTTCAAGAGTCCCATATTGCAGCAGCTGATCCATTACTGATGCTGAGACAATAGGTCCTCTTGCTGTTATTCCTGATTAATGAGAATGTGTTTTCTGTTCTCAGTTACGGCCCTTTCCGGGCCCATCCTCTTTAATTTTAGCCATTATGAATATTTCCCAGGGTTCAGCATGTGCAGTCCTGAAGGAGCATGCTAAAGGACACCAGAGGAAAATTCCTTGCCCAGGACCATTACAAAAACTCTCTCAAGCAGATTAAAAATAAAAAAGACAATAAATTTACTGGAACTCCAGGGATCTTGTTTAGTGTCAGAATCAAATCATTGAGAAGCTTTTCTTAGTGTGGACTTGTACAAATTGGAAAGCAAGATACAGTAGTAGCACAGTTCTGATATAACAAATTGCTCTTTATTTAAAGTTACTTTTAAAATACAAAAAGGATTTTAAAGGCTGTCAAAGATGGCACGCAAAGATAAAAATAAAAAAGTGTCAGGAACAAAAATGTTCTTTTCCTCTTCCTCTGAATTAATTTGCATGTCAGTCAAGAAATCTGTCAATGCATATGCAATATAAGCACCATGACTTACGCTGCTCAAAGCGTAGGAAAAAAAAGAACAAGAAGAACCGAAGAAGGGGAAAGCGACAGCTGTGATGAGCAAGGATTCTTCCCTTGTATAGCACGTATTCAGCTATAACAATGCACCCAAAGATGGTGAAGAAAAGATGACAGAACTGTCAATTATAGCTGAGCGGAGTGTAAACAGAGATACAAAACCTGCTGAGCAGAACCGGCACCAGGTGGTGAGGCTCCTCTGCCGACCCACCCCACCAGGCAGAGCACAAACCCTGCTGAGGATCCCACTGCCTGCTGACAGCCTTCCCAGCCTAAGGACACGGCGCTGGGAGCAGCCTTCAGCAGAGAAAAGGCTAAAATTAAAAAGGTCCTAATGGGAAACAGGCACAAAAGCTGTTGGTTGAGATGTAAAGCAGATGCAGCATTTCAATTTCATCTGAACCCCAGGAAAGGGACTCTCACCTAAATTCTTGTTTGCCCAAGTAAAGAAGAAGTAGAGATTCAGCTTGTTTAGAGGGTTTTGCGCCTTACTTAGAGGTGTCTTTCTAGTAAATCTTCAACGTGAATCTTTGCTTCATAAAAAAATTATTCTGTTTTCCAGCATTCAACGTGCTGAAGACTGTGAGGTAAATGAATGCTGTTTACTATACCATTAATCAAGCTAAACCCAAATTTAACCAAATTCAACCAAAATCCCAGAAACTCCTTGTTTTGGAGTCTGGAACCAGATTAACTTCAGGCTTTGTGATTATGAATGAGCCAAGGAAAAAGTAAGAACTTGTCTTCAGTTCCCACTGGGTTAGTCTTGAACATGACCAGCAGCTCTGCTCAAGACATAATAAGGTGGGACAGAATCCAGTTTCAGCATTGTCCCAGGAAAAAGGTGCAGCAAGGAAGAGTGGGAAAAAACCCAACCCACAAATCCACACAAAAACAGCTTAACATCCCTTTAGTCTCAAGAACAAGCGGTTGCAACCAATTGCATGAAGAAAGACCTGTTGAATAATGAGTTCCTCTTTTTTACATGTATTCACATATAAACTGTGCTCCAACTATGGATTTGAAGGTACCAACCCAGGCAGCAGGCATTGCTGGACTGAAATTTTAAGTTATAGGTAGTGTTGTGAAAAGTGTTATGATGTTAAACCTCCTTTTAGCCATTAAGGTTCCTTAATTCTGAGCTCATTGCTCAGAGTAAGCAGCCAACACTTCATTCCACAAATGAACAATAAATCAAATTCTGGCTCAATAAGTAATATTTCCTGTGATAATGTTTTTAAATCACTTTTTGCACAACACTCAGCCTTTATATGGGAGTTATAGCTAAATTCCTTTAAGAGAGCAGTTTCAAACTCCCATTTCCAAGCTGAGAATGAAGAGCCTTACTCTGCTATTCCAGACTTCATAGAAAACACTCAGATTCTTTTGATAATGTTTTTTGCAAAATCAATAGACTGTATCTTTGGGGTAGAAAAGGTGTGGGTAAGAATATCAAGGAATTCACCAGGAAATTGAAGGTACCTGATTTTCATTCTCTGCTCCAGTGCCTTTTGAAGATTTTTGTATTAAGTAACCTATGAATAAAATACAAACACTATTATGGTACCCCATGGGGACTAGAGAGCTCCACCATACCATATCAGTTCACACATATTTGCTTTTTAATTCTTCCTCTTGATGTGCTAATTTTGTCAACAACAGCAAAAAATCAAACTTAGAACATGGTTGATGAGGCAGACTAGTGAACAGCAAGACATCAGATTTTGTTCCCTTAACATTAAAGGCACTGCTCTAAAAGCTCAGTTATTATATTTAAAAGGTAAAGGAAATGCAAGGAAAGGAAATTTCAACTCTCAATTCTTTTTTTGCAGTTCGTCTCTATGATCAAAGAGATGCCTAAAGTGCCTCTTCTCACAGGATTTAGGCATTAGGACCTCAGCATGAAACTGCTCAGCCTCAAGTGGACTTAAAACTTCTGTTCCAGGCAGATGGAGACCTTGCAGTCTGTAATACAGACACATCTGGGTATTATTCATTTTCCAGGGTCATAAAGGAATGAGTTGCTGAGAACCCCACCTTCGGCCTTCAACACTTGGAAAGCAAATAAGATTGTGGACTTGTAGCAACAGGACAGCAAAGCACCACATGCATCCCTCTGGTAGCAAGGGTGATTTTATTTTAGAATAAAATTGTTTTCACCCACAGACTCTCACACCAGTGGGTATGTGTTCCAGTGGTCCTGATTGCTATCCTTCCTTGGGATGATGGCTGAGAGGGCAGGTAGTGCCAAGGTTCAGCTAGGAAGAAGAGGGATGGTGATTATCAAGATTTTTATTATGTTTTCTGGAGAGTTTTGAAGTTAGTGATCATATGCTGGTTTTAGATGTGCCTTTTCCACTCTGAACAGATGGTGATTAGGAAATCCTGCCTCTCTGGAGCATTTCACCTCCATGAGTCACTATCATCTGTTTACTGTTTCATCTCTCTGATCTGGGGGTGATGAAACTTCAGTCATGTCTCACCTTCTCACTGCTGCTTTCTGGTGACTTGTGTTTTGATCAAGCTGCCCTCTTCCCAATCCTGGAGCTGCTGAGAAGCTGCATGGAAATGCACCCACATCTTCACAACCTCTTAAAGCAGATTTTGCCCAACTGTGCCAGTCCTGAGTGGTTTCTTCTGCTCTTTCCAGTCATTCATAGAGTCCCATTCAAGCCTCTTTTAGTGTTTAAATTACAGAACTCTTCAGTGTAAAGTCAGAAAAGATGACTCAGATTATCAGATCCCCTCTGTGAACCCTAATTTTATTGCAAAATGAAGAACAAATATGGTTTTTAGGAAATCAGAAAATATGAAGAACTAGAAAGAGAATTGCATTGCTTTTATATCTTTGTTAGACCATTCTTGATTTTAGAGACTACAGTGTTAGAGGCTGCTTCAGTCATCAGTAATAAATTAAAAAAAGATTGGAGTTAAAAGATGGAAGCAAAGGGAGTTTCCTGCAAGTAAGATTTATAAATAAATTCAAATCAATGAGACTTCTGTTATGGTCACGTTAATGTCTCATGACATAGGGGAGTCCTAATATCTCCATTTTCCCTATTTCCCCATCAGCTCTGGCAAAGAAGCACGAGTGCATATTAAAATCCTGCTACAATTGACAGTGCAAGCATAGCCTAAGAGATTGGCCCACTGGTCTGGATGTCAAGAGGTACCAGAGCACAAACAGAACTGTTGAAAGTAAAAAAAACAAATAAAAAAAAAAAAAAAAAAAAAAAAAACAAACGCCCAAAAAACCAACAAAACAAAATCAAAACAGATGACAACAACCACCAACCCCCCCCCAAAAAAAACCTCAAAAACTGTTCCTATGTTGTGTGAAAACCCAAATGATCTAATGTGATTTATAGCAGACATAAATACTGTGAATGCACAAACCACTAAAATTATATATTGAAAATTCTCTTTCTGACACTTAATGCTCAGCAGGCTGTTACATCTGTGGTTTTTTTTTCTAAGCTCCCTTGCATCCCACATAAAAACTCACTGTAAATTTATTTCCAATCCTGTCAGGTCTCACTTTCATTATTTTCTGGAACATATTTCTCCCCTATGAAGTGTTGTTTAGCTGAATTGAAAAGTTCAGATAAATGTACAGACTTTAAAAATAGAAGCATTTCATCATGTTGAAATCAGGCTGTTGTCATTTTTAGAAATGCTCATTTAGTACTAAAAGCTTTTAAGAATGCATGCAAAAGAAAATCTAAAATGCAAAAAGCTTCAATGTACTTTAAAATAAGATGGATTTCGAATTTTTTTTTCCTTGAGTGTTAAGATACTATCACACTTTTATTTTTAAGAAATTTGCCATAAAAATGGAAAATCTTAAATCCTTGTCAGGGCTACTTATTCTCTGTTTTTTGGGTTTTTTTTACAAACTTTGATCCAAATTAATAGGCAGTTAGATTTGGATTGACTTTGTCAACTTATATTTGAAGTTAGGGCATCTAATTGGTCTTCTGGGGTCTTGCTAAGGAGCTTGTCTTCAAAATCTGGATTCCTACAAGACCAATAATGCAACAGGCACAGGTAAGTGTATTAAAATCAATTTTTTAAAAAAAGAATAAGCAGTTACTTGGGAGAATAAGTTCAGGCATGTCTGCCACGTTATCAACTTCCCTATGAACCTGAATGCAAATAATTTAAAAGTCAATAGTTATTATTACTGTTATAACTGTAAGTCAAATAAATATCATATAAGGCTATATATTTTAATGTGTGAACTCTGCAAGAAGTTCAAGGTCATAATCTCAACATGAAAAATAAATTCACTAAACTTACTGTGTTTCTTCCTTGCCTGCTTCATGGGCCAAATCTTTAAAACTATGGAAATTTCAAGCAATTTCAAGCACATCAGTTTTCACTCACTGTAAACTCATACATATGTGATTTTTACCAGCACAGCCTTCTGTGCATGCAACGGAACCAGAGCATTCCTTATCCTCCCTCAATGTCTTTTGTAAAAGCACCTCCTCTGAACACAGTACCTGATGTCTAGGGATTCGTTCCATCTAAGGGATATTTTATTGAATTATATACAGTGATTTTTGTGAAGTTTGAGCTGCCACAGGAGGAGCTGAGCTCTGAGATTCATCACCTCTTCAGGTAGAAACCGCCCACACAAGTGTGATGAATTTATCAATGTTAATTACGTTAATGCTTACCTTGGAAAGGAAACAGAACTTCTACATGAATATTGAAAAATTCATAAAGCATGCTCTCCTGTAAAGTAGGTCACATGTTAATGAGCTAAACCTAGCCCCAAATACATACAAATATATGTAGCTTTAAGCAAGACTTTGTTGAAATCAGCAGGACTACCCAGCATGAAGTCAGGTCTTTAAGCATGAGGGCCTTTCTGTATTGGGATTAGAGTTGCAACTCCAGGATCAAAAAAAAAAAAAAAACATTCCAAAAACTGCTGCCTTTTTTTTTATTCCAAAGATTAAAAAAAAAATAAATTTGAATTTGAAACCCATGATATTTTCATCAGGAATAAACAGAACAAATCAAATGTGTTTAATTTACATTCATGCACTCTGAAGATGAACCTGGTTACATCAATTTACAGTAAACATACACTGTGACAAGACATAGTGATTTCAGCACTGATATTAAAAGAAAATATTATTGAGGTCGTGGCAAAAGTTTGCAGTCATATTTCTAAGATTGCACTTTTTACTCAGCAGATGTTTGCCACCTACATAGATCACCTTGTAATCTATCATTTTACTTACCCTTTGCAAAATAAATTTCTTAAGAAGACTGTATTAGGACAACTCAGAAGTTACAATAGTACCTCAGTTTGCTGGCAGGTGTAAACATCCCTCACAAAGGATAACTCTTTTTCGAAAAATAGATATCACTTTTAAAATGCTACCAGGTACTGTAAACAGAGGATTGTGTGAAGAAAAACAGAAGTACACACAGATACACACTCCAGCTCAGAGCATCATGTATCACCACAGATTGCTTTAATCCCACAAAACAGAGAAGTGCATCCACATTCAGGGAAAAGGGCACAGGCAGCTGGTTCTCTAAACAAATAGGAATTGAGAGAAAACAAAAGTGGAGGGCAGGATCATGCATGCAATATGAGTATGAACTTTAGCACTCACACAGAGAGACAAAGCAAAAAGAATTAACTCAAAATGTCTCTGAATTATCCACATTTATCCATTTTGTCTGCTTTGGGCTACAGAAGGTTCACTCATTGCAGGGAAGCCACCTCCCCATCCAGAAGAACTAAAGCAACATTCCAAACCCCAGTTTTAAACTAGAAAAAAGAAGATTCCTTCTGGAATCAAGTGCTAATCCTACCATTGAAGAATGGACTTTTTTTCTTACACACAGGTAAATGATACAAATAGGGGGAAAAAAAAAAATATAGACAATTCTTTGTTTTCCTGCTGCCGTTCCAGGAACTCAGCATAAATATTTGGATTAAGAAATGAAGTTGCAAAGCCAAATATGAATCAAAATAAGGACATCAGGATATATCAATAATCATACTAAGGATACAACACCTTTAATCTGGGATGCCTCTTTTAACCACAAAGTCATTTAAACACCTTTTTTTTTAAATTTAAGGGGATGGACCTTTTCAGAAGATAGTTCATTAGACACAATTTAAAAAAAAAGATTCTGAGGTGTTTGTTTTAAATTGCATTTTCATACAATTTTCAGAAAATATATCTACCTTGTCTTCATGTAAGATGGAAGTCAAGACATATTTTCCTTCCATACTTTCCTTCCATCCTTTCCTTCATAACCAGCATAAGAAAACTGGAATCCTTATTACAATAGGAACATGCAAAATGCCCTGGAGCACAGGGAACATACCCTGTGGAGAAGGTGGCCCCATGCAAGGTCAGGATTGCAGAGAAAGAAGTTTTGGGATTGTGTAAGCGTTTCCTCAGGTTATGTAAACGAAAAAATAGCAATTCCTGTTGTGTGCTGCATGATGCATTAAATGTGTCTTGAGAATACCTTTGAAAGGAAGGAGATAAGGGAAATTTTTGTTTTGATCATTGGGGAATCTCAACATTAAAAATGCATCGTGGAGTACACTCAGCAGTGTTCTCAGCAGTGTGAAAGCCTCAGCTGCAGCCCAGCTTTACACACAGGTATTTGAAAGCTGAGAACGCTGAACTGGGTGAGAAAATCTCTTGCTGGATATGGACCAAAAAATATGCGTAGTTAATTAAAGAAGAAAATCCAGAAAAATTAAAATAAACTGATTTTGAGTAGAATTCCACCTGTGAAAAACCATGTGACAATATGGCCATAAGGCAGACTGGCAGAGCAGTTCCAGCTTCATTTTTTTGTCAAAGCAAGGCATTCCTTTATCCTCTGTGATCCTCTGATTTATGTACTAGCTCTAGCAACACAGAGAAGTGATGAGTTTTACAATAGAATTTGAATCCAAAGAAGCCTGATTTCCACATAAATTACAAGTAGAGCAGTTGATTTGGAAGCTGGAATTTCTACTCTGCTATGATTTTATTGCAGTTTTGTTACAGGCTTTACCACTACTGTTCCTATCTTTCTGAATCCTGAGTTTTCCTGATCCCCAAATTCACAGACTTTAAAGTACACAAGGCACTATATGAAGGTACATAAGGAGAAATTAATTTCTTTGTACTCCCTACTACCATTTTGGATAGAAAGACATCATTAGCTTGCAGTTTTATGTGCAGAAAGTTAAAAATAAATAATCACGATATGCACGAGCACTCTGGTATTTCTTGAAGGTACTGTTTAAGTCATGAAAAGTAGGGGAGGAACCAGAAGCAGATGAAGAGCTTCTCCTGGCACAGACTGGGATACAACTCCTGCAGGATGTAATTCAGTAGATCAAGAGGAACAATTGCAGCATCTAATGGGAAAAGAATAAAAAAAAAAATAAAAGAAAGGGGAAAAAATTCTAAGAAATAGTGTCAAACTAACCTTATTTTCAGATTCTAATATTTGTGTTGCCAAATCTGGCCTTGTTAAAATAGATCAACTGCTATCTGTGACCTTACCCTCTATCCTCACAAAGCCACACATGATGGTGCAAAAAAAGGAATAAAGGAAACATTACAGGTGCTTAATAGGAAGTGTGCTACTGTTCTAAATCTAAATTGGTTAGAAACCCAAAGAAAAAAGGATCCAGGATCCACTGGAATAATTTTTATCTCCCTCTATGGTGTTTCTCTCTCATGTCTCACTCCTTGAATTATTTTCATAGTAGATAATTTTTATGTGGCTCTGTATTGATCCTTTTCCTTTCCTTATCTTTCTTTGGATCCTGGATCTCTTTTGTCTGCCTAATCTACTTCGCATTAAGATGAATGAATCTCCTCTGCACTATTTGAAAGTAATTTTACTGCCATATGTTGTGAAGTGCAAAACTTTGCCTTAATGCTGCTCCATTGTGAATGGGTTGTTGACTCTGCTGTCTTGAAAAGCAGGAGATTTGATCTCCAAAACAATCTTAAGAGCAAGGACCCACATGTGACAAAAATCTGAATTTCTTTCCTTACCTGTTTTGCACCTTTGGTAATCTGCAAGAGCACTGCAGCAGGAATATCACCCACCTCTTCTAAGAAATTTTATTTTATGCACTTGAAAGCTAGGATGGCTGGCACAAAATATTGCTTCCAAAATTTAAACCTCTATAATTAAAATTTATACAGCAGGAAAACAGTGGAGGTTATGCTATTCCTCATTTTTACAGCTGTATAAAGTTGGTAAGAATTCTTATTAAAGGCATGGCCAGGAAAAGGTGGGGAGCCATCAGCTGAGAGACATGAGGAGAGTTACTTATTGCAAAGAAAACAATATAGAGGAAAATAAAATAAGAAAAAGGAAATTTGCTGTAGGCTTACTTCTGACCATTCAGAAAGAGTATACTCAAAAAGTGGAAACTTCTTTCTTCTAACCACCAAGCATACTGATTAAGATGAAGTAAAATGTTATAGAATGTTGATTTGTGATTTTAGATTTAAATAAAACCCAAACTCAAACCTCCAAATCCTCCAATTGTTCAAAAAACATAGAAGAGTTCCTTCACTCAGCTTTTCCTGAAAATACAAAGCACACATTATTGAGAGATGGGGGATGAATTACACAATATTAGACCAAATCAAACTTTTTAAAATAACTTTGAAAAAAAAAAAAATCAGTTAGAAATAATAATTTAAGCTTGTAGACAACCTTTACTACAGCATTCAGAAACAGGAACAAAATTCAATAAGCTGTGGCACCTTTAGCTTGGCAATATTGCAGTAATTCAGAATTACGTATTTTGTTTTTCTAGCACAAGCTGTTTCTCTGTAACTAGTCAAAGAGCAAACAAGTATCTGCACACTGTATGCCACTCATTTAATTTGTTATGATTGTGGAATACCTCATCAGGAAAGTGAATACACAAGTCATGAAAACACTGGCTGTCATTGAGGGATGTGAAATACACATTGTAAAAATGTTCCATCTGAGTGTGTAGAAGCAAAGAGACAATGAAGAAAGAAAACTACAGAGAGTGGCATAAGCAAAACAGCAAAGTTTTACAAGACATGCAAATGGACTCCAAAAGGGCAGTTATGGGTGTTCAGAGTAATATCAAAGCATTTTTCTATGGCAGAATGAAGAATTGAGGTTGGTAAGACCACTCATGGGCAGTGAACAGCAGTAATTCCATGAATAAAGGATATTTGTCATTCTGTAGGCACATTAAATATTACTGTGTGTAGTCTTTTTTTACATTGCCTCTAAAAAACAAAAAAGGGGGAACTGTGACAGCTGAGAGGCTAAAAAAAAGCAAACCCAAACAAAAATAATCCTCAAACAAACCAAAATAATTTTTCAGTTGGCATACTAGACTGTGAATGTTATAGCTATTTCGTTTAATGCTGTGATCAAAACCAAATCACTCTCCTGCCCAATTAAGGCAGTGTTCATGATCACTTTACAAGAATTAAAGATAAACAAATGAAGTTTCCGATTAAAAATGGTAATTTGTCCCCAGCTGGGAAGAATTTGGGAAGCAGAACAACAGACAAGTTGCAGAACACTTTGTATATCCCAAACATATAGAGAGCTCAGAAGAGGTTCAGGCTATTGCAGCACAGTTTTGTTTCCCCACAGGACAATAAACATGAACAGCACTTCACAGAACACAAAAGGTGAAGTCCTCACCATAAAGCACTCAGGGTTCAGATTCTGTAGCTCTTATTCATAGGAATAGTCCCACTGGAGTCCATCATTAAGTGCTCATTGATGGAGAACTCCTGGGCTGGTGGTGACCCTTTCACTTGGCTCCAGAAGGTTTCCCCAGAGCTCAGCCTCATAGCTGCACGTGGAAGTGAGCATTGCTCTCTTTGCATGAGGAAAAGTGTGAAGCTCAAGCTCCAAATGATCCTTCAGCAGTTTCAATGGGTCTGAGGAAGAGCACAACACAAGAGAAAGCTTCCTGTACCCTTAGAGATATCTCTCACAGGGCTAAGTATTTAAATTCGAGGTCTAAACATAGTTGACTTGCATAAATACAGCAAAATAATATCTATAAGGGTCATATTCAACAAGAGAAACAAGATCCCATTTCACAGCAGTTAACAACTTCAACCTGCCAATAACTTAGCTTCAGAAAAGTAACTGCTTAATCAAAGGGGAAATGTCTTGCCCTTCTAAATTCCCAGGTGAAACATATGATAGGAATTTCAGGATCTGGTTCTTCTGTCACGTTAAGAAATGTTATAAATGACAATATAATTATTGACTTTCACATTCACCTATTGGTTTTTGCAAGTTATTATTGATCACAGAGATTCTGATATAGGACAATTTGTAATCCCTTTTTAACTGCTTTTGAGATAGTGTAATCTGTCAGTTTTTGTATGCACTGTGTAGCTTATAAATAATAGTGTGATAAATATATTATAGCTTAGACCTTTGCATAATATTAAAATAAGAGACTATGTACTGATAAATACTTTCATTTGTGTAACTAACTCAGATAATGGTGTGAAATGTTGATTCAATGTATTTGTGGACTATTTTATCTGAATGATAAGATAACAGTGACAAGAACCAGGACACCAAGAGCAATATTTACTACTAACTCTCCAGTTATCAGGAAGTGACAAAACAACAGAGTAGAGAATAAACAAAAAAAATTGATTTAATCTACAGGATGGCATCCAGACAAGTCAAAGGTTAAAGCTGAGTAAAAGAATTCCCAGAACATGTAAACTCACAGGAATGTCTGAATATGCATAACCCTCATTAATAGGCATTTAACCACTGTAATGAAAAGTATATAAGAAAACTGTTTTAAGCTAACAGGGTGTTTTTTGGCAGATTGCCAAGCACCCTAGCTCTGGATATTGTCCCTTTTATCCCTTATTAAATTGTTATAAAAAAAATTAAATAGTGAGACTTCTTTTTCAAAAGAAACATTTTTGCTTGTTTCTTTTAATCCACAGCTTAAATACCAAAGCAGAATCTACTACTAAATCAAATAAAACTCCAGTTTGCTCAGATTATGTAATTTATTCAACTGCATTTCCTACTCTGTCAATTAAGATAAGTCTACCAATCTGAGAATTAAGGCAGAGGGTCTTTTCAGAAGAAATTAAAACCACACAATAATTCCTTGCACTAATACCCATTTCTCAAGTAAATTGCCAGGCACAGGATAACAGCATTGTCTTTCTCCTACATCCTCCATCCACTTGAAATTTTGCCCTTTGTAGGTCAAGGGTTCACTGAAAGGGTAAATGCCTCACAAAAAGTGAAAAAGCTACAGCAGAGAGAAACAAGAATATCACTGACCAGGTCATTTTAGTCACTTTGGGAGACGCAGATGGAGATCTACTCAGGAGTGAGCCCGGTTTTCCAAACCTGGCGTTGTCCCTTTAAAAGCAGAGTTTGGGTAAGCAAGAAACTTCCAGCAAGCCCAGATTTTGGGAAGCAGAAAAGAAGAAAAAGAGATGCTTTGTGACCTTTCCAGCAGAACCCATCTGTGCAATATGGCATGATTATACAACATTTCCTCTTGGATCACAGCTACTGGGACTTCTCTCTGAAATCAAAAGACATGATGACCCCTTGCTTCATTTTTGATTGAGCTGCCTTAGAGACTCTTGTAGTGGAAAGTTTAGGCAGGAGAGTATTTTCTCTCTCATCACTGCATAAGAGGTCTGTGATAATCTGGACAATTTTAAGAAGTTTTCTTAAAAAAAGAAAAGAAAATGTTTTTAGGGGAATTTTTAGGCATTTTAGGGAGCTGTTAATCCTCAAGTGTATTTGGAGGATAAGAAATGTTCATGTGGTTGGGTGCCAGGGTTTCCACATTCCCTTGTGGTCTTGGGCCCAACAGAGAAACTCTCAGTGGACAAGAAAGATAAGTAAATGCTTGGTTGGTGAAAGAAATAATTGATATTTACATGAGCCATGGTTAACTATTTCTTCATCATGGAAATTCAGAGGCCATCATGTGCACTGTTCATTTAATCTGCTGAGTAGTTTGAGCAGAATGTCATGGGAAATGATTCTGTATCAACTTTTCCCTCTAGCACCATGGTCCAGAAGACAGAGGATACATAAACTCCTAATTGTTTTTCCTTACACTGTCCAAATTTTCTTCCTTGATGATGCAAATTAGACATACACAGAAAAATCACATAATTTCAAGTAAAAAAAGAAGCATTTGTGAAGAATTCTCTCTTTGGATTAGCATACAGAATTCAATGAGGTATGCCATTTGTATTTCACCTTAGGGAATAGCTGTTTGATCATTTAAGGCCTGTGATGGCCCAAAATCTTCTGTGCTGACCCAGGCAGAACTCCTGATCCAGCCTCAGCAGATTACTTGGAAAAATTTGGTTGTAACTCTGATATTGGGATAGAAATCAATTACCCAATTTAACACAGAGCACACAAAAATCTTTAGTATTACATCACAATTACAAAATATTTTTATTTTTATCCCATCTTCTGTTACTGCCTTCTAAATAATTTATTTCTTTGGCTCAGTGGGTCTATTCCTTTTGAATTAGTAAGCTATTTTCTTAAAATAGTCCTGAAATTGGACTGGGATTGTAGAACATAACAGTAAGTCCGTTATTATAATTAAAAATCATACCAGTATTTAGATGGAGTTCTCTTTAATGTTCTGCTTGAGCTTTCCATTTAATCTCATTCTACCTCCTAAATTTAATTTTAAATCAAAATGATCTTTCATAATGATAAGCTGGGGGAATCCATCCCTCTCTACATGTTGTAGCTTTTATCATCATTTAGAGCTAAGCAGTAAAAGGTTTTCCTTAGATGAAGCTGAAAACACTTTAAAAACATAAAACCTGAACCAAAAATAACAATAAAAGCAATGACTTTTGGGAATAAACTACAGTCCTAAGTGGCAAAAAAAAAAACAAAACAACAAAAAACAAACAAAACAACCCTAAAACATTTAAACTCACAGAGGAGAGGAAACAGAAAAAGAGTAAACCAACTCCAAGTAAAAAACTTTCATTTACTGGGAGAAACTTTTGTTAAACAAAGAATGTATTTGCCTAATTCAAAATGCATGCAAATTTAAAGTAATTTGCCAAATGGTAGAATCTTTTCTTTTTAACATGTCTTGTTTATATCATTATATATGAAACAGTTTACAAACATTTACAAAAAATTGGTCTGGTGGATCATCGCAGCTCTTCAGGTCAAAAGAGAAATCTAACACATGTCCACCTAAATCATCCTCTGCCCAGTCCTTCTCATGCTGTAATTCACAGAATTCAGTTCTTGTATTTAGCAAACATTTAAAAATTACATCGAAAGAATATAAATTATAACTCCCTTTGCAATAGATCAAAGAAAGATCAATTTCAACGGATCAGATCATAATGAATGTCTGGTTTTTTAATGACTGGAACATTGAAGGATAACAATATTTCACAGCAAACATAAAAAAAAATGCACTTTGTTTTCTTGTTTACTCTCTTAAAATAATAATATCTCCTAGCTTATTATAAAGGAAGAGCTTTGATGGGATTTTATTTAGTTGAATGCCGATTATTTAGCAACAAGTTGGAACTAACAAAACACACTAAAGCTGATGCTGCTAATATTGGGCTCTGAAATCTCCTCTGTATTAGGAAATTATTTTGTGCACTAGATGAAAACTTCATTTCAGAGCCCAACATCAACACCCAGATGGAAGCATCTCTGTGTATGGACCTTATTCTGCTGAGTGGGACTCAGTGGGAGTGAGAAATTCACTTGTTTGCAGAAGTATTTGTCATACCAAGTTGTTTTAGCACAGTGCCTCTTGCAGTGCTACCTCTCAGTTCAGCATCCACCAAACCCTTACTCTGCATTTTCATTCACTGTCCTCATGCTGATACCACAATGGCACTGCTGGGGGAGTGTCACAGATGCCAGGTGGCAGATGAGGAATTACAGAGTAGTTTGGATACAAGAAGGCCAC
>JAXCLO010000001.1:7083126-7144920 GCA_035583995.1 Arremon aurantiirostris | reverse complement strand
GGCACTGCTGGGGGAGTGTCACAGATGCCAGGTGGCAGATGAGGAATTACAGAGTAGTTTGGATACAAGAAGGCCACTAGAATTAATTGATACACGGAATTGGATCTGCGCATTTGATGTTTAGCTTTGATGCACATGTGCTCCCTGATTAATCATCATCTTGAGTGATTACTGCTGAGGGAAAACTTAAAATATTCAAACATTTGATATTTGTTTCATTTGTAAATATTCATTCTGGCAACTCTGTTTGGAGGGGAAAATGACATTTGGGGTGCAAAAATAATTAAATTGAACTTTGGTTAAAACTTCAGTGGGCGATTGTAGAGCACCTCTATTAGCATTTGTTCAACTATAAAGGGAAACCTAATTTCCATACAAAAGTCTTTCAGATGAAATAACAATTCATGAAAGTTAATCCTAAAGAGATACTAGTACTAAAAAATGATGCGTTTTTTTTTTTTTAATTAAAAGAGCATTGTGTAATCAAAGCTGAATTCCTTCTTTTGATCAAAGGAAAGTTTTGATTGTTTAATATCAGCATAATTCTACATTTGTGTGATGATTATTTAAAATTAGTATCTTCTATGTGAGAAAAGTAGCTGGATATTATTACTATTAACAGCTCTGTATATACATAGTGGTTTAGAAAAATGAAAAATTAAGATAAAATTTTAAGACAGCATATTTTTACTTGGACATATGTATAAAAAAATAAAATTAAGATTCCCCATTTTAAAGGATTACTGTAATATAAAATATTTTCAGAAAAGTAGAATATCTACATCAGTTTCCTTAACCATTCAAAAGGACCAGACAATTTTATGAATCCATCACTTCCCAATTTTTTGCAAAAGTTTTGTTTTTTATTTTACAGACCAACCACTTGATATTTACCTTTTATTACCTCCTGTCTGATATATACTACTTACCCAGCAGTGAATACTCACAACTAAGTGATGAACAATATGTAGTGCAAAAACCAATGTGAAATGTTGTCAGAGCCATAAATAAAACCAAACTATGTTCAAAATATCAAAGGAAAGTTGAACACAAGATTTATAGAGAAGAATATTACTTAGCCCTTAGAAATCTTTTTTTTATTGAAGTAAGGCGCACAATTCTAAACACATTCTTTGTCTTCTTGTGCCTGCGTGTGCATGCAATGTCTGCTTACCTCATTTCTATGACACATCTACAGAAAAGCAAAGTTGAATTTTCTTTATGAGAGTGAAGGGACTGAAAAGAAAAATTATAAAAAGCATGTCACAAATGCTTGCCAGCAAGTAGTTCATAAGAAACAACTAGTAAGTAAATCATAATTGTAGTCACAGGATATATTTATTTGCTGGCTTTTGCAGGAAAGAGGTTCCCAGGAAAAGCTGTTGCAAAAAGCTGAACCAAGAGATGGTCAATGGGACCAGAAATAAAGAAAATTATGCAACTTTTCTAGATGGAAGTGCAGCTGCACAGCTCAGATCATAACTGCTCTGGGAACCTGACACATTAACTTTTTGTACTTTAACTCTCTAAGCCAGGTCACCATTTAGAGGCTGTCAATTCAATAAGTTAAACCTCCAGCTGTGGATTTTGACCAAAATATTTCTGTGCCTTATCAGCCCTTCTTGCAGGATGGTGGGAATTTTCTTAAAGGTTTTCAGCACAGAAATCCACTATCTACACTCTCAGGTCACCACGTTTTTATCCAGCTCTTTGGTACCTTTCCTTACATCTTGTACTCTTTATAAAGAGAGACAAAAATGAAAAAGTAAAAAATGGTTATCAAAGGTGCAATTCTGAGAAGGTCCTGCTTTGCAAACAAGAACTTTCCTCCCCAGTAATATGATTGCCAATGCACGATGAGGAAGTCCTAAGGTTGTGGCTCATGGTTAACTTAAGGCTGGCCTCAGGCTGATCCCTGTATTAGAACAGATTTCCTCTTTGAATATGATGTAGGAAAAATAAGGAGAGCAATTGTTCAAGAAATTAGATTTGAATGTCCTGTTTCATCCCTCTCACAAATACTGACATCAATTTCTTGATCCATAAAAGTATTCAAATTATTTCAAAATATACTTCAATAACTGAACATTCTGTTATGAATATAATAAAGAGTTATTTATATTTTTTTCCCCTGGGCAGTCCTTGACAAGTCACCTTTCTTTCTCACCTGCTAAAAAGCTTCTGGCAGCTCATTTCCTTACAGAGTACTGGTTTTAGAGTTATTCCTCATGTACTTGTAAAGGTTGTCAGAAGAAGATTTTGACCCTTGCTATCCCATTAAGATAATTAGTCAATTCTGAGCAGCAGCAAATATAGGTTGTCTGTTTTTCAACCCCAAGCATGCCTGGCATTGTATGAGATTCACCCATAACATTCAGACTGTCCTTTTCTATGTCATTATACTTTACTCACACTAATAGTCTCTTAGAAATAGTATGAAATAAAATTCTATGAAAATGTGATTAAAAGCAATGCTTCTCTGGAAGTTTTGAGGAAAATAAAAACCAAAACAACCCTAAACCAAAAATCACACCACCCTAAACCACAAAGATTTCTCTTTCTCCTCAAAGAATTTGAAGCCTATGCTTGAGTTTTTAAAACAGACATTTATTTTATCTTATTGCTACCCCATGTGAAAAGCACAACTAGAACTAGAACCTAAGAGCTCCCTCCTATCTCAGCTGATTCTGGAACTGGACTGTTGTCCCCTGTGAACACTTTTGTGGCCAAACTGAAGCTGAAGTACTGGTAGGAAGGGTGATGGCACAAAGCCTGGTACTGAAGGACACCTTCATTCCAGCATGGGCATTAAACTTGATTTAGAAACTCCCTTTGCATGAGGGAGATTAAGCTTGAATTCCCTCAAGAAGAAGAAAAGCTTGTCCTCTTGACACCCAGCTCCAATTTCCAGGCAGGTAAATAAACAGAGTAAAGGTAAACAGCAAGTCTGTTAATGCTGACACCATGTTAGCCGCATAAACTGATTTTTCAGAAGCTATTTGACAGCATCTTTTGAGCTTTAAGCATATTTGCAAAGTCCCAGAAATATGCAGACCTGGCACTGGACTGCTTAAACTCTATCAAGTTCCTTAAAAAAGCAGCTCGAGAACTTGAGGAGTTTTCATGGTGTGACACTTTAAAAAACCTTGCAGGTTACATATGGATATACACATTTGTGTACAAAATAAGAAAACCACAAGTCCTTTCTTAATACAAGTTTCAGTCCTTCTACAGTCCTCAGTTATTTTTGATTTCATAATAAACACAAATGGCACTGAATAAAAGCTTTTACCTCAAAAGAAAAAAAAAAAGAAAACAGACTCTTGATTCATTCCATGGTATTAGTGCTTCCAAATTATTAGCACACTGAACAAAACCAGAAAAATTAGCTGACACAAAGTAAAGTCATCATGATATGGCTCCTGCATTTTGTGGCTGAGAAATTTCTGGAACTATAAACAGAAATGCACCAAAGCAGGATAAATATATGCAAGCATAAATATTTCAAGATTGCTTGCTGGTCTCCTCTGTCCATCATCCTTTCTTATCCATCAAATATCAGCAGAATTCATCTCCTTTTTAAGGATTCTACCACTCTCTAGGAGATGCTACTTAACTCCAAGATGTCAGTCACTGGACTTGTATCTGGTAAATAAAAACTCCATGGCCTTCAGAGAGCTCTCTGAATAAAAATAGGTCCTTCCCTATGGAAAAAAATATAGGATTATTACTCTGAACTATTTTATAGATTTGGCTAGAAACGGATTAAATCTTCCTGAAACATTTCTTTTATATAGCAGACAAAAACGTTTGATCAATTTATAAAGAGATAGAGATTCCAAAGGCAAGATTATATATTTCCCCATCATTCAGTTATTTTTCTGCATTGTGCTTCAACAGGTAAGTCTTTATGTTATTTTCAGCTTGATCTGAAAAAATCCAGAATGAGATATTTTCCACAATTGAATAAAAGGCAAATGAGATTTCACATTGAATGTTTTGCCAAAATCAATGAAAACTACACCAACGATTTTGTCTTTCAGGATCACTTAGTTTGTGTCATTAGCAATCCTTAAAAGAATGGATTTTGTGTAGCACATTGGCTGTGATCCATACAGTGGAAGAAGAGGAATTGAAAATAGCTCTCTATTTAAGAATGCATTAAATTGATTGCAGCCAAGTTCCTTGATCTTTTAGGCACAGGACTGCAATTATAAAAAATTAAATTAGCTAATTAATACATTGGTATTTTAAATTATGCCCTTCCATAAAGCAGTTGAGACCTCATGGAAGGCAGACAAGTGCTCTCTGTACTCATGGTTTTGAAGCTAAACATCTCAATTTATGGAACAAAGAAAGAGAGTAAAAGCTTGTATCTAAGCCATGATATCAACACCCTGAAAAAGACTGAGAAGCAATCTCCTGCATCCATGTACTGAGCTTCTAAAAGCCCCTAAAGCCAGTACATAGAATATCTGAATATAGAAGGGGGAGCTGGACCTAGAGGAAGGATGCAAATACAAAGAAATATTAAATAAGTAAAATATTCTGGAAAATTTGACATGATATTCAGCCATGCAATGCTTGCAATCTTTAGCAGAGATACCAAAGAAGCTATCTCTCTTGGAAAATTATGAATAAATGTTAAACAAGGAAAATACAGACCCTATTCAAGGTTAGGACCCAGGGGGACACTGGAAAGGTGAATATCACACCAAAGAAAGGGTGACTATTGATTCTCTTATATAGCAATTATGAATTATTATTAATATCATCAATACCTTTATTAATTTGGCCTATTATACCAAATAATTATTGGACTAATGGTTTGGACTATTAAACTGGTAAAATATTAATTTCCTCACATAATTTTTGATTTCTTGGGTGAGGTGTGTTTGTCACCAAACTCTTTTGTGCTGTGATTCAGCATTCATCAATAGTCAAGGTAATAAGAATATATTTGCCTTAATTTCTGCTACTATTACAATTGTATGACAATGGTCAGGATGACAAAGGAAATGGATATATTTCTTCCTGATTCCAAATTTTGATAAGTCAAGTTCTGTATTTTGGAAGGAGGTTTGTTTGACTTCATTCTTAGAAATCTTAAAGAGAGCAACAAAGAGGGGAAAGAGTTACCTGAATTCTACTGAAAGAAACTTGGTTTGCTCCATCTAAGTAGGTCTTTCATTTATCTTCTGTCTGAAACAAATGCATCCAATTGGCTTGCTGCTCACCAGTGCTATTATACAGCACGAACAAGAACTGCAGGATAAGATTTGATCGTTTCCTTCTACTTGTGGACTGACAGCAGACCAAAGCTACACAAACATAAAATACTTTACAACAGAGTGGCTTTAAAATTTAATAAGACACAGTGAATAGACTGAATACATTATTGAACACAAATGGCCACCCAGGATGCAGTGCACATTGTTAGGAAGGTGACAGGGAGAGGGAGGGAAAAGAGAGAGTAAAAGTAGGGTAGCAATCCCAGTTAGGACAGGCAAAGCTAGGGCCATATCTTCATCTCTGACTTAAGAAATTTAATTTTATAATGAAGAAAAAGTATTAAGCTCATCTGGAAGCTCTTCAGTCATCAGAAAATAGAACTTCCCCAGGCAAAAAGCTGAAAAAGATATTGACTATATGTTGTCTATACACACACATTTATGTTTCACTGTACAGGAAACTGGTATCCTTCTCCAAAGTTCCAAGTTAGACATCACTTCCAGAATTAAAAATGTCTTTCTGCCTATGGAATACAGGGCCAATGATGTGGAGAACACCAGCAAAGAATTAGCCATTGACCTCGTACTGTCTTTATTTGGACAGGCTGGTTAGTGATATTGCTTCTAGAAAATGGTCCATCAAGGTTTACTAGCAAATGGAAAAATGAGTGATGATAAACTTTGCTTTAAATTTCTGTAAAAAGCACTCTTTAGAAAGAGTTTATTTGAATTCCTCACAACAGGGCTGTGGGGCACTACAGGAGGTATTACAGAGAGAGCACCGCATCCGTACTTGGCAATTCTGAGTACTGACAAAGTGGCAGCAGCAGGAATACCTCATTTATGTCATTTTCCTTAACCAAATTGTCTCCCTCAACACTAATCTCTGTCAAGTGCTTCACATCTTTAAAGAAAGGGTTGATAAAAGAAAAATATTTCAAGTAAATTTCTTCTTTTGAGGCAGCGCTCCAAAACAGCATTAAAACGCCCTGAAAAACAAGGTACCTTCAAGATCCAGTTTTTCAATGATCTTTAACTGAAGAACACTGGCAGGTGAGAATATCACATTTCATAAAACAAGGTACTCACCAGTTTCAATATATCCAGGCTGCTACACTTGTATGTACATCAGCTGGGAAGCTGAAACACCTGGAAAACCTGGAGTACTTCCCTAGAAATACTTGAATACTGAATACTAGGATTCAAGACTTCTAATGCTGTAAGAGACCAAAAAAATGAGTTAGCCTGACTCAGTGAAATATTAATTCACTTCCTATAGGTGCCTTCCTCCCCCCATACCAACAAGTTAGCCAGTAAAAATACTTCAAGGTGAGTAAATACTGGAGAATGCATGCTGGAAGTTAATTTTGAGCTTACAGTATTCAAGGGTTTTACTTAAGGCCCAATAATCTGTTTTGAATAGAAAAAAAATGGCCAAAAGTGGAAATTTTGTTTGCAATGAAATCTAATATTAAAAAAAAAAGTAGACATAATTAATACTCTTAGTAAAGAGTATTAACCTGTGTTCTTAATAAATCAACAGGAAGCTAAGAATTTATCAGCAAAATTCCTTATTAAATGATTTTGCAAAGTGTTCAAAATCAAGTCAGTTTTCTGCAGTTCATAGATAACGCATTAAGGGTAAAATAAAATAAATTGGTTTCATGAATTATTCATCCCAACTGTTTACACAGTTCTAGTCAAACAGTGATTCTGCTATAGTATTTTTTTTTCATTCACAAGCAGTTCACAGAACAATCTGTCCTCTCATAAACCACTAAATTTTAAACTGTGCAATTTCTGATTAACAAAACATCCATGGCCATTGAAATGCGTGCACAGACAGCATTTGCAGGACATGCTAATAACAAATCACCATGATTTAAAACAATTTCCAAATTTAGCTTCCAAACTTACTGTTTCTTTAGTTGGACACATTTGGTTTAGGATTAAGTCATTTTTCTGATCTTGACAAGACTTTCAAAGCTGTGTGGTTACGTGTGCACTACAAATACACAAGCTATGAGATGTGCAAAGCCAACAGCTGTGCTAACATCTGAGTACCCCCTCATCCTCACTAAAAACCTCTCTCCTAGAAATTGCACTAATCCTTCAACTCTAAAAATGATTATTTGCTTTCCAATATTTCAGAAATTTCTAAAAAGGCCATACCTCTTATTAGGAAATTAAGTATCTCGCTCCATGCTGTGTGAACACACTTTCTTATATCTAGCCTTTCAAGTAACAGGAAAATTAATATTAACACTGAAAACTTTGCCATGAAGAGAAAAGTTTAAAATGTAGAAGAGATCTTCCCCATCCCACAATTACCCAAATAGCATTCTAAGTTTCAAACAGCTGTTTGTTTAATACTCATAACTGATTTCTACTTCTTTTTTTTTAAATTTTGGACTAAAAAAAAAAAAGTGTTTGTAACCAAGTATTATACCCTTATAAAGGCAGTTAATCATACCATAGTTTCTTATATTTATTAAAAATACCCACGAACTGTAAAATTTGTTGGAACCATGTTCCACAGACACATTGTTTGGATTAATTGAAGCTGTTATTTTCCTACCATAAATCATCAGCAAATTGATTGGCTTTACACAGTGAGGTCCATTCCAGGCCTGAGGCATTAGTGCTTTATGGAAAAGCAACTGGGCAGAATTGGACATGATATTTCTTTTTCAGACAGATTTTAGAACATTGCCTGCATATAAAATTGTTCAGGGGAGTTTTGTTCAAAGTTCTAAAGAGTTTCCTAGTGGCAGGTAAAAGCAGATGAAAGGCAGAGATTCACAATAAAACTACTCATCAATTATAAAACTACTGATAAAAATAAAATTACTCATACAATTTATAACTTTTTAAGTACAATATTTTAAAATTTTTTTGGGCCATTGTCTGTCTTTTAATATAGAGCCCCTCATACACTCCATGACAAACAAGGCTCATGTCCACAGCATTTGAGAGAGGAAGGCAAAGGTCACATATCCATTTTCTCAGGTATTTGCTTGCTAAAAAAATTGAATGCAAGCAATGAAGGGGCTATTATTGACTTGTTTGTGAGCCACAGCTAAGGAAATGCAAAATTATGAGTATTTCTCTTGAAGAGGGCCACGGTAAGAAGGGGATTGTGCTACAAACACCTTGTTGAGAGCATCAATAAGTGAGAGCAAATACACCAGAATCCTACTACAAATTCCTTGGCAGCCTGCCATGCAAGCAGGCAGTTCTGATGGCTGCAAGGAACGAAGTTGAGAAGCAAGCAAACAAAAGAGTCTGGACAGGAGCCAGGTGAGGAATAAGGGGTACATAAGAGAAAGACACTTCACAGCTGGAAATTGCAAAGGCGAAGTGCCTGGAGTGGGGGAAAGGCAGGGTCCAGGCACAGCTTTGGCATTTATCATTATCTTCCTCTGGCATTTTACCATGCCCCAGGAAGTCAGCAGATATGATTTTCAGGTGTGGCCAAGCTGACAATGCAGCTCTAACACATGACCAGCACACACAATCTTATCTTGCAGTAAATAAAAGCCTGAGTGATATCTGAGGGCTGCTCTGCCAGGGGCTGGTTCTGCTCTTTGGACACAAAACCACTTCTGAAGTTTGCACGTGCTCCTTCCAATTGGAGCACACTGTGCTAGGGCTCTGAAATAGGGGAATATGATAGTACATACTGAAGTGCAAATCCCATCAGCTCAGGGCTCCCAGGAAAACCTTCCAGGAGTCACTGTTATCACTTTGAGTGATTTTACTGCCAGGATGGAGTAGAATTCTTAGGCACTTCTTCTCTAGGTGAGAATGTCCTTAAGTGGTGATGAAGTGTTGGAACCCAGAACATCCCTCTGCCTGTCCTGAGCAGCCAAGACCCCTGCCAGGGGACTCAGAGACCCTGGCACAGAGCCCAAAACACCTGTGGCTTTGATTATGGACAACTTACCAACCTCAGATGAAGATCTGCAGGCCACCACAAGTGAAGTAGAATGATAGTGAATTTATCACAGGGTGAAAAAGTAGATTTTGAGGTTTTTAGAATGGGAGTTCAAGGGTGAAGATGGAGGAATCTGGGTGTGTCCAGCCTTTCTCCTTCTTCTTCTTCTTGGCCTCCATCTTCTGCAGTGATGGTGGCACTTCTAGATTAGTTTAGAGTAGAAGCTCACTGTCCAACATAGGTGATAGGTATTGGGAAGTAATTGTAAACATTGTACATGTAGTTTTTAGAATAAAGACATAACACCGCCCCAGGGGCAGGCAGTGTGCCTTGGACTGCTGAATGCACCTCAGCTGGACAGGAGAAAGAATTTTATAGATAAGGAACAATAAACACCCTTGAGACAGAGAAATGAAGAGCTCTGACTCCTTCAAGCACTGGGCTGGGAAAAGAGACTTTCTAAATTTTCTCGGGGTCGCTCGGACCAGCGAGAGATCCCAAGAATGAAGTTGCTCCATTTTACAAAAATACACTCAGAAACTGTGACTGTGTGGACTTCAACAGTTGTTTAAATATTTAATGCAGAAAAACTTGTTTGTGCAATAACAGTATCAGGATGTTTATATCATAACAAAGGCCAGGAAGTGGGAAAAATACCCCAAAAATTTCAAGGGGTCCAGCATCAACCCCAACTTCTCTGCTTATCAGATATTTTCCACTACATGGTCTGCAATTCTGAACACACTTTGTAGAGAAAAAAAGAGGAGAATATATTCATGATTTTACAAAAGTGATTGCTGAAACTTCTGCCACACTACTCTAGGTTCATGATTTTCCCTCAGTATCATCAATGTGCTGTTACTCAAGGTTTTCCCTTTTAACCTGATGGGGGGAAAAAAAAAAGGCAAGAAAAAAAAAAGTTTATTATTAACAATATTAACATTTAAGTAATGCAAATTAACTTTGAGGTTTTGCATATAAAAAGGTGTAATTAGGGTCTTTTCCTCATTCAACAGATGCTGGTTGGAGACTTATTTTTGAAGCCAGGGTCAGTAGGGTAACAACACTTCCTGAACAGAAATAGTTGATTCTCCAGAATGGGGCAGGGAGGAGTAACAACTTGATTTCTCAAGCCTTTTCCCTCTAGATAGGATGCATTTGGCTTCAAAGAAGTCACACTGATGTAAAATTAGCACCAGTGAGAGCAAAAAAAGTGACACTTCTATCTGGAAGATTGCAAATTATTATATTACTCAAGAAATCCCAGAGACATTATAATAATGGGATCCACCATGAATTACCCAGCAATTCCTTTTATCTTCTATTAAGGCAATTAGGGAGGGAGAGGGGGAGGGAGGGAGAGAGAGAGATCTGTTCTTGTTTTAGAGCTCAAAAGGCTGCAAGTCCCTGCACAGAAGCTGAAGCAGTCCTGGAGGAACAATGATTCCATTCCTCCAATGGGCAAGCCAGTGTAAGCAAGCCACATACAGAAACAAATTACTTGGTCTGGAAAAGCATTAATGTGCATTGATTCCTCTTTTCTCATTAAAGGAGAAGGAGGGGGAGGAGAAGGACTGAGGTGTAATTGAAATTTGAGGTGAAAAAGTTTCCCTGCGTGTTTGCTCAGGAAGACAACCCAAGGTACACCTGACCCCTTCTGAGCTGAGTCACAGCCACAGTAAAGTGCAAACATTTCCTGACTTAGTTCTTTGAACAGAACAAAGCACAGACATTAATAACTTAAATGATTATCACATATTCAGAGCATGATTTAACACAGCAGGTGTGTTACACAGAAAAGTAGCCAGTTTTAGTTGAATTTAATTCAATACATGCTGACTACCATCAAGACTAGTCCCATAAATTTTTGGGGTTTATTTCACTACTACTGCCTGAGAATGTCTGAAGTCATTCTGACTTAACCAGGTTCACAATCCTTGACCTATGCATGATGTACCATGTATGCTTCTATAAACAATTCCATTTTGTGTTTCCTCTTTTTAATTTTGCTATTCTTTACACCTACAAGCAAGTAGGAATTGCGAAATCTTCAATCAAATCTTTAATCTCTAAAAATTTAAAATTGAAAAATCTTGAAAAATAAACAAAAATTAATTTGCTTTTTTTACTGGTGCTGCCTGCTGCTGCCATATTCACTGCTATCTGATTCACCTACACACCTACTCCTAGACTTCACGAACAATAATGCCAGGGATACCAGAACAGGGTTCAGAGCATCATTTTGGACTGTTCAAATTCCCATTCCTTTAGATTGTGAAAGGATTCATGCTGTACCTCTGGGAAATATTTTTCTTCCTTGTGCTGCACAAATGTAACACGGCTGTAAACTGGAATAGATTCAGAACGCCATGTAAAAAAATGTCACATGATGAAGAAGGGAAGGGAGGGGAAGGGAAGGGGTAGGAGAAAGAAGGAGAAAGAAGGAGGAGAAAAAGGAAAGAAAAGCTGTTATTCATGAGGTAGCTGAGCCTCTATGTCAGTTGAAGCCTTGTTTTCCTTCTACCTTGGTTTTTGTTGCTTGGTTGACATCACTGGATGGAATATTCATTTGCTTGGTCCTACCACAGCCACTGTTCTCATCAGCTCTGATAAATGGTATGGGAACCAAAGAAATAAAAGGCTTCAGAGCTGCAGATTATTGTTTTAGGTTTAAGAGAAAAACTTCACAATTCCCTGTGTGACCTTAAAAAGTCATATTTTGCCCCTTTCAGCCAAAAACCTAGGGACAAGAGAATAATGGCTGTAATGAACACAAGGTTTAAGCACTCTCCTCTCAGTTTTGGGAATGATTCTCATCTCTGCAGCTCTAGTAAATGGTGCAAAATTTAGGTTAAGAGGCATCCCTTAATACACAACAGGCCCTGTTATATTCTGCAAAATCTGTCAGAGCTTGAGCTGGAATCATCTGGTTTGTTTTCTGAAAAGTACCACATGTAACAGGTAGTAAGAAAGGTTCTACAAGCAGTGTTAATTAACTGGAGGCTGAAACAATATAAAATGCATGTCTAAATAGACAAGACAATTCCTCCACATTGTGAACTCCAGCTCACATTTTGAGACTGAATGCCTGACACTTTTCCTTCCAAATTGTTAATAGCACCACTGGAATGCAATTAGCCACATTTTTACCCTGCACATGAAGGGGTTTCTGCACAATGGGCTATCATAATTTGATCCTGAGGTTCCTGAGGAAAAGGAGGAATCAAACTCTTCCTTAAAAACTAGTTTATTTTTTTAAAAAAGGGAGTATTTCTGAAGTTTTGCAAGGGTCGTAGGTCTTCTACTTAAAAATATTGTTTAAAACAGAATTAATGTTCTAAGCAAGGAAATTTACCTTCACCACTGATCTGTTTCAGCTGGGGGGTTAAACCACGGTACCCACATCACAGATCCTGCAAAGTAGAATTCAGAAGGTCAGACTTTCATCCTGCAATAGATCTTTCCTTTCATAAGTTCATCAAAGAATATTTTCTTTTTCCTTTTTTTTCCTCTCTGAAACTAAATTTAAGGCTTATATACAATGTATTGTAGTGTTCCCATTCTTCAGATATTTTTAAAGAACTCGATAGGTTTTTGGCCAAAACTCCATTTGTCAGAGGCAGCAGCTCTATTACTTACTGGCTATAAGACATTTAATTAGTGTCTTAAAAGAATTATGAGCAACTCAACCCAAGCTGAATAGAGCACTTCCATTTCTATATATAATAGGCCCCAAACTGATGTAGAGTATGGATTAATCCCTCTCAGCATATAAAGAATTGTATTTTTTCTTTGTGTTTTTATACAATCTTAATAACTTGGCCATCATGCACATGCACACAAAATACTTAAATAGATGTTTAATGGCTAATTCCTTTCCTCACCAAAGTATTAAAGCCATGATGAATACATCGATTTGAACTTGTTCCATTCTCTAATTTGCTCATCTGAAAGGGCTTGAATCATATTCAAAATCCAGTGCTGAAATCTTTATTATTTATCTCAAATACATCATTTACTTTAGAGTTGGCCACTTCTACAAAGACTGTGTCAGATGAACTTCTCCTGACTCTGTGAAAGTCATGGCTGGAAATTCAGACAAAATTTCTATAACAGAACCAGATTATTTTGGGGACCCAGAAGTAAAGGAACTAGGAGTGTCTGAGGAGTTTGCTGAACACTTTGGGAGATATTTTGCATCTGCCCACAGCTACAGACATTCTCCATTAACCCCTTATAACAAATGCCCCACCTATTCTCCCGTTGATCCAGCAGGATCAGACTCCACAACTTGCAACAAGTCCCCGCTACTTCTGTTCCCATTCTGTATCCTTAAACTACGAAAATTAAAATGAAATTTGAGACTTTCCAGCCTGTTTTTTCTTGATCCAGCCTGATTCTTGTTAAGTTCTTGGTCTTAGCAGCTCTCTTGATCACTGCCAGCGTTTGCCAGAGCCAAGTCATGCTGCTCTCCATTGTAGTTTTGTGTTTTGCCATCACTCTCCCAGTCATCTCCTGTATCTTAAAGATCAGTGATATCTTTACTTTCTGCTATCTTCTCATGGAAGCCACATGTATTTGTTAAAATCACACGCACACAAAACATCACCTTAAAATAGTCTACCCAGAATTATGAGACATTATATTAAATATGGTTTAGGCCTATCAAGCTCATTTGAAAAAGTTTATCTCAAAATATTCAACGTCCAACAGAAGACTGAGGATTACAGAATCGTGGTATTTAGAGAATAACAGATTAAACTGCAGGAATGAGAAAATCCCTATCAGATTTTGCATATCAGCAATAGCTGGATTAATCCTAAAACTGTGTCCTTTGTTTCACTTAAATATTCATCATTATTTGCGTTTCAATGTTCTGGTACTTGGAAGTTTTATATATTGCTTCCTGTAGGATAGTTTAGCTACATTTACATTCCTTCTTCCTTTTTTATTTTTTTTTAGGGCTATATAAATTGCAAGACATACATTGTATCATAAAAATAATTTAGAGGAGGGTTTATTTAAATATTTGCTTAGCAGTCTTGATAAATATGTGATAATTAAAGCATCCTGAAGGAGTAAAAGCCAATAGAGGAACACCTGTTTAATGAAAATGGAAAATAGAATCTGGTACTTATCAATAACTGAATTACTATAGAGTCATACAGTTTCTCCTCAATATCTTTGAGGAATATAAGAGCACTGATATGTGACTGGTATACAAGACATAAATCAAGAAGGGAAGGCAGCAAATGCAGAAGATACTTTACCTATAATTCTTCTGTAAGCAGCAGCTCTCCAAAATGCATGGAGTTAATTTCTTATGACACTTTCTTTATGTTAAGAGAGCTTGGATGATGTGAGGGTCACCTGCATTAATGAGCCAAACATGGAGAAACTTCAATCTCTGTTCCTTCATAAATTGTTCACTGGGAGCCAGCTATACTGATTTAAGAAAATGAGCAAAGAAAAGCTAATAAGGTAACATATGGATTGCTTTTTTCTCTCTTTTTTCTTTATTCTAATGCTGCTGTGTGTATTACCTATAGAAATACATCAGACTCACACTGACTTTTTCAAATAAAAGACAGGTTTGCAGCTGACACATAAAAAAATAAAAAGAGCAAAGAAAGCAAGCAGAACTTTCTCTGTGGAGTTTTATTTGATTTGGGATATAGTTCTTCTCTTTCAACTAATACAATCCAAACATGTTGATCTTTAAAAGTACACTATAAAAGCCTGTCTTTTATGGTCACAAGGCAAAATCTATGACAGCACTTACAATCTTGCTCACTGAAGAAAAAAGGATCATTTCCCTCTGTTGTATTTATCCCATTTTGTTTCACCAGTATTGGCAATAATTTTATAGTAAGAGATATATCTGAAACATAATTCTGTACAAAATGCAGTATATCCACAGTATCCATATTTGCTTTTCCTACATACCCATATTTTTCTTCTCACATAAAATAGCCCCCAGGCCACCATATATTTATTTCCAACAATGCTCTCTTAAAAGCTGCAGGTTTTTGTGTTTCCCAAAGAAGTCCTAACTATGGATTTGAGCTGGATCTCAGGAAGAGTAATTTGATAATACCTGATTTTCTACAGGTTGTGCAGATTGTTATGCAGGTTGTGAAATCTGTATTTTTTCAGTTACTAAACTGAATCCTCTTCTAGCAAGGCACAAGTGGGTGCATTGTGGGTGCAATAGAACTTTGATGACATAGATGGATAGTAGCAATAAATTGAATTTTGACTTTGGTATTATAGAATTCTGCCATTCTACATTATTCCACCTGGGCATCTCAAGGCACTTCTCCAAATATCAGCTTTGTTTCACAATGTTTCCGTTTTGAATCAAGGAAGCATCAGCATGAATAACATTTTACAGGCAAAGAAACTGACAGACTAAAATAATCCAATCCCTAACAAATTAGGGATTTGGTCACTATGGCTTAGACATGACCAGCACTTCTTTACCTGTGTCACTCTGCTTAGAACCTTAATTTTTACATACCAACATAATGATATGTTAACCATCATGAATTCAATGGTGTTTAGCTGCAAGAGAAGACATTTCCCCAAAGATATAAAGCCACATCGATTTCCATTGTTAATATTTCAGAAATAGAAAACTTTCCCTTGTAAGTCAGGTTAAGAAATGATCAATATTTAACTGGAGCTGTTGGTGAATTCTATATATACACTAAAACTTGCACAGACAGCAAGGGCCTATTAGCTGGAAAACACAATGCAAGTTTGAATTAAAAACCATTTATTGCCATAGTACAGAGGCAAGGTCGAAGACAATTGCTATTTTAGGCAGCCTCCAGGTTTCTTGGAGACAAAGGTGTATATCTGCATAACCTTGTCCTTGTCATCTGCATAACCTTCAGACCTGAGGTGTTTAAGTTTAAATGAATTGGAACAGATAAATGAAACATGTGTTTAGCATTCCTTAACCTTCACCATGCCACAGGACCAGCTGCAGTACCATAATTCAGTTGATCAGAAGCATTTTTGTCTAACTTATCTTCACATACTTACATTGATACAAAAAAAAATCAGCACTAAGGGCTTTTAGACAAGTAAACATATTTTTTCAGTTCAGGCATCCTGTTTCAACACATTGATATAAAACAATACTATCAGAGCACGGGAAATATGATGAGCAGAAATTAACATTTGTTATTGTGACTTTTTTTTCCTTAATTTGAAAGGGGAAATGTTAATAAAAAATTGTGTTTCTTAGGAATATATATCTGTCTGCAAAGACTGAGAGACAAAAACTCTGGTCCTAAGCTTCACCATTGCTGCCATAACTTTGGGACTCCTTTTTAAGCCCACTTTCTCCCTTTCAGAAAACAACTAGGTCTCTTTTCTGAGTATACAAAAATAGATCCATATTGATTTTGCATACTTTTTCCCCCCCTTTCCTCACTCCCATTAGGCTGGATGAAAACTGGTTCGGTTTTAATTAGCTGGTAATCTACTAAGCAAATTAATTTTCAAAGTAATTTTTACAGTGGCTCAGATATTTTGAGTTGTCTCCAAATTGCAGTTTGGGTAGAAACCAACTCTATGACTCATGAGTGCATTAGATGAACTTTACTTTTTTTTTTTTCTTTCCCTTTTTTCTTCTTGAATGAAGCAATGGCATAATCCTACAAATACTAATTGCTGAGTTTGTCACCTTGTGCTTTTCTAATGCTTTAAAATCAGTTTAATATTTTATAGAATGTATAAATATATACTATATATATTATATACAAATATATATAATACGTCTATTATATATAAATATATAATTCTATATATGGAATTCACTTGCTGAAATGATTGAATTAGACAGAGGGTAAAGAAGAAACAAGACACGTCAGTTCAAACAGTGTCATGATGGGTTAATCAATGAATGGATCCAGTCTTCCTCCTCTGTGACACAGTAAAAGTTAATATTAACATGCAGCAGGCTGAGGAATGAATTCTGCCTGCTGCAATCTACTGCTGAGTATCATCCAGGTATTTGCTCAACACATCAGACAGGCAGTTTCAAAAACAATACACATTCACAATGTGTATTACACCAGTGCCTTTGCTGTGATGCTATGTGCTGTGCTAAGCCCTTATCCACAGCCCGGGAGATGCCTTCTCCTGCCAAAACCCAGCAACTTCCAAACAGAGATGAAAGGAAGATATTATTGTGTTTTGTTCCTTAAGCTGCTACAATGCAAAGAAAAATTAGAGTATTTGTTTCCTTCCTGTAAAATTATATATATGTGTGTGTATCTGTCACTGTTACAGAAAGTGATAGATTGTCCCTAAAAATAGGTCATGAATTGAACACTGAGCTTCAGCCTGCATAGCTCAAATTCAGCTAAGCTTTTCTTTCCTGAAAATCAAGCCCATTGTTTTTCTCCTTCACAAATACCAATCCACACTCCAACCTTTTTTGTGGAGCAACATCTGCTGCACAAAATTGAATATAGATCAGCAGATCCAAATACGTTCAGCCCAAGTTGTAGGGATATTTTCTCAAACTCTAATTTATAAAGTTAAGAAAGTAAACTGCTTTTACAACTAGAAAAGTCTTTATCTCTTTTCTTAAAAAGTATTTTTTCCTTTTAAAGAACACTATTTTTCCTAAATCCAATATAATTTCATAGGTACTATTAGGTTTGGGGTTTTGTTAAGATAATTCTCCAATTTGTATAGAATAACTGTATTTTCAAATCATCTAATCTAAGTTTTAGGGAACATGTGATATCTATTACACTGAGAGAAAAAATGGATGTTATTATAGTGCAAATATTTTTGGCATTTAATCAAAATCTCAATTTTAAATTTTTCTGAGGTAAAGAAGAAGTTAGAGACAATCAATACTTTTGAAGTGTCATTATATAAAAGTACAAAAATTCCTCTGATTATTATTCTTTCCTTCTACTTTCTTATTTTTGATCATCTTTTGCTTTCACATCTTAGTGCAAAATCATAAAATATATTTTAAAATATTTTAATAAAAAATTAAAATATTTTAAAATATTTGTAAAGAAAATAAAGAAATCACATAAATATTAAAAAATAAAAAAGCACAATTTGCAAATTATTCTATATTCTGTAACCTGAAATTCACTTTAAAAATATTAATGGTAGGGATTGGGTATTGCTTGTTTTTCCTTTTCTGATCAGAATTGAGGGTATTACACAGTTCTTTTGGAATCTGCATAAATCAAATTACCTAATTAAATAATCACGTTCCTTACAGAGCCTTTGTTTCTCCAATAGTTCCCCTTAGAGGAAACACCTAACTCATGTTGAAAACAGTAAAAATTAATCTGGTCTTAATTTAATGAGCAATCTATTTTCAAATTAATTTTTTAACAACCACTTCCTACTCTATATATATTTATATTGATATAATTCTGAAATATCTTGTAGTAATTTACTGGATCTACCTATGCAGCATCTCTACTAAATAAAAAAACATTATCCCCTTGGCACATTTAAAACAGCATCAGTGATTTTATGCTGCAGGTAGAAGTATTATGGATTCAAAATTATCTCCTGTTTTTATATTGAGGAGATGGTGTGAAGGGAGAAGTAAATTAGGCTCCCTACCAACCTAATGCAGTGGTGAGCTGCCATGGAGATCATTTCAGCTGCCCAAGTAATGTGCTTCCTATTCTGAAGATTGTGAGGGAGAATGAGAGGCTTTGTGTCAGATCTGTTAACGTTCACAGTGCCGAGCAAATCCACTTCCAGCTTCCAGCAGCAGGGCCCAAAACAGAGGCTGGCATGAACAAGCTGACCTGCAAGCACTGCTGTTCTCAGATGCTCCTCACAGCCCTGCCTGCTTTGTTGGGACTGACATCTGCTCATGGACCTATCTGACTTTCTAAATGATCACTCTGCCTCTTGCATGTCCATAACTGCAGTTGTTATAAGAGCAGAACTGGAAACGGAATGGAGTTGTCCTGCAGGGCTTGGTTTAATCAATTTCTGTCTGTGTTTCCAAATGTTTGTTTACTGCCTTCAATTGCTAGTGATTTCATTCATCAGTGGAGATTTGCTGTTTGATCCTATCCTTTCTGACTTTTTCATACCTGCTGCAGTTTAGGTGTCCTGAAATTTAGATCTACATATGTAAATTATGCCATAATATCAAGAGGTTTAACCCCAGACTGTATACAAGTACCAGGCAGCCACTTGCTCACTGCCCATCAGCGGGACCAGGGAGAGCAACAGAAGGGTAAAAACTGGAAAACCTGAGTGTCACAGACATCTTTTATGGAAAATCCTTTCCTTAGGATTTTTCCTCCTGAGAAGCTTAGAGGCCTCAGGAACAAAATGTAAACAATGATTATCTGCTGCTGTGGAATGCAACAGGTGCATCTGTGACTGGCTCATCTTGGATTTTTATAATAAATGGCCAATCACAGTGAGCTGGCTCAGACAGAGAGTCTGAGACAGCCTTTGTTATCATTCCTTCCTATTCTATTCTTGGCTAGCCTTCTGATGAAATCTTTTCTTCTATTCTTTTAGTATAGTTTTAATATAATATATATGATAAAATAATAAATCAAGCCTTCTGAAACATGGAGTCAGATCCTCATCTTTTCCCTCCCTTAAGACCCCTGTGAACAACGTCACATCTGAGTGTTGAGATAAAGACATTTTATTAGGCAAAGCAAAAGCCATGCACACAAGCAAGGCAAAACAGGAATTCACTCACCATTTCCCATGGCTGGGCAGGTGTTCAGCCATCTCCAGGAGATCAAGGCCCCATCCAACACAAATATGGCTTGGGAAGAAATGGCATCACTCCAAATGTACCCCACTTCGTCCTTCTCCCCACTTTATACAGTGAACAGGATGCCATATGGTCTGGAATATCCCTTTGGGAAGTTTAGGTCACCTGTCCTGGCTTTGTCTCCCCCCAAAACCCCACATACCCCCAGCCTCCCTGCCAGCATGGCAGTATGAAAAGCAGAAACTTAAAGGCTTTGGTTCTGTGCAAGCCCTGCTCAGCAACAACAGAACCATCTCTATATTATCAACTTTGTGCTCAGCACAAATCCAAAACACAGCCACATACCAGTTAGTGAAGAAATCTAACTCCACCCCAGCCAAACACAGTGCACATAAAAAGAAGTATCAGAGGGGAAACACGGACACTGAATGAAAAACTAATCCACCAGCACTGAAGTACTTACTGGGCACAAAAAGTATTTTTCTTCTCTGAGCTTACCAGATATGTCTCCACAGACTCTATGAGTGAACTGGACTGTGTTATAGTCTGGCAGGAAGAACTACTATCCAAAGATCAGCACATCCTTCATCAGCGATAGAAGCAGCTCACAGACCTCTAAATGTGCTCAGTGAAGCAAAGCTGGAAAACAAGCGCCCAAGTGCTCTCTACAAAAAACCCCAAAGAAAGTAAATAAAAGCTCCACAGCCCTCTTTAAGTTTAGCAGTATATTTGTAATTTAGTCTTGATGGAAAAGAAGCTTTTCCATGCCCCTATCCTTTGCTTATCCACCACTTCACTGGTCAAACTTCGCAAACACCATGCTACATAAAGCAATCTGGCCAAAAGGGCTTTATTTTGCACGCATGGATGTCTCTAATCTCTCTAACAGTATTTACCAAGATACATACCTGGCATCTTGTGTTCTGGAGCATGTTGTGGCTGCCAGTTCTCTTGTTACCTTTTTGTGTGTTAGGAAATGCCTTTTGAACATGATTACATCCACATTCCCTTCATTAAAGATGTATCTGTATCACATTCCCTCCCCCAGCTGCTATTATTTAGCCATTTTCTGCCACCTCATTTTTGACATAGGGGGCCCTGCTGTCCAAATGAAATTTTAATGAAGGTTTGAGGATGTGCTCGTGCATTGTAAAGTTCCACTGCAGTCCCACAAAGAGCATGAGCTGAACACTCACAGTTAGTGGGTAAGTGTTGTGTTATCACATTTTAAAAGGAACAAATGTTGGCATACGGTGAACGCTCTGCCAGCTCCACTTTGCCCTGTACTTTTGTCACAGCCCCACACACATTTCTGTGCAATTTCTTCCTGCTGTCTCATCTGCCTAAGATGACCAGAATCCCACATGTCAAGAGAAAATTATACTACTTGAATTTTTAACCCAGCCTGCTTACTTCTGCTAACCCTGTCACCACTGCACTTTGGTTTTTTGGAAAGACAAAATTTCAGTATATGTTATACAAATAATGCTGTTTTCTTCTATTATGAAAACATTGCTGTTCTTGTTACTCACCCAGTTGTCATTCAGGGTTTTCTTTTGTTATCAGTGCAATCCCAGCTTCAACAAATTAAATTGACCTATGATCACTTTGAATTACAACTTACAGATGGAATAAAATATTCAATTTTTGCCTTAGAGATCCTTTGCTCCCTGTGCATACACCAATACTGTGTAATAGTAAGCATTGCCTTCGTGGACTTCTTTCTTTGGTCTCAGCTTTTTAGTCTCTTCTAGCAAGCCCTGTTTTACTCTGTATGATCCTCCAAATTCATCAAATGAGCTATTAAACACACAGAAATCTGCCACCTTGCCACACTGACCAAAATTATCTCCAGGGCATAAAGTGCAGGAGGGGTTCTCCTTCTGCAAAACCCCATCACCTGTAATCATGTCACTGAAAATTACACCCCAAGTGGTTTGTTCAGGAGTGCTCAACTGAAGCCATAGGGCAATTTTAATTCTAGCTTTTATGATTTTTTGACAACTTGAATAATTTTATATCAAAATCTTTCAGCAACCTCAAAAAGTTTTACCATGTCAAAAATAATGTATTGGTTTGCCCTCATAGTAAAGTATAGCTGAGATTTTTTGTGTTTTAAAAAGTTCCTTAAGACTTGGAATAAAGCAGAGATATGACATGCATCAGCCCCAAAGGGTTGAAGACTGGCAAAGACAGTATTTTAAACAGGAAATCCTTGATGGTCTTATATGTGATGCATCAGTATCACTTGTAATTACCTTGGGTTCAGAAATCTGATTTGATGCTGACAATATACAATTTTTAGCTTTTTTATTTAATGATACCTTTGCTAAGGAAAATATTTGAAAAAATTATGGAAGTTCCAAGAACAAATATAAAAGGCAGCTCTCCTTGCAAGAAAAGAGTCCAGCTAAATATATTTTGGGCAAGGCACAGACTACCAGCAGCAATGAACTGACTGTAGCTTTTAGGAGGAAAAATATCTCCTTTTGAAGTTATCTTTTTTATCATTACACTATTTCAGCTTGTCAATATTCACTATGACAGCAGTTCCAGCAATTTTATGTGATACCTTCAGTACAGATAAATAACAAGAGATTAACCTACATTCAGTCTGAAAAGAGGAGGAAAAAAATATTTGTTAACCAGAACTGACTTGTGACAGACCTTTTATGCAGTTTTCAAAGAGGATAAGGAAATTTATGAATTTCTATTTCTTGTGGATTATGAGTGCATAAGATCTTTTTTTCACTTTTGGAACTAGAAGCATTATCCAATAATCACATACTTGATACCATGCAATGAAATAAGAAAACTGAGGGTTTACAAACTGAGCTTGTTTATCCACAGAGGCCTTCTGGCATTTTTGTATGGCTTCTCATTTTTTGAATGAGAAACCCCTGAGCTGGGAGGGGGTGGTCCCTGAAAAAAACGAGTTTTCTTGTTTCCCTCCCTCCAGGGCCTTACCCCCAGGTGACTCTCCTAAGAATATCATTTAAGAGGACAAACTCTCCTCTCCTGAAGTGCAAAGCCATAAACTCGCTTTTTTCACCCTTTTCCATGCCCTTAGGCTTGATCTCTTGGCTCAACCATTTGTCACTTCACACAAGAAGAGAAAAGCACAAAACAAGAGCTGAGTGCACTGTGCAAGTCCAGCTCAAAGAGCCATGCTGGTGAGCAACCACTATTTAGCAACCCATCATTCAGAAAACAAAAACCAAAGTGGATGTGTTACAATGTAGCTGCAAGTGTGACTAATTACATGTAGGTGTAATTCCGCTAGATTAAGCTTTAAAGGGGTTTAAAAGATTTTCCAGTAGCCAATGCGCTCCAGGCTCTATTTTTCATTTTCTCCTTTTGAAAGCTATACTTTAATCCTCCTCTTTGCAATTTTTTTTTTGTTTTGCAGTTCTGAGAAAGTGCCACAGTCAGCCACGACTGGTGATAGAAGTAAAGATTGTGCCTCTCCTCTCAGCTCTGCACACCTGAGCTGAAAGCACCCCTCAGTTTGGAGTGAATTTCTCTCAGGCTTCACGAGAAGGATGCTGCTTGAACCTCTTAGGATGACACATTACACCACCTTAAATATGGCTCAACTTGAACACCAGAAAGAGCAGAAGAGGCAAATTACAGGCCTGCAGTGTTGCTTTCATTATTTCAGAGGAAAAAATCCTGCCTAAGCTACTCAGAGCAGCATTACCTCAGGTTTGTCTCCACTTGCTGCTATCTCAACTCTGACTGCTTTTTATTCAGTTCAAAGTCTATGACTTTGAGATAGAGTAATCATCTAAAGAAAGAGCTAGTAAAATGTCACACAGTAGACAAAAAGTTGAAGGAAATTAAAAAGCCAGGAAGTCACTCACTGAGTACTTATCATCACCACCATTGGTGCACAATCTGTCTACACATCAAAGTGGACAAATAAACAGTCCAAGGCTTGAATTATCACCCTTAAACAACCACAAAGGAAACCTCAACAAACCACATGGATGCTGACCTGGATAATAGTAAACACAACATAGGGAGTGAAATAATTAGGTGATGGATCCTAAAGATCCAGTGAACATATTTATGCAAAAGATAAACCTGTAAGCATGAAATAAATTTACAATTTGTTTTAGGTTGAAAGCTGACACAAGCAACACAAAACCATATGCAAATGTCTAATAATTGTAGGTACTGTGATAGTTGTGATGATATAACATTAAAAATTAATTTAAAAGTTTACAGGTAGAAGTTTTGGGTATACTTTTGAGTATACAAGTGGGATGGAGAGGGGCAAGAGTGCACCAACAACACATTCTCTTGGACAAAATCTCAATAAGCTAAAGTTTTAACCACAATAGGAAAATTAACTGAACATAAGTCTTACCTTGCAGGTTCCTTCCTTCTCAGTATGAACTATTCTTTTCCATTTTAGTAGTAATGGTAAAAAAACCAAAAACAAACAACAAAATAAAAACCCCCTTTTTTCTAATTAAACTTTTAAGAAAGAATAAAGATGAAAGATTTAAAACTTTCTTATCCTCTTCCCCTCTATTTCAGAGATTCTAAATTAATATATTTTTTAGTTTTGTTATCTTTGGCTTTAGAAATGGGTTTCTGAATGCTATTTCTTACATACAGTTTTTCTGTTTATTGCACTGAAGACATCTAATACAAATCTGCCTAAAATCACTGAAAGATATTGCAGTTAGAACCTGAACTAAAGCTCAGGGAAACACAACCTTGCCAAATCCAAATTGTAGTTCCTTGCACAGCACTTTGTCTGAGAGTATCACTGAATAGAGAAGACTTTAAAGTAATTAATTTGGAGTTTATAAGAGGTTAAGGAAACACTAACCCTTTAATAAAAAGGGTGAACTTTAAATCCTAGTTATGAAGTTTAGTAGATCAAACAGCATCTTATTAAAAAAGAGCATAAAGCTCTCCATAAAATAGTTCATTTCCATAACACACTTATAACAACTATTACTTCACATTTTTCCTACATTTTTGATAAAAATTTTAATATCAGCAGTGCCAAAGGCATTGGTTTTGTTTTGTTTTCCTGCTAATGATAGCATATTTAATTGCAAACCAAAAAGATTAATGACATTTTCCGAAATAATAAATTGCATTAATTTTGGCAATACAGATGTTTCATGGTCATCCAATTTTAACCTTTGTATTTATGTAAGCTGACAATGAAGTTGAAAGAATTTCTAAAGACATATTGACCAGGTTATCTTCAATATTTCATTTTACATTTCTAAACAGCTACAAGTTAAAATACTTTCATTTCAAATTTCATGATTGAAATTAACAAAGCCTGTTCCTATTTAGAAGTGCTTTTTGCAATGAAAACAAAACTTCACTAATTTATTTATTTTAGAGTATAGCCACACTGTCTGCCACAACTTTAATGATATCACGCTGCTTTTTCACAGTAGAGGTTTTTGTTGTTTAAAGTGTACTTTCTTCTGAAATGCAGCCCAGAGAAATTATTCTCATAGGGGTTTTATTTCTTCATCTTGAGAAATATAAATTTAGATTCTATTACTAATTGCTTCCTTGTAATCAAGAGGTTGGCATCTGGGAGCTTTATAATCCTCAGGCTACATTAAACAGAAGGATAGTTCTAAGGCAGAAGAGTTGTAAGAGTTTTTGCAAGACTAAGTTAATATAAAGCATTTTAAAACTCCTTGAGAGGAAATTCTGAACTGTTAATAGGTTTTTCTCAGTTTTCTTAATATTAAATATTACGCAATTTGAAACTTAATTTTTAATTTTTTTTTATTATTTTTACTGAGAGTGTTCCAAATTAACCACAGGAGTGTTGGCAAATTTTACTAAGTTGAATTTGGAATTATACAAAACTTAAGAGTTCCTCCCTTGAGCAGATTATATTGCATTTTGGGAATATACCATGCCCAGACAAAGCTTTCTGTTAGAAAAGTTCAGGTTTTGGAGGCAATCATGGGACTCAGAGTGAAGAGAAATAACAGAGGCAAAATAAAAAAATAACAGTTACTCTAACTCTGGTTAAGATGATCAGTAAAAATAACAAACATGACCAGAATTAGAAAGGACAAAAGAGAGTTCCAAGTTATTTTTACAACCCAAATCTACCAGGTGTGGATGTAGATGAATTTGAAACCTTCTCTGGAAGGATCTTAAATGTTTTATAAATCTTATAAGCCTTGTCAAGCTTCTGTTTTTGGCTTCTATTAAGTGTACTATATATTTAAATTAGCTCAAAGGAAAACAGTGTCAGTCTGAGAGTAAGCTGTGTTAGTTCAAAGGGCCACAGACTGGCATGTTACCCAAATCAGCATGATAATTCAATTTTTTTAATTGCTTAATGAAATTCTTTTCCTCAAATTTCAATGAAGTATTCATACACTGCCTTCAAAATGTGCAAAATGAAAATGACCTACCTGACACAGACCATTTAGCTGAAGAAAGGACAAATCATAAAACCTACTGTTGGCTCCTGCAGTTGCTAAATTAGATTATTTTGATCTCCAGATCCCTTAGAGTGTCTTCTTCTTTTTAATAAAAGCGTAACCACTTGGAAAGGAATAAAACCATAACCTCTGTGAATTTCCAACATGAATATGAATGAAGCAGTCTCCTGCTCTCTCCTCCATCTCCCAGTGCAGGGTTGCAGCAGCAAGAATACTAGGCAAGAGACAATCACAGTCTCTTGATATAAAATATTAACCATAAACCACTGTACTCATTATTCTGTGCCATGGAACTGCATCCACAAGTATGCTATATATTGGTCTTGACCATGCTTGGATTCTTATCAGATTTGGCATCCAAAACAACTGTGATAACAAATCAAAATATCTTTGTGGCAAAGATGTTCATTTATTTTTCATTCCCATCTTTTTTAAAACACAAAATATAGCAAATTACAGTCAGTAAGCAGCTAGACAAGCCTCATGAGATGGAAGTTACAAGTAATCTACATCTATTACAAAGATTAACAGAATAGGTCAATTAAAGTATCTTAAAAAGTCCCAAATATTGATAAAAGCTTTTTTCAAACAGCACTTTGCAAAAAGCTAACATGTCTATAAGAATTCAATGATTGCATAAATTTCCCCATCAGATATGTAGAATTTTCAAGAAATATGCTTTACTTTCCTAATTTTCCTAAAGAAATCCTCTCCAAAGAGCAATACATATCTTAAAGTGTTTACACCTATAGAATCAAGGCTAAGAAAAGGAAAAATTATTTTCTAAAAATTGCAGTCCTGAAAATGTACTGTAAGTGAATTAGCATTTGACTAGAAGGAACATCCTCACTCATCAGAGCTGTATCTTTGCATGAGTATGGCCTTCATACATTATTAGAGTAATAAAATAGAACATAAATTCAGTTAAGATTTCTTGCTTCCATATTCTTTAAGAGAAATGCTGATGAAGAGGTTAAAAAAAAGGTTTAGTGTGTTTAACTCAAATAAATTTTAAAAAGCTTAAATAAACAAACCTGCAATTGTTAGGAGTGAAGTAATACTGATTCTCCTTTTCTGTAGATATGTGAACTTTAAATGACTCAATTTCTGATACACACCATGACAGCTTTCCTATAAGGATCAATTTAGTCAGGAGTTGGCTGGGTAGTTTTAACTCAGAGTATTCTGTCATATTAAAACCACATGGGTAATGAGGAAAGTGCTTGCCATATAACATGTTCTCTGAAAATAAAATTGTCTTCAGTGAGATGAAATTAAAACACTGGGACAGAGCATAGCAGTAGTTGAACTCCAGTTTGCTTTATTAGCCAACTGCTCTTGCTATTTTGAGCACTCTAGATGTCTCTGTGGGAAAAATTATTCCAACTTGGTTTATCTTTTTCTGGGAACTGATAAATGGTACAAAGGAGATTCTCATCTAAGAGAAAAATAAATCACATATTCCTGTTAGTTGGACCAGGTTATATAGATTTCATACAATAAGGTCTTTCTAAAATTAAGGTTTATTTTCATTTTAAATAAAAGATGTGATGTGGACGAGTGGTGGGCGTGTGTATGTAAGCATCTAGCATTAATCAGCAGGCATATGAAATTGACCTGTGGTTAAATGGCAAACATGCATTGTGATCCAAATAATGCTGAGAGCATAATGAGGAAAGAACTTTCAGCTCATTTGCCAGACTATGATTATATTTATTCCTATTTCTTACACAGTGTTTTCTGGCAGGGGACGGAAATGTAAGTGATATTTAATTACATCAGTAGTTTCAAACCAATAATGGAAAATAATGCCAGTTTGCTGTTCGTGTCATGTCCACTGTTGAGCAAATTTATTCCTCTTCATAAATCAATTTGTTTTTCAGTGTAGGTGGAATCATTACTAAAGGGTCATCTCCCTAGCATTTGAATTTGCTGACTGTCTGGTTCACCATGCATTGCTTATTCACACTGAGAGCCATTTATCTATAAGCAGAAGCTTACATGAGAAGGTTGACTTTTTAATGGAGCTGAGTGAATAATCTGAAATTTATTATTGAATGCACATTTTGGGGTTTTATTCCTAATTGATGAATCTAGTACTGCTATAGTCAGGGAAGAGGATGAAGGAGGACAGGAAACGGACATGTTATGGAATTGACAACATCTGCTCAAGGCCTTCAGCTAGGAAAAGGTCCTAAAATTCTGCTGTCTTCAACATTTGAAAATTACCTGCAGGTTTCTCCACTGAACAATTCTCAGGCTGGAAAGTATTCACACACAAGTTCATAGGAGAAGATATTGCTTTTGCTATATTAAAAAAGGCTTGCATCTCCATTATGACTACTGTTTTCATTTTGTAGTTGCTAATATTGCTGGTAACACCTGTAAATTTTTTTTTTCCTTTAAAATTTGTTCAATTTTTAACATTAACTGAACCACTGATTTCTCTCCTTCCCACAACGAACAACTTAGATGCACATTAGAACTGCTGCATATTGCAGCAGGATTAATAGTTATTCCATGTTCTTCACTGCTCCCCCTCCCTTATTATCCAGAGGCTAATTATGCTGGCTACCATGCTGCTTCGGGACCCATCAGCAACTGGATGCAAGGCAAACACTGAGTTTCTGATCCCAAATCCAATGGAAAATGATCTATCTTCTCCCTGGTACCCACTGAATGACTACCAGAAGCTGTCCCTTTCTGAACATCTCTGTGATCTTCGTCTCTGAGGTTCTGTCCCTTGACATCCCTCTTTTGTGAACAAAACCCCCTAAATAATAGCAGCTGAATACAGATTGGCAGCACTGCTAACTGTACAGGCCAGACTGGTGCAACACCAAGCATAAAATTATTTACAGCACTTCTAGGAAGGACTTCAGTATTTAATTAAATGGAAGTTGCTGAATTGCACTGCTTCCTGCAGTGAACAGTGCACATGTGCACAAATATTAATCGCTAATATGGGATGTGGGGCTTTTAAAAAACATGGTTCTGGCTGCCTGGATATCAAGAAAACAGAGGTATTTCTCTGAGACCATTTCACTCATTAAAAGACAGGACAATAAAATTTCACCTTTGTTCGTTGTCTGGAATGAAAAATTTCTTTTTACTGTCAGGCCTTACACAGCTTCTCACCAATCAATACATTCCTTAGTTTATCCCTCAAATTAAATCCATCTAACTCATCAATGGGTACTTCAGTTAACACCAAAACTAGCAGCTGTTTTACAAGGGCTGCTGGTTTTTTGTCCAGCAGATAACACATGAATCCCAGCCCAGTCCATTATAGATATTTCAGCTGTGCAGCATCCCTTAGGTAACTGTAAGAATGAAGGAGGCTGTATAAAAATTTATAAAGCCTATGACATAGAATCTCAGCCTAACAACTAAAAAATTTGTCCTCTGATTTGGGCATCAATCAAAGAAAACCACACTGCTAGTCTGTGTTCCTGTTCTTTGGGACAGAAATTCCATGTTGACTTGCACATGAGCCAGTTCTAGTAAAGTTGTGTGCTTCCCTCAGAGGCTCTTAATCAGCTCAATTGATTGCTGTAAGCTCAGGGGGTGTCCTCACATAAGGGTAATTTAAGCACTGTGAAACCTATGAAAATATCTACTCGTGCTGTTTTGAAACCAGTCATTCTACCTGGTCCAAAATATTCCAGCTTTTGGCAGCTTTTTACTAAGATCAACGTGCTTTATTACAGGGTCTGAGAATCAGAAAAAAAGCCAGACTTGTGTAACCTATGGGTTAAAGGACTGGCTTGGCCTACAAGAGATTCAGCTCCAGTTTCTATGAATAATTCAGAGGAATCTGTATCCACCCCACTATTTTGGATGAGCTCAGCATAATTCAGATCTTTACTTCCTACATTCCAAACCAGTGTCGTAATTTTCAGTGGACACACAGAAAGCTAGGTTTTGATTCAAAACATCATATATCAAGTCTATGTCTACCAACTGTTCTTGTTTTTATTCAAAACAAAAACATTAATTCAAAATAAGATTGCCATTAAATGGAATTTGCCTCTCTTAAATTCATATTCCAATGGTTATTGATTTCTTTCAAGTGAAAGAGCATCAGAACATCTACAGTATGAAAGGATTATAACTTCAATATAAGAAATAAAGCTCACTTTGTATTCCTCTTGCATCTTGCTCATGAATGCAGCAAAATTTCACACTAATCAGCCCAAGCAGTTAACATGCTATATGAAAATTTAAAATGTCTGCTGACTGTAGCAAAAAGAGGAAGAAAGAAAACCAAACCCAAAACAACAAAAAAGCAGCTATAGTAATTACTCAAGATACAAACATTGCACTAAAATGTGAAGTTCATACAAGTTTCCACACGAATGACAAAAGAGATCTCTCTAGTACAAAAAAGAAATATTTCAAAGTAAATTTTTTGTGAAACTCACCAGAGACCCACAGCAGTTTTTTTCTCTTTGACTCCCTAGCTTTAGTCACTCGACATTATAAATGTGATAGAAATACACAAAATGCTAAGAAAAAAATGATTAAAAAGTGTTAAGGTAAACAAACAAAAACATGCAAAGGGCACAAAAAACATACAAAAGCCCAGGTGCCAGCAGAATTAATCAGAGGTTGTCTGAAAAATTCCATATGGAAAATTTGCAAAATCCTTACGCTAGAAACATTTCTATTTTCTGTTTAGAGAGAACCTTAATCAAATGATTAATATGTATGCAGACAAATCTTTTCCCTAACCTCACTAAAAATACAAGTGTTTCTCTGTGTATGTTCTCCCCACACCAAGAGAAAAGCGTTAAGAAATTAAAGCACAATTTTCCTCTATTGTTTTGTAGTTAGCAAAAGAAAGAGCCAGGTTTCTCACTTTGCAGCATTTTCCTTTTCAGAATTAGCTATTACAGTCAACTGTGATTAGGGGACTCCTATTATCAAGTTCTGTGAACTTTGAATTAATGGCATCACTGTCTGCATTGTGGTAAACACTCCTTCCTATCCAGGCTAGGATACTGCTGTGATTGGAGTCAGAAGGGATGAGAAGGGAGCCCAACAAAACCTTGCAGCCCCTCCCAACTCACAGGTAAAATTGCACAATATTAACTAAATTCCTATAATTCTCCAGTGCCACCATCCTAGTCCTATCACCTGATGTTTTTTATAAGAGAAATCATCCAAATAAGTCACTATCACTCCTTTTTCCTAAGTTAGTGACTCCAAAGTGATGAAGGCTGATTTATTGGTACTATTAAGGCTGTTTTAAAGTTCAAGCAGGAAGGTGAACAGCTGCAGCAGTAGCAAGTATGTTGCAGAAAAATAGAGCAATATTTGTGCATGGTCTACACTATAACCTTTGCCTTTATTAGAGAAAACAGCTACTGCAAAGAGAACCCTGGCAACACACGGTTTAGGAGGCACAGATCAGCAAACCAATTATCAATCCATCAATTGATCAGAACTAGTCTTGGGAGCAGTTTGCTCTTGGAAATGAAGGCCTATGCAGATGGCAAGCATGTTCATGACTTGCAGAGCATCTGCACAGAATAGATAATTACAAAGTAGAAGACAAGAATGCAAGAACAAAATTAAAGAGAACTAGAATAGGTAAATGCATTCAGAAATTAAATTATTTACTGTTTTACTCCTAGATCAACTGAAATATTAGGTGATGTATATATAGGCTGCATTTGGTTTATATTTACATTGTAAGAATATTGTGAGGGTAGAAACAGTTGCCTGCCTCCATTCACCAGACAGACTTAGCACTGAAAACAATTTTGAATTAGAACAGTAGATGAAGCGCTGTGTATTGATGCTGCTTTAAATAACCATCAGTTGGGTTTGACTCTGAATAGAAGATATGTCTTAAATTTACTGGAGAATAATGGTTCAATTGTTCTACCTTTTTCATGGGAGAAGGTCTTAAGAAATTCAAAATTTGGACCATACTAAAAGAAAACTTAATTTAAGGCATCAAAATAGATAAAAAAAAATGGGGTTTCCCATCTCAAACACTGCCAGGGCCACAGAAGGAGCTTGCCATAAGATAAGCCACCACAGTGGAACTTGAGATAAGTACAAAAGAGAGGCATTTGTGACAGGAAGGCACAATTCCAGGCCTGGCAGAGCAGAGGTTTGGTTAGAGCATCCTGGTTAACACACCGGGATAAACATTCTCACTGTGGTAAGCAGTGGGAAAGGAAGAAAACTGCTCATACACACCCTGTGGATACCTGGAACCTCTCCCTCTCCCTCTCTCTATCTCCCTCTCCTTCTCTGAGCCACCTTTTCACTATAGTTATTGCATGCTAGACACAAATTAACACAGCCTAGTGGTTTGAATGCTTTTCAGCCTGTCCTACATGAATTTGTATTTAAAATACTTTCTCCTTTAATTCAAATTGCTATAATATCGTCTCCTACATATGAGAGAAGTTGAATGTTTTTTAAAATTACTTTATGTATCAGATTAGTTCTAATGATTGTCTGTGGCATAGCTGTATCGTCGTGGTATTTAAGTGCTAAAAATAATCCAATTTAGGCAGTTTGGGTTTGGCCACTTAATTAGCTGGGTAGAATTAAAAACATCTATGAGCAGGGCTCTCACAGAAGGTGACATTTCCAGACAGATGGTTCATTCTTAAGCAGGCTCAGGATGCTGCCCTCACAGACTGCAAAGGAGATAATCCCATCCTTTGGTTTTGTCAACTGGGACATTGTTCAACTGCTCACAGGTACCCACAAGTCAAACCAGGAGCTGCATTATTTACATCTGCCCCTTAATTTGCAACCGGCTCACGGCATAAGACGTGGTTTGTTGGTTTTGGGTTGTTTTGAGCAGAGAAAGAAATACAGGAAGAGAAAACCTTCAGGAGGATGCGTGAGGATCTTGCCCCCTCTGCTTCAGCAGGGCCACAACAGAAAGGGGTTTTCCATCCCTTTTGCCAAGAAAATTTGCATCCATACAAACATGAGGAAAGGGCAGGCTGTGCAGTTTCCTGCCACAGCTCCCAAGCACTCAGTTACACCCTGGCTGCCCAATGCCGCCACCACAGCTGGGGCACGAAAATTCTGTGTATAAACACAAATATGGCAGAGTAGGTCACAAAGGAGCCACTTAAAAGCAATAAAGGTACTGTTTTCACCCTTTCCATAGCTTATATAAATCTTCCACAATTAACTTCAATTGCAAGCAAATCACCTTGATTAGAAATTTATGCTTTCCATTGTAGTCTATTCACAAGGTTTTAACTGCATTCATATAGGAAGTGCAAAGAGTCTATTAATCCATCAGGAAAATCATACAGGATAAAGGATAAACTGATACACGTGCTAGAGTTTCATAAACGTTGTATTTTTAAAATAATTTCTACACAAAATAGTTAAGAGATTTACTTATGAATCACCATAAAATTCATCATGCATCCTGTATAAATTTTCCAGGTAGTTTGTGACATTTTTTGTTCCACTAGTGTTTGCAGAAATGCTTAAAATTTATGGAATGTGTCCCTCCTTGATTTAATACCCTAAAAACACTTTAAAAGAGCACATTCTCTAGCTAATTTCATCCTATATTCATACTTTCTTTTGTAATATGACATTGATGTTGTTTTCTGATATATACACACTTTAAAAACCAGCTAATTAAGTCTGCAGCCATTCCCTAATCATGGCTGTAATTTGTTTTCTGCTAAATTTACCCTTTCTGTTATAGCAATTTGAAAAGATGTTTAACACTCTTGGACACGACTGCCTTTTTTATGACTTCCTTATGCCCAGTTCCTAACAAAGATTATCACGCATGCTTGCTTATTTTTGAACCCTTCATTAGGCAACTAAAGGGCCATTGGGACCCTCATGTTGCTAAAATTAAGCAGAGTTGTAGGTCTTTTCAGGATCAGAGCCTGACTATTTAGATGACAATGTGATTTTTTATTTTTTTTTTCTTTTTAACACAGCAGTCATAGATCATGCACACAGCTAAGGCAGAGACAAGGTTAGGCAGATTAATTTATTCACGGCTCTACGATTTTGCCAATTCAATTTTAACACAAAATCTGCTGGATTGTGGGAGTTTTTATACGAATCTGGCAGACTTGATGATGCAGTAGGCACTTTGTTTTTAATAAAGGATTGAAATGCTATTTGATTTTGCGCTCCACGCAAGCTATTTGTACTGTGAAACACTAGATTATCAGATAAGGATTGCAGACAAATTTGTACATTTCTCAATATTTCAGTGCAAAGGTTTGTTTACAGTTTTGTTTCTTATATTTGATAGCTTATTTTGGAAAGATTTTCTCTTGTGTCCTTTAAAGGAGTAGTAAATACTTGAAAATTAATCTTCTGAGTGTTAATATTCAGAAATAGAGCAAATCACTGACAACATTCCTATAACATTGATTATTTACACATATCTTCCACCCCAGATGTAATCATAAATGCCACAATTTTTCCCATGCCTTAATTGATTATACAAAACACTCCATGTCTATGTGCAATACATAATTAATGTAATTTCAACGTATGCCTTCTACTCACAGCTCTGAAAAGAGAAATAAACACCATTTGCCCTAATTAAAACCATCCAATCATTAATATTTAGTTATTAATGGGAGAAAATGTCACTGGTGGATTGGAGGCACTGCAATATACACCAAGCATGACAATGAAAATGTGCTCACATAATAAAAACAATAATAAATAAATGCTTATCTTCCTGGGGGAAGGACTAAATGAGGGTTTGTACCATTCACCAGGCACCCTTAAGGTAAAAAGCCCAAGGTCAAGGTGATTAAAAAATGGAACTCAATGTCAGGAGAGAAATCTTCTCATGATAGTTCTGGTTGCAGAGTGCTTCAGAGTTCAAGAGCACTTTGGGCTTTATCAGTACAACTCACTCATGCACTGGGATCAGGTCATTGTTTGTGAACTCACACGAACTTCTGGGAAAACAAAACACTTTGTAAACACAAGTACTTATAGATGTAGCATGGAATATTATACTGATTCAGAATAGGGAAAAGAGACTGGGTAATACTGTAATCCACAAATTATGTTATTCTGTATACACAGCCATCAGCAGAAGAAATCACGCTTGTTCAACTAATTTCAATGTTTGAGACTTCACAGAAAGTGGGCAAAATAACTTTCAAAAGGTTAACTCAGAAAAGACAAAAATATATGAAAAGTGACTGTAATAAACTTATATATCTATTATGTTAAAAGCACCGTTTGGCCCAAAATTAGCTTTCTTAGCTTGTTCACGTTATTAATATTTACAACTTTAATAGCTGTTTAAACTGTAGTAGATAATTAAGTACTAACAGTAGCTAAAGCACTTCCAGAAACCCCGTACTGAAGACAATACCCTTTCTATCCCTTGGTATTTGTTTTTTTTCCTTCCTCCTCCTCTCACACTTTCCCACGTTTCAGCCTGGAAGACACATTTTTGTAGGCAAGAGCAAACCATCAATTCCATTTGTGATCCTACTGGAGAAACTGCCGTAACTGTGAACATATATTGGCAAAGCATACAACTCTAATTTAGCGAGAGAAAATATGAGTGTACTTAGTGAACATTACTGCCTCAAACACTTTTTTAACTTTGCCCTCTGTATTGGCTCCTACTAATTTTCTAACTGTGCAGAAGATACAATAAAAAAAATTGTTCTAAAACCTGCCCACCCAAAGCTTTTCTGCTCACCCCTTGCCCTCTAGACTCTTAATTAACACTTTCCCTCAAGCCAGATTTAGACCTTTTTTCTTTTAAAACAAGACTGGTCCTTCTCTCTGTGTGAAAATTTTCAGTCTTATAACTAATAAATGTATTTTCCGTTTAATCCCATTAAGGTGTCTCAAAGATCAATAGTGTGTGTATATCAGATCAATGTATAAGCCATTTCCCAGTAAAATTGTCAGATATATTTCTTTTGCAACACTAGCAAAGTAGTCCTGTGGCAACTCAGTGACTTTTCCAGGAAATGGGCTGTACATATTGCTAATACATATATTTGTTAACTAAGCATTTAAAAGTGGATTTACAAATTACCAAGATATTTCTTTGACACCAGAGCTAAATTAGCAGTACCAAAAGGGCCAAAAAAACCATTACTTTTTCCTTCCAAGTGCTTGCTTCACCTGAGCTACATATCGACCATGTTTGGTTTTGCATGACTGAATTTTACTGGCTTTTCCTTGGGTTTATCAGGATATTTGAACACCGCAGCAGCAGCAGCAATGGTTTGATCAGGAGATTACAATCAGAATTGCCTGTATGTTTGTTTGATCTGAGAAAGGAAACAGCATGAAACATTACAATATATCCAACCCCATTTCAGGTGGATAATTCTGAAACTGCATAGGAAGCAAGTATCCATCAATGAGATTTTATCAATTTTACGAAAATCAGAAGAAACACCTTCAATAACTACAAAGATCATGAGAAACACTTTTCTGAGGGTGTTTCTTCTGCCCTTGGGTATAGTATATTCCCAAGGGGCATAGTATATCCCTTGGGAATATACTATACCCAAGGGCAGAAGTCCATCTGTTAAATTATTGGTTCTTGGATTAAAAAAACTAAACCATCCAAACTAAAAGTCAGATGTTCTTCAGTCATCTTCCCCTTCCTGCCACAACCCCAGGACTACTTAGGACTAAAGTGAAACATTTTAAATTAGTGAAGTTTCTTCCTCAACCACAAGGATATAAGTTGTTGTGCATGAGGCTTGCTGCTGGAACCCAACTATGGCAGTGATTTGAGACCAGAGCAGACAGCCATCCCGCTGTATAATAATTTCTCGTTACAGTTTTATGCATACAAGCTAACTACTTTAATTAGGTAAGTACATGGAAATAATGGTGTGCAATTAAATACAATGCCTAATTACAGCTATATGACTAATAACTGTGATTCTGGATAAATATGATGTTTGGTGTAAATACTTAGACAACATGAGAGAAACAAATTTCAGTCACTCATCTTACGTATGGGTTGAGCCTATAGTCCTGAATTTCATTTTCTGACTATTAATCTTAGTTATTTTACAAGTTTTTGCATGTATAGAAGTGTATATATAGAGAGGTTTTAGTGTTGAAATTAGTATTTTGAAGGCAGTTGTCTTTATCTGATCAAGAATCTAGTGAAACAGAATAATATAACCTTTTCTCCCTTTCTCAGAAAACAAAGGTGAACTATTTTGTTCCCCTGTGCAGCAATTAGCAAAACACCTCTTCATTTAAAACTAGGGTATAATCATGGTCCTGAAAAAAAATTTTATCTCATCCCTTTGTGGCTAACTACTTCCTTGACCATTTTCAGTTTTGGTGTCCTGACTATTCAGTCCTAGAAAATAATTCTTAATTATTGCCATTATAAAAACAGATTTAAAAAGGAATGGTGATTGCACACCATCTGGAAATGTACTCAAGCTGTCAAAAGAATCTGTGGATAGCTCTAGTATACAGTATTCAAATTTCAGCAGGAAATCATACTTGGTCAAGCGGGAAGAATTCATTCAGATTCATGCATTTTTTAAAGTGTATTTGGCATATCAAATAAAGTTCAAAGATACAGCTAAAGAATTTCAGTTTAAGGGATTTTAATAGGATGCATGTTAAATTTATACACTGCATACATTAGCAGACAAAAGAAATAAATTAATCAGTCCTGAATGAGCATTCATAAAATGCCAGAACTTTGACAAGTGCAGTACGGATATAAAAGAATAAGAGAGAAAGAAAAGGAACGTTAAAAGAAAACAAAGAACAAAAGAAAAAAAAGAAAAATGAAAGGACGCCTTTCTCCTTATTTCCTAAGGTACTGATGATAAAGAAAACTCAGAATATCACCAACTTCTCTGAGCAATTACAGATCATGAGAGCTCCCCTGCAAGCATTCAGCCCCTGCTGGTGCCCGCTGAGGCACCCTGGCCTCAGTGTATCCAGGCAACAGGGTCTGCAGGGACCCTTGGTGGGGACAAAGTTGGCTTTAAGCAGTCTTCCATGTCTAACAACCTGGCACAGCTTTATTAGCTCAGATAAAAACACAATTAAGCACACTTACTTGCTCACTAGTGTACAGCGAGGAACGAGAAAATGAGGTTTGTCCTTGCTGCTGGTATTTGGTGCATGCAAGCTGTAAATAACAGGAAATCACAGAGCCAACCATCCTGGAGAAGTGGAAAAATGGAAAAGGGAAAAAAAATTCTAGTTAAGAGCATCATTAGAAGAGCACACTGTGAACAGAAGCCTTTTAGTAAGAAAAGATGCAAATGCACTAGAAGCTATGAAATCAAGCTATAAGGAGGAGGACAATGATTTGTGCAGAAGGCACTGTGGGCTACAGGGCGGGGAAGACAAAATGAGGTGACCAACACCTGGCTGGGCTCCTGAAACTTGAGCCTCGGTAGGATTACACCACTGTGAGACAAAGCAACCAGCAACAATTATGCTGGTCCATCCTGCTGGATGCAATAGTGGCTAGAGAAGCAGATTTGTAAGTCATTACCCATTAAGTCTCCTTATTTCAATAAAATTGGGCTTTTAAGGAAAGAAAACAGGGATGAAAAATCATAAAATATCACCAGCTTATTCACAACAGTTGTATCTCTGTCTCTCTTTGTGTTGTGACACCTAAGCATTCATCTGAGTTTATTCAGCCATCCTAAAGAAACCCCGTTTGGTTTAGCAGTATTTCATCAAGTTGGATGAAAGTTGAAACCAGTTACAGCAAAATATATTCTAAATCTTCATTTTTAGGAAACAAGTACCAATCAATAAGATTTTACAAATTTTATGAGAAACAGAAGAAACAACATCAATAACTACAAAGATTACAAGGGTCACTGAAAATTTGCTATACTTTTTATTTTTTTTCCAATAATTTATTGACGTAACTAAAAGCAACATGAAATGCCAGAACAGAACTCTGTCAGCTCTCAGCAGTGCAAGATTTACTAGTAATCTTTTACATACCTTCTCATTTACTTATTGAAAATTTTCCAAAATAAAAAGTCTGCCCAGCAAAGAAATAATAAAAATGTTGATTATATATATTGTAATAATATATATATAATTTCAGATAAATGCAACAAACAGAAACCTTATAATGATCTGCTCTGAATAAGATACATGTCATAAAATAATGCAAGCCTATTAGCTTTGTAAACATTGCTTCTCAGGTGAAACAAGCTGGCTTTTTGCATGGCAGAGCTTTCTAAAACAAAGTATTTGCAACAGAATTTGTAGTGAAATTTTCAAACTGAGTGTTATGGGTTGGGGATAAATATACATTGCTTAAATAAACTAATGGAAATACTTTGCCAAAAGCTGCCACAACCATATTTCTAAATTCAGGTCAACATCTCTACAGCATTGCTGGAATCAGGGAGGGCATGATGGAAAACTCTCCTTCTCTGCCTTTGTGGTACTTTACACCAGGCAGCTGCTAAAAAAATATCAAGAAAAGGATATAGCATTGCCAGTAGGTCAAGGGAGGTGATCCTGCCCCTCTGCTCAGCCCTAGTGAGCCTTGAGTGCTGTGTCCAGTTCTGGGCTTCTCAGCACAAGAGAGACAGGGAGCTCCTGGGGCAGATCCAGTGTTGGGCTCCAGAGGTGATGAAGGCACTGGAGAATCTCTCTTAGGAGCAAAGGCTGAGGGAGCTGGGCCTGCTCAGCCTCAAGAAGAGATGACTGAGAGGGGATCTCATCAATGTCTGTCAGTGTCTGAAGGGAGATGTCAGGAGGCTGGAACAAGGCTCTGCTCAGTGGCACTGAGCAATAGGACAAGACCAGGAACAAATGCCCAAGAAGTTCCACCTAAACATGAGGAAGAACTTCTTTACTGATGCACTGGAACAGGGTGCCCGGAGAGGGTGAGGAATCTCCCTTTCTGGAAATGCTCAAGAACTCTCTGCACACAATGTAGTGCCATGTGCTGTGGGATGGTCCTGCCTGAGGAGGGAGGTTGGACCTGATAACCCATTGTGATCCCTTATAGCCTTGCCCTTCCAGTGATTCTGTAGCAATATGTGCCTGTGTTGTGCCCATATGGTAAGACAGTCACTATGAATTTCATTTCTCCTTAGATCATTATTATTTCATAAGGAGGAAGGAAATTTTTCTCAGGGGCATGTTTTTGTGTGGTAGGTACTTTGAAAAACAGCACAAAGATTTTCCCTGCATCAGTACCACACTCATTGCAGACAATTAGACTCTGCTAAAGACTTTTCAAATGCACTTTAAGTCACAAAGGCACTACACAACCCTTTACAGCTGAGCAGTGATGTTCTTCCAACAGCCTTTGCCTTTAGAGGCTCCACAAGTGGACTTCAGCAAGAATTAGTTCCACAGGCATATTTAACAGAAGCAAAATTTCTTACAGGGTCAGAGGGAGGAAGTCAGTCTCATCAGTTCTCCTTCCTATTGCTGTACAAGGGGAAGCTGTGAGTTTCTAGAACAATGTGATAAACATGGAAAGAAATAAAAAGAGAGGCAGAGCCCACGGTGGAAAGAAAGGACCGTAGAGGCTAAAGTGGCCCATGAGAAAAAGAGAAGAGCTGTAAAATGAGGAGCTAGAAGTCTTTGTAGAGAACCCTCCCCTGATGACCAGCAAACACCTCTGAGGCCGCATAGCAAATAAATTCTGACAGCCGATGGCCACAGTCATAAATTCTTGTGTACTATATCAGGCAAGCAGTGCACATTGTGCTGTGTATCTGAAGAAATTTGTCTCACTGGTTACCTGAATGGGGAAGTGGTGCAAACACACCTGGAAAGGAAATATTTGCCACCTCAATCTACAACATAAAATAAAAGGTAGCTTACTTGAGCCATAAGCTCTCTGTGCTTAAATTCATTTCTGTAAGACAAAAGGCAAAGCAGTCGCTTAACCTAACATGCTATTGTTTAACTAGTTTCATAAACCACAGTGAATCCTTGATCATGATGATAAACACCAAAGAAACCCCATGAGGGAAATTAATAATTCTGTATAAAGTGCAGCAATTCGATGGTGTGTAAAAAAATACAGCACCACTACTTAATGAGGAGCATAATGAAGAATCATTTAGTACTTCCCCATTTAGTAAATGCTCTCTCCCCTGAGCAGTGGAGAGTGCTAAGTTTTCATAGAGAGGTTTATAGTAAATTATTATGTAATTAATGGCAACAGCAATGAATAACAAAAGTGACACAGCAAGAGAAATGAATGGTGACTTTAATTATGGCTTCTATCTAACTTTAATGTTTGACTTCAAAACCTGAAGGTTCCTGTTCTAAGACTTTACATGTAAATACTAAATCAATTATTTGAAATATTTGGCCGACACTAAGAACAAGACCAAAGAGCATACACATATTTTGGATTAATGTACATATTTGTAGCATACTTGTACTGTATTCACGTTTAAACAGCAGAGAGAGAAAATTACCAAGAACTCAGATGAGCTTAAGAAGAAAAATTATGCTTTAAGGATTGTACTTACCATCATACACTTTTCAGTCAGTAAATGATTTTTAAGTGTTGTTGTTTCCTTTTTCTTTAGTGAAAACTTTAAGATGGCATAACCATGTATTGAATAAAAATATTTAATAGCTATATTTTTTTCTTAGATATCCCCACTGGGCCCAGAAACGAAGTTTGTGTAAAGAGCACACACCAGCCATTCTTCTGTAATTTATGGACTCTCACTGTGTTTCAGTTGGATGGGAAAGCCCGGCGGTGAAAAAAGACCAGGGGCATGGGTTAATACCACATAAGAGTGCAGGCAGACTGTGAGAAAAATATTACATTTCAGGTATGTGAAAGCAGAGACCTGGGTGAGTACCTACTGCTTTTGTGTGCCATAAAATACACGATATTTGGGGTTTTTTAAAAATCACAAGATTTTTGTTTGATTTGGTTTAGTTGTTTTTTCCCCTCTGCAATAAAACTCTCTGTGCATGTGTTGATCAGAAAAGTAGATGGCCCATCAATTGTGCTGACAGGGTTACTACTTTTTACAGTTCTTCCCATTAGCTTTTTTCAGAGTCCTGTGGGAACACCCATAAAAGATGTGGTGTTACCAAATGTTTTCAGCAAAAAAAATTAGAATAGTCTACGTTAGAATATCTTATACACAGAATTTAACAAGCACTTTATGACTGAAATTTCTTTGATAATGAGTTATGTACATTGATATAAAATTCACTGTTTTACATTAATTCCCACTTTCCTTATGGTCCTTTCACTTAGAAGTAAAGACAAAGAACATAAGTTAAAAACTGAACTGCATTTCATTCTTTTTCTTACTTAAATTGAATATTGACAAATTTCTTCTCATTCTCATATTTGATAGTGAAATTTCTAGAGCTTTTTAATAAAATTTAAGGGGTCTGAGGTTTTTTGTGGGGGAGATATTTTTGATTGGTGCAATTCCTCTCTGAATCCAAATTTTTGAGCTCACTACACAAATTGTAATGAATATCCCTGAAGAACATCTAAAGAAGCAATAAGAACAATTAGTCTTACCGGTATCCAACTATTTTTTTTAATAAAAAAACTGCCTCCGTGTGCGCACAACCAAAAAGTGCCTTGTTTGGGAATCAGCTTTCTTAAACCCTCTTTTCTGTTTCTTATATACCACAAAACAGTCTGGGTTGACAGTGACCTCAAAATGTCATCTGGTCCAAGCTCATGGGAAAATGAATGTAAATGGGATTATCTGCTCATCTGCAGCTTGGAAACCTCCAATAATGAGGACTCATCGGTGTCCCTGAAGTGGCTGTTCCAGGGGATGAGTTCTAACTGCACAAATTTTATATCTTCTGTTGAGAAAAAAAAACTCTCTACTAGGTGAAACTTGTACACATCCTTCCTTGTTTCCTCCATGAAGACTCCATCAGTTTTGTATTTGCCTTTTAAGTACCATGAAGAGGAACTCCCAAGTCTCCTCTCCAGGAACGGCAAACCTAACACCTTCCTCATTGTGCAGATCTTTGTTCATACATTTTAAAATTTAGATATCTGTTTTGTTTCGAGTAATTTGATTTTAGACATTCATCTGCAAACTTGTACACTATATATCCCTGCTAGCTGAGCTGCTGTTAGCACCAGACAGATCTATAACTTCACTCAGGACTTATGGAGGGAATAAGACAATGAAACACCAGTAAATTACCAAATGCAAGTGTCCATTGAAATGAAACTGAATAACCTGACAAAATAAGAATATTTCCTTGTTAAAAATGTCTTTTTCATCAAGCAACTGTCTCAAATGCAAACTCTTCAGATGACAGTTGTCACTCCAGAACTATCAAAAACATCCATCTCTGACCCAAGTGAAGACTCTGTCTTCATCAAGCAGATAAATCCATCCTATTTCACTTGACATTTTTTAATTTTTTTTTGCCATTAAAAAATACATCTGGTCTAAAATGGATCATTTTCCCCTTAAAGACAGGAGGATTATTAATCAGCTGGTAGTAGATTTTTTTTGAGCAATTTTACATTTCATAGATCTAGAAATATATGAAGGGGAAATACATCAACGCAGTGAACTAGAATCAGGTATATATACATTGAGTCATAGCACATTCACACCCAAATTTGTATTCTTATTCACTGACAGTTACAGACATTGGCACAAACTGACCTGATGTTACAGAAAACTTTGGAAAAATGAAGCTCAGGACCAGTAGAGAGAAAGGAAGGTCTTCCTTCTCCAGGCATCTGGAGACAGCTGGTAGAAGAACCATGAAGAAGACAACTAATGGAGATGGTGGATCATGAACTCTGCAGGAAAAACAACTTGTTATGGCATGTACACCAACCTTAATACCATACATAAAAACTAGCTTTTAGATACATCAGACTGATTTTATTTTTAGATATTCATGCGCTGTTCTAGGTTATTCTTTTTGAGATTATCTAAAGGTTTGGAGAAATGAACATTACTTTCAGGCAGCTAAGGGCATGACCATTCAAGGACTTTACACTCTGTGAGGTGGGTGTTATGGCTTGCCCTCATTTGCTCTTCTGAACCCTCCAAAGGCAGCTAAATTGCAAGGACTGTTTCCTGTAGTTAAAGATTAATTTATAAGGTTCTTCCATTATAGTTACCAGCCAAACACTTAAAAACTATAAATAATTTTATGATCCAATGTTCCTCAGTTTTTCTATTTTCCTCTCCCCAAGGAAAAGGTTTCTGATGCAAAGGAGTTTTGTCTACCTTGCCCCCACCATGTCTTTTTACTCCCATGAAACAACAGCTAATTTTCCTCCATGAATTAATACCTAGAGTACACACCTGTCACTATGGAGGCACTTGATTAATGCTTAACAACTTAAGCTGCTCCAGTTTGGATGAGTTTTCTAGGCCTAAATTTGCCATAGAAATCCCCTGCCAATTTCCAATGTGCTAAATATTGCATGTTGTTACACACCTGTACTGAATATCAGGTGCATTGGCCTGTTTGCTGGACACATAAATGCCACTCTCATAAAAACCTTTTAAATTTGCTAAAAGTCCCCAATAATTTGAAGACTATTAAGAGTTTTATTTTGCATCTTCACTAAGAACTGCTTTCTGAACACTGGAATAGCAAATTACATGTGGACACAGAACTGGAAAACTTAAATTAAAACATATGTAAAAGAAAATCCTAAAAATAGCATTTTCTTATGGAATAACAACTTTAATGTGAAATAATATTCTAATCTCATATATTCCATGGCATATATTTGGGAAAATTTGACATTTCAACATTTTGGTGGTGGAACTCCCAGAAATACCTGAAATGAATATATTTAATGTAGTACATATGGAGGAGTAGGAAATACTGCATGTAGCACAGCCACTCTTCCATTAACAGCAGTGAATTTTCTCTCTTTTAATTTTTCATTTTGTGATGCACAACCCCTTTAGAATTTGTTTCTAATAAGATTTCACCTCTCTGCAACCTGCAATAATAATTTGTTTGTTTAGATATGTACTCAAAGTCTATTAAAATATTTAATTTCTGACAAAGGATCCAACATTAAGGAGTCACTCAGGCTTAGAAACTTCTTAAACTGGGACAGATTTATTCTCAGGATTTATTGAGAGATTTACTGTCCTCTGCAAGTAGGACTGTGTTATGTTTTCGGTATGAAAATATGAACCAGAACCATAGACAGAAAGTAGCTCAGCAGAAGAATGCAAAATTCCACCTCTAGCTGTACAAGTACCTAAGAATTACCCAAATCTGGCCATTACTAAAAAATAAAACAAAACAAACACACAAAAAAACCCCAACAAATACAAAAACACAAAACCAAAAAAAAACCCACAGAACCACCACCAAAAACCACAGAAACAACAGAAAAACCCCAAAAAACCCAAACAAACCAACTAACCAAACAAAAAACACCCAAAAAAAGCTGCTCAAACCAAATAAAGGTAAAACACAGCAAAACACACACAAACACATTCCCAGCCACTCACCCACAAATAAAACCCCCTCAGATTAATCTTTATTTAGGAACATTCTTAATAAGGTCCCTTTTTTGAAAATATTCTTCCTGATTTGTGCAATATTAGTTTCTAGGGTTACTCCAAAGTGAATATCTGGAGTCAGTATCTGGAATGAACTTGGCCAGTGCCTCACCCACCTATTTAAAATTTCATTGTTCATTAAAACTACTGTGAGAAATCTGAGGAAGCAATTTTTGAGCACAGAGAATAGACATTGTTAGGTGAGAAAAGAAAAACTGATGAGTTTAGACAAAGTAGGTGTTTTTTACATGTAGACATTATGCGCTGTCAAAATCTGAAACTTCCCAGAAGGGGAGAGAATGACTGATAAATAAAACTATTGCCTTCTTTCCAAACATATCCACCCCTAAAGGATCCCTGCCTGGAGCCCTACACACCTGAGCTTGTTTATTAATGCAATCTTTGTATGACAAATTAGGTCAGCTGCATAAATTATTGAACAGCCTCACATTAGCTGAAGTGACAAGAGTTTGCAATAAGCAGATGAAAACTGTTGGTTTTTTTTCCCAAGGTGTTTAAGATTTTTCACCTTTCCTGGTAAGTGGCTAACATCTGTATTCACCTCACAGAACTTGTATGATGACATGTATAAAATATCCTGAATTTCCACCTCAAACCTACTAAACTGTCCAACAGTTTATCAGCATTATAGCTGAAATAACTCTTGTAGATACCTGCCTTGCCTCTTCTATGGTTGCTGTATAGCAAGAGAAACTGTAGTGCCCCTATTATCAAACTGCTATCACTATTCCTTTTCACTTAAAAAACCCCAAAACATCAACTCAGTGATCTGCAGCAAAGACCTATGTACATCTATAACATTTATACTCCAAATAAAACTATAAGTGAGTGGTTAAATGCTTGGGACTTCCCACAAGGGTTTGGTCTTTTTTTAAAGAAAAATTTTTGTTTCAGTTCCTTGAATATCAATACTGACAGTGATAATTTTAAAATTGCATCTTTCTCTTTCAATCCCCCTCTTAGAGAAATGGCATGCAGATACCAAGATCTTAGAACTTGTTTAATAGATAACTGACCTGTATGTAACTCCAAAGCAGCTCCTCTTTTCTCCAGAAGAAAAAATAATGGCAATAAAACTGGAATGGCACACTGATATCATGATAAAGGTGTTTTGTGACACCTGTTTGTTGCAATGTCTAATAGATCATGTGCAAGTATTTGATTGGTAGCACCTGGCAAAAAAAGCAAAAGGAATTTGAGAGCTTTGTAACTCACCTGCAACAGAGACTAGTGGCAGATTATTAGAGAGCTTATAAAAACAAAACTGGAAATATTCTCCAACCAGTGCAAGAACAAATTCACTGCAGCTGACAGAGAACAATTAAAAGAAAGAAAATTTAAGCAAAAATTAAGCTCAACACAAGCACACAAGCAAGGAAGAACACCAAGTGTCTCTGCTTACTTGACTGGGCTCACCCATTTTTGACCAGTGCTCTTCATGTCACCAGCACAACAGGATCCACAATCTTCCTCAGCAAAGAGCAAAACCACAAAGAACTCCAAATCCCAAACCTAAACAGAAGAAAAAAATTCAGTTAAGAGACATTTGCATGCAGGGATTTTTACAGCAGGCTCTCATCATTAACAAATAGTGGATTTAGTTTTCCGAGGAGTCCTCTCAGAACTGATCTCACTGGGCGGGGGTACACTCAAACCTGAGGGGGCAAACACTGCAGGTAAGCGTGAAAAGGAGGCATAGAAAAGCCACCAAAGCAAAACCAAGAAGTGATCTTTCCATGTTTACATCTGATCTCTGCATAAAACAATTCCCTCCTTCCCCAGGAATGAACACTCAAAACCAACTTAAACATTTGGGTGATGAATAATGAGTATAATTTGCTTTATACCTATTTCAAGCAGACTGTGAGAACTGTTCAAACTACAACCCATGGACCTCTGTTGGCAAGTTTTTCTCAACTGGGAAGGTTCCATAATTCCACAGCTGATTTCTCAATGTATGCCACTTTGGAAACCAAAAGAGCACTCAGAATATGAAACAGGCTGAAAACTTTATTTCCAGTTGTTCTTCTTGATCTCCAACTCGCATGTAATTGTACACATGGAGCTGTGATCACAGGACAACTAAGCAGAAAAATGATCTTTTCTGGCATTTCAAGGCTGACATTTCAGTGATTGGGCCAAATCTGACCAGATTCTCTTCGTACACTGGGAAATCTATGCAAAACAATGTTTTCCCATGTTGCTGTTTCTCACTGATGAGCTTGGAGCTCATGAAAAATCACCTCATGAAAAATTCACTGATGAAAACTGCAGTTTCCAAGAGGCATTCAGGAAAAATAATCCAGGCAAGTCTGTATCTATGTGTTTCTATGCAAGAACTAATATTTTGAACAAGGCAGTTAAAGTAAAACAACCTCTCCCACTTTTTAAAAAGCTAAGTAACAGATCCACTACTTAGAATAAACTCAAGAGACTAAGACCAGCAGAAATAGGTTCTCCTAGAGGTAGAACCTCACTCAATCATTTTTAACTACCTTTCCTATCAGGAATATTCTCTCACATACACATACATTGTATGTAGCAATTTAGAAAGAAAATATCATGCTTGAATCTGTGTTACCACAGAACAAAAAATTTGAATCCCTAAAAAAATGTTACAGCTTCACTGTTTCCATCCTATTCATTCTATTTTTCAGAAATCTCTCATCCCTGAGCCACGTGCTGCGATATCCATGCACCCAAAATCTCAGAGAAAGAACTTCTGTTCTATTCTAAGCTAATAGCCATGACTACACTGATTTTAATTGTTAAATCAATGCTCCTACTGCACAAAAAGAAAATGTATTAAAAATCTGTCTGAAATTACAAATCATAACTTCATTTTGTGAGGTAAACTTGTAATTGTCTTCCCCTTTTTTTGAGGTGCTTTGAATGTAAAGGCATTAATATCTTTCATTTTTGTTTCTACTATAGAATAGCTTTTCACAGATGTTTGATGTCCATTTTTATCTGATATGACAAACTACCTTTCAAATTAATAAGGAAAACAAAACAAAAAAAAAAGCCCTGAATTGTACAGGTACTCTTTTTAAGAATGGTTGTATGATTTTTAACTTTGCTTTGTTTTTTTGATTATTTTTTTAGTTTTAACAGGTTTTAAGTGTTTAGTATTTATAGTGTTAATAGGAAAAAAATATTTTCATTCAGAACTAACTCATTTCTTCAACTTGGAATATAATTTAATGCAGTGTTTTGGGCTTGTTCTCTACACATTCTCCCATCACCTTTAAAACAAACAAATGAACAAACAAAACAGGAAACAGTACACATTAAACCAGAGTTTACCACAGATATACAAGAAATAGTTCCCTTCATCTCTCCCCTACATATAAAATTCAGAAAATATGCTCTTTCAGTTCACAGCTCAAAGCAGATTTCTCCACAATTGCCATTCCCTTCAAGGTCCAAACATTTTATTCTTCCTTTGGTCACCTCAGTAAATCCCAAATATCATCAATCCTGCCATGACCAAGATGGCAAGAAGACATAAAAATTGGAGGACTGCACTGAGGTTTGAAATTTATATCAGAATGAAGCATTGACAAAAAGACCTCCCATCATACTTTTTTAAGTTTTGGGGTTTTTTTTTGTAATGTCATTAAATTCTCTGGATTTGAAGTAAAACAAAAGCTCCCCTGTTTGATATCAATTAATACAATTTGTCATTTATTCAAGTCAACAAACAGAATTATATTAACTCCTTTACCAATTTAAAGCTCGGATTTTAAATATAACCAGGCTTAAATAGATATATCACTATTTGGGAGTCTTTGAAGATTTTTTTGTTTCATACAATAGGAATCTGATGCTATCCCCAAAGTAAAGCTGGCTTTTCCTTAACAAAAAGGTTGTACTTGATGATCTTAAAGGTCTTTTCCAACATTAACTATTCTGTGATTCTGTGGTTCTATGATTAACATAAGCCAATGCTATTTATATGAGCTAATTATAAAGTCTGACCTTCAGACTTCTACTTGGCTGAAGTATTCACTATACAACACTTCCTGTACATAGGAGAGAAGCAGAAGATACATGCAACTTTCTTGTTAATGTGCAATTAGCCAGGAGCACCAGGAGAGGCTGGAAATTTTACTGGAGCTAAACAGAGCTGAGCGAAAGGGCCTGATTCTTTTAGAGAATCTCACTGGGCCTGGAAAACACTGCTGTGTATTTATTGCAGAACTAAGAATAAAACCTCCAGTAGCTGTAGCACAACAAACTGATCAACATGGACATCAATAATGCACAGCCCTCCCAGGGTCCATGGGGCTTTGGGTGAGCAGAAGATTTGGGGAGGAAGACACTGTCTATACAACATGCACCCATAATTATGGCTTGAGGTTTAAGGATAACTTGCCTTCTAACGTTCCCCTCCCAGCAAATCTGAAATGTATACAAGAGCCGACATGCCCTGTAGCAAAGTAAAGCTAAATCAGTGGTTAAAGCAGAGCAAAACATTACAATATTGTTTAGTGTATTTCAGTACGAGCTGCTTTGTTTTTGTTTTTTTTTGTGATATAACTTATTATAAAATATAAAATAGTTGAGCACAATACTAAAGAACCACAGAGGAGAAAAAAAAAGAAAACCATAAACACACTCCAAAACCAAAAATCTCCATCAGTAAGATGGCGATTCACTTTTCACTAAGAAGAACTTGATCAAAACTATTCTTGCAGCTCCTGTACCTGCCCATTCCCCATCCTTCTGGCTGATAGTGCTTCCAGCAGTTCATTAGCATAACATGGAGTTAATCAATGCTGCTTCAGAAGGAAAATGCCACCTAATGAATCCCCAGTGCCCCTGTTCTGTGCACCAGGTGCTTTTGCTGCAGGTGTACCAGCCTGGAGCAGATCAAGACTACCTGTTTAATTTGTGCAGTCCGACATGCCCCAAGCTGTGCGGCGTTAGGAATGATGAATTCAGGAGCAGTAATGAACCATGTACTCTCCTTCTTTGAAGACATTCTGGTGCCAGGTTAGGCTCTAGGACTGGTGATATGTGAATGGCACTCCAAGTAGCTCTACTTTCAAATTTGTTACTACAGAAAACGAATAAACTTGAAAATCTACTTCTGGATGAGCTGAGATTATTATCCTTGTGTCTCCTTGTTTATGGTTATGGTATGGACATTCCCATTACTGGCAGATTTATTTCTGAACCAGTATTACAGCCTGACACTATGGAGCAAGGCTTACAAGTATATCTCAGTTAAAGCACAGCAGATTTGCAGAAAAAAATCAGTTTAAATTAAAGCAGGGGGAAAAAAGAAAGAAATAGAAAATCACTTTGTAAAATCCCTAAAGAACTTCATCTATTTTTCTGTATTTTTGCTGATTTTAATGTCAAGATTTCTCTCAACTTATCAGCCCTCCTCAAATGCAGGGACTTATCCCCTGCTGGAGCAATAGTTGCAAAGAGCATATGGTTTGTTATGTGCAGTGCTGGGCGCACCTGGAGGGTGGTGAAGGCTGACTAGACACCAACAAAGGCACATGCCCTGCATCCTCAGGAGACCTGACCAAATTCTTCACTGATGCAAAGCAAATGAGCTGTAGGGAAGTCTGCAGCAAATTTATGTCGCTCATTAGGGTGTTCTTAAAAAAAAATAAATTTTAAAGTCAGAGTAGCAAGACCTTGTTCTGGCTTGCTACTTCCAAATGATGTCTATATTTAAAAGGCTTAGTTTATGGCTTTGAATGTTTAAAACATAAGTTCTTAAAATAAAATTGTTAAGGTCAGAAACAGCTGTTTTTCACAAGAGCAGGACTGCTCCACTAAAACTTTGGAGGAACAGAGTGAGAAGCCATATTTTAGCATTCTTTTAAACAGCAATTCTTGTCTATTTTTACTGTCACTCAAACATAGCACCTCTAATAAATTGGGAGGAAGAACAACATCTCTATAACAGTATGGTTGCAACTAATGCACAACTGCATTATAGCATTGTGTTACTGCTTATCTCAAGCACTTTACAGAACAAATCCATTATTAAACTTGTTTTATTGTGATCATTGTTTCCTCAACATAAATATGCACTGCTTAAAATTCAAGGTAACATTTCAATTCCCTATTTGGGAGGCTTTAGAAATCTATTTTAAATGTCATTGAGACAGTCACACTGTTTTGTAGGTTCTCAGTATTTTGTTCCTTTTAGACTTTCTCATTTTTTATTCCTTCTGTAGAAGGCTACATACTGATCTGTTTCTTTCACCTTATTGTGGAGCCTTCTCGCTTCCCTTCTGGGATCCCTCTCAATAGAGAAACCAGCATGATTTCGGAATTTCTGCTGAATTTTCTTCCACTCTCATTTTCTATTTAACATAACAAGGCATAACTTTGGAAGAAAACAAGTAACTGAGCCCCAGATGAAGAGTTAGTACTGCAACAGTTCATGAAACAATTACATCTATTGCTATAAATGCAATATATTTTCATGCTTGAGAGAGGAATTTTTCTCTGAAGTAAATGTTATTATGATTTAAATTAAATTAAAAAAAAAAACAATAAAACCAAATCTGTATAATAGTTAGCAAATGTGTAATAAAACCTCATCATAGAGTTCTAGATAACTCACATTCTTGTGAATGACAGATGGTTACATAAGGTTTAAAAAGAAAAAAAAGAAAGTAGATAAAAGCTTTCCACAAAGATAGATGGCATCAGGAAAAATCTGACAATAGGTATATCCTAGAGAAATTTTACTTAAACAAGGAGAGCTGAATGATATATCCCCCAAAAAAATCCACAGCACATCATGAGAAGGAACTAGTAGAACCATTTGAAGACAATAAAGATTTCTTCTGTCTGTCTCATACGAGTAAAAGAAAACTTGTTTAGAAAACAGCTGCATGACTTATTAGGGAAAAGTTAATGTCAAAAAATTTCAAATCCCTGGACCTGAATCTCTTGGCACCCAGCCAGTGTTTCAGACAACAAAAAGAAAGCTCCTGTTCTGTTATTATTTTTGTGGTAAACAGAATATTCCAGGTAACTAGAAAACTTGGCAGCCTGACATAAACCACAGATAAATCCAACACAGGAGGAATAAAGATATTAAAAAATTGACACACTTTTAAGGAGTGATATTATAACTAATGCCAATCAGCATGAATAAATGAAATGTAGGTCTTAGGAAAGGAAAATGGGGTAGTTTTTGGTGAGTTTACAAGATTTGTTGGTTGCTTTTTTTTTTTTGGTTTATGGAATATTGATGCAATGCTGTCAGATTCTGAGACATTTAACTTCTCACTTCATATCTTCAGTAGTACAAAAGAATATTGGAATTCTATTTCACAAGTTAGGTAGATTAAAAACAGGTAAACACTGAGGTTTAATATATAACTAACAGAGAATGGATAATCCATGGATTTGTACAGCCCTTCTCTAAATATTTTTTGTAAATAACTTGGGGCTGGGGGATGTCTAAGCCAAAACATTTCTCAAATGATATAAAGACTGAGAGGAATTTGGAAAGTTATATTGTAATTACTGAAAAATTTTAACATTCATACCCTGATCCTTAAAATGCCCAATTGTACTCTTCTTGTTGTCCCTGTATCAGTTACAAGTGGAAAAAAAAAAAACCCAACACAATATTACTGATTTTACTTTCAACTCCCCAAGCTTAAGAGTTCTTGTGTATTTGGATCATAGATCATGTGAGCATTCTCTTCAACTTTAACATTTTTTTTTTAATTTTATAAAGTTTTTACACAAAACCAGAAGTTAGAAATACCTGAAAAGTTTGCAACAATTTCCTTGAAAAAAAAAAACAAGCAAAAAAAACCCCAAAAAAACCAAACAAAAAAACCCCCCAAAAAACCAAAACCAAAAATATAATGGTGGCTTTTATGAAGATTTTAAGAAGTGGAATTAAAGAGGTTTTTCTACATGTGTGAGTATATTAATGTGCGAATTCTTGGAAGATGTCAATTAGGCATGCACAGAACACCTCTGATCTTTCTTCCATTGGTGGCCACATGAAAACCTCAAAGATTAAGTTCTTACAAAGTGACTAAGAGGAGAAAAACCCCAAACTTATGCTGAAGGAAGACGAAAGGGAAAATAAGAGGATTATTCAAGATTCAGAGCTCACATCAGCTCCTCATGCTTGTGGGGTGGTTCCTGGGGAGACAGAGCTGTGCAAGGTGGGAGCAGGAGACAAAAAGGGCAGATATTCAAACAGGAGAATTCAACAAAAGAAGGAGAAGCTTTTCCTCCAAGCAGGATGGGTGGGCAATGGCCCAGGCTGCCCAGGGAGGCTGTGTAATCTCAGTGCTCAGAGGTTTAAATCTCAGCCCAAAAAGGTCCTGAACAACCTTGTCTGACTTTGTATCTCTCCTCGCTTTGAGCAAGGATTTGCTCTCAAGGTCTCAAACCTCAGGATCTCTCAGGTTCAAACCTGAGTTGTTTTCTGATGCAACAGATATATGACAAGAAACTTAGAAACAAACAAAGCAAACGAAACTTAGATGCTCTATTTATGAGTATTCTGTGAAAAGCAGGAGCACGATCAGCGAGAACGTGCACTTACATTTGGACAATGGTGAAAAATCACCAAGTTAGCAAACAGAACGTTTTGCTTGCATAACCTAGCAGCCTTAAAATTGCCATAGTTCAGTGATAATCAAGAAATTGATTTTTAGTTCTGTGGGAACAGACGAACGCTGAGAACAGTCTGTTTCAAAAGCAGAACACCAAAAGAGCCCTTCCCCCGACACTCCCTGCAAAGTGAATTTTAAGGAAGAGAGAGAATAGCAGACGATCAAAAAACGCTTTTTTTCTACATAAACTTTTCATTTTGACATACATGCATATTTAATATAATACAGAAATCTGCCTGTGATGCTTATTTTTAAAATGTCATTGAAGCTGACGTGAGGCTTATTTTGTCCTCTTTCCCACAGAGAAATTCTCGCCAGGATGAAAAATTCGCACTGAACAAATGTGGACCGTGCCTCAGAGAGCTGTGCAAGCCCTGCAGCAGCTGCAGTGGGAGGCAGGCACTCAGAGGTGGGCGCCCCATGCAAGCAAGTGGAGCAGAAAACAGCAAACATCCAGCAGAAACAGCACAGCTGTAACTAAAACACACAATTCCCTTTTCCCTCAAGTTGCAGTGGAGCAAACATTGGCGTGAATGGTGGACTGGCAGGCTGTGTGATCCCTGGCGTTAGAGATACAGGCTATAACACTCAGCACAGTGGGGCTGCTCTGCTCCTGGGGTGTGACAGCAGGGATGAGCCAAGGGGCTGCACAGCCAGCAGGGCACTGGGGACGTGTCACTGCTCTCTACACGAGCATCTCTGAATGCAACTTGCATGTTCCACCAGGAGGACAAACGTGTCATGTATTGATCTGACACAGGCTCTTCTGGAACTGAGAAGTTTAGGCACTGTTGTATTCCCAGATTTTTTAGCAGCATTTAATTCCCCTTGTTTTCTAAGGCCCACCTGTGTTCTTCTATAAACTTGTAAATTTTCTCCCTAACACCATTTACGTTCAAATGAAATTTAGTGCCAGTGAATTCTCAAAGTGTTCTGGTAATCCATTTATAAAAGACTATTTCTATAGAATTTTTCTCTACCTTCACCTTCTATTACCGTCTTTCCTTCCCACCTTGCCTACATATATGTCAAAAACAGATTCTCCTAAGGAAAATAAAATCAGGATAAAGGCAGATCACTTGTTATCAAAGTTACGTAGAGGAAAACGAGTTATTTGGTATTTATTACCAAGAAAAAGAACTTATCACCAGTCCAAATAACCTGAGAATCTAAAAGCAGAACAAATGGAGACACTGCATAAGAAACCCTGGAATCCCAGTGCTGGTAGATTGAAGGAATTAAAATAAAAATCAAAATAATGAATGTCTGATGTAGAGAGCAACAAATAAGAGCAAAAGAGCTGCAGAATTATGTCCCATGTGACTCCAAGACCCAAACAGAGACTCTGTTGTCAATGTCATTGTCACACAGCTCAAATCAGGTGGCTTTTTAGTTTTTGTACGCCTAAATAATAACAAATAGAAGAAATAATTCTTTACAAGGGTGACTAGTTTTCAGAGCAGTGGCAGACATTTCTGAATTTGTATTATTCTCTAATTCCTTGCTCTCAACCAAACTAAGTTCTCATTTAAATCAAAATAAAAGGAATATATATCACACCCCCAAAAAAAACCAGAAACCAAAATGGCGGAGAGACACAACACACACATGAGAGTCTGATAAAAATTAAACCTTCTTTAAAAGACAGGTTTGAATGTCCTAGATATAAATTTCATCTTATAATCATCTAAGCCTGGAATAAAATACTTTTGAAATACTTCTGTTAACATTTTTGGCACTTGCAATAAGAAAACAGAAAGCAGATGACCCAACCCAGAAGTCAGCAATGGTCTGCTTCCTCCTTTAAACTCATCATTATTTTATCACTGAAAATCACATTGCTTTTAGCTCCTTAATTTTTATCACTAACATTAAAAGAAGCAGAAGTTCAAACATCAACTTTGAAAGTCTCATTCTTAGTTGGAGGAAACCTGGGATATGAAGTTTAATGCCAAAATTTCAACTGTAAGGAGATTTCAATGACAAGAATAATGTTTCATTGCTAATGGACAAAAACTCTGTGAGGTGGTTGGACATCTAATAGCTTCTTTGGGTTTTGGGGTTTTTTTGAGGGGCAGAAGATGTTTAGGGTTTTTTTTGTTTGTGTTTTTCATTGTTGTTAGACCTAAAAGTAGAAGTTATACATTAAGAAGCCTTATCAAGGACAGCATTTCAGCCACAAGTGAAATTAATTATGCAGCAGGGCTGGTAGATCAAGGCTCCATTTAAAGTAATTATAACTCCAATTAGAAGTCAAAGAGAATTCATGTCAGGATCTTATTTGTATCAGATAACTTTTGTAAAGGTCTTTATATCCCATTTTAAGTTTTAATTTGTAGGGCAGAATTTCAGCCCATTTGTACAATATTTATATATTAAAAACACCATAAACAATAAAAAAAATTCCTACACCTATACAAATGAATCATAAAGGGAAACCTGTTCCTATTTTTGTTCTCAACCCTTCTGATTACTCCCCACCTCCTGCAGTACTCAGGATAAAATGCTTAGAGAGAAGACCTGTGAGACTCTTAAATCACTCCATCCTCTGGAAGATTCACCAAATCTATTTAGTCAGTCAAGGTGATTATTACAATCCTCCCGTGCCCTCCTGGTGCACCTACTGCAACAAAAGGGGTTTTGCAGCTCTGCAGATACAGAAGCCTTAAATAGGATTACTTATTTCTGCCAAGCTTACCCTTCTTCCAATTAATCTTCTCCCATTTTTTTTCCCACTCTGACATTTTGCTACCTGGAACCACCTGTTTCATCACTTTAGTAGCCAGCAGTTTTTAATATCTTGAAAATAATATTACTTCCACGTACAGATCAACAGCCAAATTCAACCAGCACATTTATTTACTTTGAAGAACTGCCAGATACTGCTTAAGCTCACCTTATAACCTGAATTTTCTTGCCAGAGAGCAAGCAGGGAACAGAGGTAATGGATGTGCCTTTAGCTGGTAAGATTAGTTGTTTATAAAACCACACAATGCACTTTCAAATTACCTCCTTTTGGTATCTAGGATAGAAAGAATAGTGAGCTGAAAGATAATTCCTTTGCCATAGTGTTAATAGAGATAATTGTTAACTGATTTTTGGTTGTGTGCCTGAATTTCTTCAGTTCTGCTCAAAGGTATCAAGGGATATTTGCTGCTGCACTTTGGATAAAGTTGATTACTTAGTAATGTTTTTTTAATTACGCTTTATTCTTTCCTTATGTTATTTCCCCATAAATAAGTATTAGACATTCTGTCTCTGAAGTCCTGTTTTAATCTAGATTAGTCCTCAGTCCAAATCAAAATGTGTTTGCAGCACTACAGCCAGAACAAGAAATTCTGGTCTCATATTATCCATCCCCATATATCTAACAGCAGTGTAATCTAAATGTAAAAGCTTACTAAGTGTGGCTACAATTTAATAAAACCTTTCCTACCCCATTTTTAGGCAGTTTTTAATTCTACCAAACAAGCTATTTAATCCATCTGTTTTGGTGGATGTGTTAGAATTTTCTTTACTGCAGAAGTTCAGCTAAAATAAGCTCCTCTATCCAAGAGTGAGTGACAATATCAAAGCAATATCTTATGTATTTTGAAGGTAAAACATGTAAGTCTATTGCCTCCTGTATACTTCAGAATTTTCAGCTTGGTACAGTAACTGATTTCAAATAGGAATCTAATTTTTGCTAGGGTTGGAAAAGAAGTTGCATTGTTGTTACCGAATAGATGTGCATTTACAATTATTTTTATTATTCACATATCTTTTATTAAATTTTAACCTGTGATTAATTTATATTGGGTGACCTGTTTATTTTGACAGGAATTTCACTTTAGCATCTTCAAATGAAGCAGCTCCACTGACATGATCCAGTCCATGTAAAAGAAATCTAATAGAAAGTACAAAATTGCAAGTGGAGCTACAGGCACCACAAAGGTCTGGAAAGTGAAAGGAAAAAGGGAACTCTAATCTGCTGTAGAGATGAAGTATGTTAGAATCTCAGTATTTCAGCATATACTTCAAAGGCTACTGTCTCAGAGTAATACAGAGCTGTTTTCCTCATACTGTAAAAGTACAGAATTAATTTATTTTGAAACTTTGATGTCTTGTTTTAAGCTGAGAAACCAGACATTTCTATTTTATTATTTTTTTAAAACTCTCATTCATACTTAAAATCGTACTCACCAATTGATGCAATAATTCACCATTGTTTTAAATAACATGCCATCTTCCTTTTCTTTAACCTGCTGCCTGTATCCTTCACAGACTCTTCTTTCTCTAATACAATGTGTTTATTTCCTCCTCAGGAACAAACGTATTGGAGTGTAGCAGCAGGCTGTGGAAACATTGAACTTCCAAAACCACATAAATCTCTTTTAAAATAGAGATGCGTTTGGTTTTGTTTATTTTTTTAAGAAACAGAGCTATAGACTACTTATATTTATTAAAATATAAGAATCATTCTCATTGTGAGAATGATTCTTATATTGACAGAGAAAAGAAAAGCTATAATGTCACATAGACAACATAGCTTCAATATTGTATTCAATGATTCTTTTCACATTATTTAAAAAAAAACAATGTATTACCTATTTCCCACATATTTTCTGTATTTAGTAGGCAACCGACGAACAGGAAAATTTATTGCTGTTTATGGTACCAAAATAGTGATGGAATAACGCCTTAAACTCTTGGGTTTGGCTTTTTTGGCATTTTTTTCAGATTTTAAAACATGGAATTGGACAATTATCTTGCATTTCTGTCAATATGGCCCAAGGAGTGGGAAGCCAAGGGACACAGTGACAAATGGACTGTCCCATGCTGAATCTGCTGGAAAAAAAAAAAAAAAACAAACCAAAATACAAACTCCCCAAAAGCCTGTGCTATTCCAAGGTACACCAGGGTTCCAAGTGACCTTTCATTGGGAATATGCACTCTGCTCAGCCTTAAATACTGCATTTACTTTTTTCCTCTCTTTGAGGTTTATTAAGATTCCCCATGTACTATTTCCCACGTTTTTGAAGTCAGGTATATCAATTGCTCCAGAATCCTACATATTCTGCTAGAAAGCTATGAGATCAGTGTAAGCTTACGTTCCTTCCACACATTTTATTCTGCAAGACTCAAAAAAAAACCACTTTCACTACCTCTACTAAGGATTGTCAGAACTGAGGGTAGGTGATGTGCCACAATCTATGGCTCTTTCAACTGGTTTAACACAGATGCTCTTAAACTACATGGTTTTGATGCTTCAACTTGTTCAGTCTGCTTTTTGAGCAGTCTAGCACCTTCTGGACAAAATAAAAGATTACTCTTGGTCAAACAGGTAATTAAATAGCCTACAAAATAAATCCATTCTTGTTTAAAGCAGAATAGTTGGCAGTTCTGACAGAAGAAATAGACACTAAAAAGAAGATAGGAGCGAATTGGGTCCCTTAACATCTCAGAGTAGTTATATGTTACAAGCATTGCCCTTTTCTACCAGATGTACTAGGAAAACGAATTTTTGTAAGGCAGGAGGGATCAAATTAAATTTTCTTCCCTTGCAAAAATACTTTGGATCTGTTTGAGGAATGGCTTGATTGTTTTTGTTTTTTTTTTTTTAGATTTGTGTCTGGGATTTTTTTTCTGTTCATCATCTCAATCAAGAAATTTACAGTTATTTTCAAAGCCCTATAAAAGTATCCCAAACCAATTGAATAAAAAAAAAAAGAAAATAAAAACAATGTTAGAAGTTTTGAATTAAAATAAACCCTTAAATCAACACATATTCTTTTCTTCAGGAATGGTATAGGTGACCACACTTCGGTTCTACAACTTCTCAACTGCATCAGGTTATTCTGAAGTATTTACAAATATTGGAAAATAGGAGACTGCTCTTAAGATTATAAGATTTAACAAGGAAATATTTATTAAAACTGATCTATTAGAAATTGGAAATAGGTCTCAGATACTCCTGGTTATGTCACTTGGCAATTCAGATAATGAAAAGTCTAACAGGGTGGATTTGATATCTCTGGGAGAACCACATCCAGCCATTTCAGATAAGAAAATAAAACCTTGGAAAGCACACAACAATTTAATTCAGTTTGAAGCTAAATCACCCTTGCAGAGATCACCTATTTTTATAGATACATAGAAAGATGCCAAAACATTGTGGAAAAGATACTATGCTTTTAAATCCTGGGTTTTCTATGTATTTTTGTCACCTAATCTGAGATAAGAGATGTTTGCCAACAGTCACTGGGAATCAGCAAGATGCTGCTTTTACTGAGTTATTTCAGGCTTTCAAGGATGCAGCAGCAGATATGGAGGGCTGAGAAATTTTCTCGATCCAGAGGAATGGAAGTGTGGATGCACTGATAGACAGATGTGGTTTGTTCTCCTTTTTCACTAGCAGGTTTGTGGAGTGAAACAGCTGGTTCTTGCACTCCCAGGGAAGAGGCTTCAAGGGAGGATTATTTCAAAGTGCCTCTTGCCAGGTGTTATTGCCAGGACACCCAGCAGCAGCTGGAGCTGCTCTCTGTGCACACCTGGAGCTCATCACCCGCCTCGCGGAAATGGGAAAGGATAGCACAGGACAGCAAGGGGGGATCTGCCTTAAAAAGTGCATGGCTGACCTGTGCAAGCAGGCACATGAGAGACAGAGGTGGGAAGGATTTCTCTGAGTTAAAAAAAATCAACTCCCTAGGCATGGGAGGGCTCTGCTGAAATGAGTTTGTTGCACATCCAAGGAAAATCTAAACAGAGAAGGTACTTCATGTCAAAGTCACTCAGGCTCCAGAATTCCTTCCTGCAGATGCTATGAGTTCTATAGATTTATATGCATTCAAGGAGACACTGAACATCTTAATGAGAAATCCAATGTATTTCTAAATACAGAGAAATGAAGGTCAAAAAGTACTCGGCGAACTGTGACCATGTTCACAGGGGTCTGAAAATGAGGGAAGAGACAAGGATCTGACTCCATGTTTCAGAAGGCTTGATTTAGTATTTTATGACATATACTACATTAGAACTATACTAAAAGAATAGAAGAAAGAATTTCATCAGAAGGCCAGCAAAGAATAGAAAAAGGAGGAATGATAAACACTTCTGTCTTGGACAGAGAGTCCGAGCCAGCTGACTGTGATTGGCCATTAATTACAAACATCCAATATGGGCCAATCACAGATGCACCTGTTGCCTTCCACAGCAGCAGATAATCAATGTTTACATTTTGTTCCTGAGGCCTCTCAGCTTCTCAGGAGGAAAAATCCTGAGGAAAGGATTTT
>JAXCLO010000001.1:6935070-7083026 GCA_035583995.1 Arremon aurantiirostris | reverse complement strand
GCAGATAATCAATGTTTACATTTTGTTCCTGAGGCCTCTCAGCTTCTCAGGAGGAAAAATCCTGAGGAAAGGATTTTTCATAGAATGTCTGTGAACTGCAAACAGCAGGACTGGAGAGACAGAACAGATCACTTCTTGGCTAGACCTGGAAGGGCCAACTCCTTATCTCTGTTGCTATTTTCATCATAGATTCTTTCCAGTGAAAAAGGAAATATCAGGTTAAAAATATAGAGACTACAGAAGAAAAAAAACTCTTGCTACAACTATACCAAAAGTCTACTGTGCAGCCAGAGTGAACTAATACTTTCAGACATAAACAGGCTTAACAGGTACTTCTGAAAAACCATGTGTGAAGAGTACAACAGAAAATACCAGAAGTGGATGAGTCTGGTGCTTTTCCCAAAGCAAACAGGACACTTGATTTAATTCGGATGAAAAGAAGCAGATATCTATGTTTGCTTCAATAAGAACAAACATTAAGTCTAATTCATTTCTTGCTCTGGCAAAACTGTTTGACTTTCTTTTCTTTAGTGTGACTGCCCAGCAGAGCTGGGAACAGGGAACTCATCTCAATTTACTCTGGCAGCCAGCAAGAAACCAGTTCAGCAGTTAAGCACTTATAGCTGTGAAGGCTTACACATATTAAAGACAAGATACTTAATAAGGCAAACTGATAGATATGAGAGAAAGAAAAGGGGAGCTTTCAAATGTGGAAGCTTTTGGGTGGGCTGAAAGAAATCTCTTCACATGAAAAAAAGTCTAGTGCTGAGAAATATATTGATTTGCATAAATCAGGCATGTTAGTCCAGTAAATAGTACAGAGGTTTGGCTTTTTTTCCCCTCCCAAGATATTTATGCTGGTCTAACAGTGGCACTTAAACAGACTCTCTTCCCCTAGAGTTTTAATTGGATGAAAGTGAGTAGTTTTAAATTAAACTTGTCAAACAGTGGATAAGAAAACCAGCTGTGCTAGTTATGGTTAAATGTAGGGAGGTGACGGCTTTATGTTAGATATGAAAGGCTAGATTGAGAATTCTGCAGATATTTAATAACTAAATAGCACCCCCTGAGCACTACATAATAAAAATAAAATTAAAAGGGACAGACTCATTGCAAACATCAGACTTCACTCTGACATACCAAATTCAGTACAGCAAGTCATTAGTGCTGCAAGTCACTGCAAGTGATTGTCAAGTTTTAAAATAGCACTAGCTACTTAAAATTTCACTTGGCCTACAAGTTATTCTTCCATATTGCAGTTAGCATTTTTTCCTGCTACTTTCTGGTTAAGATGCTGAGAAACATAACTCACAATAACTAGAAAAGTAATTTTCTATGTGATAATGTTAAAAAAAAAAATGGAACGTGGTAAAACAGTTGCCTAGAAGCTGCTCTAAGTGATCTGTAATAGGAAAGACTTGACTTGTTTACAACAGAAATAAAAAAAATAGCAAACTTTAAGAAGGAAGGAGCAAGGTTCTGTCACAGAAGACACTGAGAAGGATGTACAGAGAATGTGACATCTAAATCCTTTCTTTACAATATAGTGCTACTCACTTTTGCTACAAGAAGCTTAAAAGAAGTCATTCATTTAAAAGAAATACACATATGGCCAATCTTTACTTGTGTATCCATAAAAACAAAACAGGAAATATAATTAAACTGCTTTTCTCAAACATGATTACAGTGCTAATTTCACCCATACATGAAGCTCAATTTCTGTAATCCACTAGAATTCCTTAGTAACACCTTGTCATGAACATTCATGTGTATTTCTTCCAGGAGTTTGTTTAATTTCATTCACTCCATATGGACCAACGTACAGCTGTCATTTTAATTTTAATGTCACATGGAAGCATTTTTTTCGCATATAATTTGGAGAGCAAAATAATGGCAGAAATTGTCTTTTACCTCATATTGTTTGAGTAACTCTCCATGGGTCCTATTTTTTATTGGAAAAAATGATGGTCCCCTGAATTTTAATACATGCATATACATTCAGTTTAGGTGTTTGCACAGACTCCTGACATTAATGTTCCTACATCTAACTGAAGGTGAAAAACAGCTGCATAAATAATTGCAGGTGCAAAAAGAAGTCGTGTTTAAGCACAGGTGTTAAAAAGAACTGTAAAACACTGACAACAAAGAGCCAAGAAAGATTAAACACGTGTTTAGAAGCACCATCAAAATTCAAATCAAATCTTTTCTTTGAAGTCTTGATTTTACTTTAAGGTAATAGCAGCAAGGTTAAATCAGACTAATTGAAGCTTATCTTACTTGATATAGAAAAATCGATGTATTGTCTCTGTTCCTTGATAAACACTTAACAACAAACACTTATTTACTCCTTATTCATAAAGGTTAAATACACTTTTAAATGTTCAGAGAAACACAAAGTATTAAAGGTGGAATTTTCAAAACATGTGGAATATAGCTGTAGAAATGTACTGAAATTTTTTTTTATTTATTTTCTGTTTGGAATGAATACTCCCCCAAAACTTCAAAGGTCTCAGACAAGGTCTAATCAGGCAGTAATGAACACAAGATCTTGCAACCAAAGCTAAAAATACAGAAAATTCAGCCTTTGAACTTACATTCTGAAGTACTTTTAAAAACCGTATCTTTGGTGTGTATTAAAAAATAAAATATTAAATTTTAAAATAAATTTAAATATAAAATTATATATAATTATATATAATTAAATATTAAAATTATAATTATACTATCTAATTAAAATTAAATATTTAAATTTTTTCCAAATACTACCATACACAAGTCTTTGCATAACACTCCCCTTTCTGTATATTTCTAGGTCTGCGGTGACAAATACACCAGGATTTCTGGTCACTGTCAAAAAGCTGTCATTTAGCCTACACTGTCTTTTCAAATATTAGTTACAAGCCTGTAAAACAGAGGAAATAGTGCTAATAACACCACGAGAGAAATGCATGCAGGACTTGAGCAGCTGTGCCTTCCACAGCGCTGAGAACCTTGCTGCGGAATTGTTTAAAATGCATCCTGACAGAGAGAAAAAAGGCAGATAGGATTTTGTTGAGGGACATCATTGATCTACACACGTGTTTGTACATCCATATATTGCCTTTTGGGAAGGGCAATATGTGACAGTGTTCATGGGGTCTCAGGTTGAGGGAAGAGACAAGGATTTGATGCTGCTTCAGAAGGTTTGATTTATTATTTTATGATATATATTACATTAAAACTATACTAAAAGAATAGAAGAAAGGATTTAATCAGAAGAATAGCTAAGAATAGAATAGGAAGGAATGATAACAAAGGCTCTGTCTCAGACTCTCTGTCCGAGTCAGCTGGGCTGTGATTGGCCATTAATTAGAAACAACCAACATGGGCCAATCAAAGATCCACCTGCTGCATTTTACAGCAGCAGACAATCAATGTTTACATTCTGTTTTTGGAGTCTCTCAGCTTCTCAAGAGGAAAAATCTTAAAGAAAAGATTTTTCATAAAAGATGTCTGCAACAGCACTAGAACCGTTTCTGCATTTGTTAAACTCTTCCCAAGCAGCAAAATCCTGATCCAAGCAACAGCCACACCCCCAAACTCAAACCTCAATGGAAAAACAGCTGTGACTAAACTCCTCACAAAGGAAACTGGGATGCACCCACAGCTCATGGGACAGAGGGAACTGTGGGGAGGGAGATTTAATGACTGGAGCCACGGAGACTGAATCCAGGAACTGTGAGCAGGCATAATCACAATTATGCACCTGAGATTTCCTCCAGTTCCTCTCAGAACAAAAATTAAAAAGGGAACCAGAGCGTTGCCCTTAGGGCAGCGAGGTGCTTATTAAACTTGCAAGATGACCACAGCCAATAGAGCTCTCATTGCTGATTCCATCAGGGGAGCACAGTCCTCTGCGGCATTTCCATCTTCTGAAATCCCTGCATCCAGCTCTTCTCCCCTACCTCCGCCCCACAGGGAACCCCCATCAAATCTACATCAAAGCCTCCTGTTTCTATGGTTTTGTAGCCCAGTTCAGCATGGTGGCTCACTTCCATTTCTTTTCACAGAATTCATAGCCTTCTTCTTGCCAGCATATTAAACTAATTCTTTCCATCCGTTACATGCTGACTGCTTGACTTCTGCTTCTATTGTTCAAATTTGGAATCTTTGGTCTTTTTATTGCCATTCATCCCATGCTTTATCACCTTATTTTACCTTCCCTACATATGGCTTTATTTCAACTGCTTCACTCGTAACATCTCCCTCCTGCCAATAAATCCCATTTTTTCTCAATATCAGACTGACTTTTAACTATTTTTGTAAGTTCTATTTTCCTTCTTCACAGCAGACATGCAAAAATGTAAAGACACAAGAATGAACAGGCCAATTTGGATGGATGAAAGCCAAACAGCATTTAAAATGGTTTCCTATTTTCTTCAGTAAGCCCAAAAAAATTCTTGTTAAGACCATTTTAACTTCATCTTCCCCTTCAAATATGGGTTGACCCAAAACCCCTGGCAAATGTATGAGATTTCTTTTTTATTTCACTTGAGGGCACTGATTTAAGTGACAAAGAGCATGCACCATACCAGTATAAATCACATACTGTTAAATACCATTTGATCCAGGTGAGTGCATGGATCTGTGCGTACTCCCACATGCTCACATTTCCTAAGTCTGTGAGTAAAATAATTCCCACATTCAGTTTATCCTGAATATTAAAATTATTTTATAATGTTTCCAGGCCCTGGTCAGCTGATCCCATCAAAACCCCAGTACCATCACTGAAATCTAGTTAGAGACTATGATTTTGCTCTCATCATTCTTCACAAATAGTGAAAACCACTGTAGTTATTTAACAGATAGTTCAGAAACCCAATTATGTAACTCAGTAATATAACTTCATTAATTCAAAACTATTTCTTAAATTTTAATAACTGCACCATAAAACAAAAATAGAAATGCTAATTTTGAATGCTTTAGAGTTTGATTAATTAGTATACTGTTTTAAATGAAAGCATTAGACAAAAATACAGGGGAAAAATTATTTGTGTTAACAGCTCCCCATAAATTACTTATAGCATAATTCAACTGCCTTGCCACAGAAAAAGTTAGAAAATAGATTTATAATTATTTTATTTCCCTAGCCATTTCACGAAGGATCACACAAAAAGAGACGAAAATAAATATCAAATTAATGCACAGAACAGTGAATGAGGCTTCTATCATTAGCTAGTTATAATCATCTTTCAGAATCCTTACACAGTTCTCATTCCCAAATTCATTTGGAACAACACATGAGAAAAGGTTTTTAACTTGAATTAAAGTAACTCTTCTAAGTTCTTCAGTTGGTTTAATCTACTTTCTTTACTCACCCTGCTTTCAATCATCTCTTAAGTGAGGAGAGGTGATTTTGGGGGGGATGGAGGCTTTTATATTTGTGGGGTTTTGAAGAAAAGGGGTGTGTGTTGAGGGTGAAGGACATGATGAAGAATATGGGATGCCTGTTAGGGCATATCTCAGAGCAGAGTTTGGCCCACTATACTTGACAGCTCAGGAGATTTCAATGGAAAGCTATTTGCACAGCATGGTGCAGCCAAAGTTTTGATTTGAGAAAAACTGCAAGCTCAACATGATTTCCCGACTACTGGGATAGTTGATTATGGTGTGTAAGCAATAAGAAAAAACATCATAAAAAAAATCTAGGCATCCTTGCAGTCCAGTTTGCAAAGAGGTGTTTGCAGCCATTTGCATTTACTTGTTTAAAGATGGAGAAATGTTCCAGATCCAAAAACTACACAGAAAAGAAAGTGCTCAAGATCACTTTTTCCTTTCAGATCTTCTTCAGTTGTATTTCATATCTAAGTGAAATAATTGCTAATCTTCAGGTCTGTGCTTTGAAAGAAATGCTACCACAGAGCTTGTTCTATGAATCTTCTCAGCAGCCATTTATTAAGCAAAGTAAGTGCACTTTTTCCAGCTCATTTACCTTCCTATGACACACTTGCAACATAGAAAACACACAGGAAAACAATACAGGAAAGTAAGTTACTCTCAGCAGTCTGTCAATTTAATTTACCTGCTAGAAGAAGGACCAGGCAGCACCATGCAACTCAGTGTAACACACCAATAGTTTCCAAAGGAGCAGAATCACCCACACAAGTCAATTTTTCAGAAATATTATATCAGATTTGGAGCATTGATGCAAACGGTATTATGGTTCAGTTTATATCTATTGTCTACCAAAACTGCTAAAGTCCTGAAATATCTCTAAATCACTGCAAAAGAATAACCCAGAACAAGGAAGAGTTGCCTGTTTTTCTTATGATTTCTGTTTATCACAATGTCCTTATTATCTAGACAATTGTTTCAAACAAAAAAGAAAAAAATGGCCAATAGGAAAAATAGTTAGCAGCATTAGTGGTGATACTCTAAATATAATTTTATAAAATTCCCTCATAAATGTACTCTACATTATGAGAACAAACTTTTAATTGGTAAAGGCTATTCTGAATGGAGAAAAAATAAAAACCAAATTTTTTACTTAGAGAAGGAAAATGCAAGTATATCACTCAGCTGTATCAATATTTTCATTCATTCCATTTCAAAAGTGAGTGGAGTTTTATGAGAATTTACTCTGCAACTATTAAAAAAGAGTTGGCTAATTTTTTTCAGGTTTCAGCCCTGGTGTTCAAACTATACTTTGTCTGAACTAATCAAGCCATCCTTACTTTTCAGTACCTTGTTTTACATCTTCAGTATAATTATAGAACTTGTGAGCGCCTTAAAATACACTAGTCATAAACCATCCCTCAACTTACAATTGTTATTGAGATGGTATTGTAATGTTTGCACTTTCAGAATTCAAGTATGATAATTAATACTTTCATTTACATAAAAGCAGAGCAAAGCTTTTAATAGCACCTTAAGTGTGACTTGAATGGCTCACTGAGGTTCACCAGAAGGTAAAATGTAAAGCAGAGCTTTATTTTCATTCCTTTCTTACTAAGGCGACCTGTCAAAACACAATTGTTTCTTAAAAAAAAAAAAAGAAAAAAAAACAGAAATAAAAAATCTGAATTCATTCTCTCTCCCTCCCTCCTTCATATTTTGCATTTCAAATATTTCCACTCTTCTTTAAAGTATTAAAACCTTGCAGGAGACATGCCTCCCCCTTCCCATTCCCCAGGAATGCTGACACAGGAGCGCGATCAGATGTGTTAGTGAGGCTGCTCCTGCTCCAGCGTGCACAAACAATTTGCTCTAAATCAGCTTTACAGATATCCCCCATCAAAATTCCCCTCCCTGAGAAAACCTTTCAGTTTGAAGCATATCCAAACAGTTGTAATATGATTATTCCACCCTGTGTTTATCTCTGGGTCTCCAGCTGGAGGACCAGGCTCACAGTGGTCACAGTCAACATTAGCTGATCCAGTATCTTCTGTGCCTGCTGCCTTTCCCCCCTCTTTTCCAGGAAAAGCAAAGTCTGCTAAAAATATTTGGGTGCTTTAGACAATAATTGGGCGGATACCAATATTCCCAGACCAGAACTGCCTAGAGGCTACATGTAAAAGTAAAATAATTTTAATTATAAATTAAACCTCCATTTTATCCATTTCAAGAGGGATAAACAGTTCATTATATTTGCTGCACAAAAAACTTTTCTATTAGTTTCTCAGGGAACAGGTTGTCCTTATCCAAGAGATCATCTCTGTGACAGCTTAGCAGAGACAGGATTAATAGATTAAATAAACATCTTCGAGTTTTATGAAAGCTGTCAATAACTTGTCTTCCAACCACTATTTAATAAAGCTAAATAAAAAATATAGCAGCTATTATGAGAAGTGAGTTAATTCTAAGGTGTTCTCATTTCTTTTTAAAGCCCAGAAGCTGCTTTGTCTTGAATGCTATAAAGAGAATTTTCAAAGGCAGGAGAGGAGAAGGCTCAGCCTCCATAAGGCAGTGTGTCAGACAAACACAGCGGTTTGGTATTAAACCATCTCCAGAAAAAAATTTCCTGTGCACTTCCTCAGAGCTAAAGCTTAACAGGCAAGCAAATCAAGAGAACTCATCTCTTGTAGGCTACTTGAGCAGAAACACCATTATTGCATTCATAATTATAACAATATCCCCATTCAGACAATATGATGAAGACCAAAATAAATGGCTGCAAATTTATGTTATCTCACCTTTTATATGCTGATATAATCAATTGTTCTAAAACTATTTGTTGGTCTTCACAACTTGCACTCATCAAGAAGTTTTATAAGCCACACAAATAATTCAAAAGTACAGAGCATACCTTTTTTTTTTTAATCTTAATTGGACTCAGAAAAGTGTTCCCGAATTCCACAGCAGTTCACAACCATACCACTGGCGTGCTAACAGAGACCCCAAACCTTCCAGGTTTGTTCTGGGTTTTTTTCTTGCTTGTTTAGGGTTAAAGTTTTTTGGTCCATGTAGACCACTGACAGTAAATCACCTTATTTTATTACACAAGTCTACACAAGTTTAGTCTGTGGCAAAACTCCAGAGAAAAAAACTTTTCAAAACAGATCATGATCATCAGAAATACAGAGATGCACACAGTAATTTATATTAGAAACCAAAAAAGTGGAAACTGTTGGACCAAATTCTAGCATTGTCTTTTTTACTGTGTAGCTCATTTTCCTTTAATTTGCTGATTTGATTAAAATTGCTAGGCAATATATTTTATTGCAGAACATTCCCTCATGCAGACAGCCTGAAAGCAATGTGGTGCCAGATACAGGCATTGACCTCCTTCCCACAAACTTCTCCCCCAGAAAATTCAGCTCTTTGCAAAAGCCAACGCAATCAAAAATTGACATCTGCGCTTCTCACCCCTAGTCCTAGCACAATTAGAAAAGGAATTAATTGAAAACTGTTTCCTATAGATGAGCCATGAATACCAAAAGCTCTTCTCCATCTAGCTCATTTCATATTGAAGATGGACACAGCAGAAATGAGACAAATCATGCAACTTATCTAGTGTACATTAAAAAAATATACAGCAGAACTATTTTCCCCTACCTATGATTGGAAGGAATGATGAAAGATGAGAGGAATACCCTCTAAAACTCCAAAGCAATCAATTTCAACTCCTTGCAGGATAAGTACCAGTGTTCTTGAAGTTCTATGTTCTAGAAGTATGCATGGAAAATATTACAAGCCATCTATATTGTTTTTATTTGCTTCCAACTTCAGAGCTTTATTTGTGCTTCACTTCTGCAATTTAACCTCAGAGCTCCTTAGAAGAAAGAATTTGCATTTCCCTTTTAGGTCTCATGTTTTTGTCCCAACTGGGAGACCCAACAGATGTAGAATTTTTCTTTTTAATGCATTCTCTAATGACTCATTTTTAAAGTGACTGAAACACTATCTCTAATTATAGTCGCAATATGTTCCTCAGCAAATTTCACATCCTGTCTAAGCATCACATTATGTTCCTCCAATAATTATAGCCTTTCTTCCATCCTTTTTTTGCTTTTAATTCAAGCCAGTCAAAACTTAAATTCAGTCTTTATCTTCATTACCTAAAGCTTCTCCCCCATACTAGACGCTCAGGACTACTTGCTGTTTAAGACCACCTTATAAAAATTTCAACATGTTGATTCCTTCCCTGGTGGATATATGTTGTACTTCATCTGAACTTGCAAACTCAAAGTTTAATCTTGATTCTGAAGGCAGTCCTTGCCAGTAAATCAAATCTCATTTACACACATCTCCATGAAAGGATGTATTTCAGAATAAATTGGTATGAAGAAATTCATTTTATTCCTTTATCATAAATATCCTTTTCTCTCATCAAGAGAAAAGACAGATGTCTGAGTCAGATCACTGTCAATAATTTGTTATAATAAATAAGTTGGTTTTAACAGCAGATAACTTCACAGAGTACATTCCTTTTCTCAGTCCCTTACACATGAATACACAAACCCTTCTCAGTGTTGGAGAGACAGCTGGGAGGCCAACTCCAGCTATTTATTCAGAAGTGGAACCAGTCAGGGATGCACCACTGACTTTTAAGACAGAAAGTCCTTCAAGGAATGTTTTTTTCTTTTTTTTTTTTTACTTCAAGGCCTCTGTAACAAATCCTGTTGACTTTGTCTGCACATAGCAGGCACTGTACTCCTGGCTGAGGTCTGAATTACACGCCTGCCTTTGACACCAGTAAGTGCCAATGGTCTCACACATTTTCAGCTAATTTTTGTCTTAAGTTTAACAATTGTTGTGTATCCAATAAGGCCACTATTCTCTAGAGCTGGTGGATTCTTGGGAGCCTCTCACATGTCTTCTCTCAGCACACAACTCACTTCTCTTGGCTTGTTTTTTCAGATATGTAGGTATCAATAAAAGATATTGACATGAACAGGCACAGAGAACACTTTTTACATTTTCTTCTCATGAGGATCTCAAAACTCTGAGCCTACTACACCTTGTTTTGATATATTTCTTCACTGTGATGCCAGTGCATCTAAAGACTAAGTGAAAAGGCACTGAAATACTGCAAATATTGAAGTGGGCATATTTAGTTTGCAGACGATGTATTGATTCTCTCTCAAGCATTATACTCTTTTCAGTACACTTCAAAGAACAAGAATTTTATCTTTAATTTTTCTCCAATTTCTCATTTCCTATCATTTTCTCTTTAAGTAAGGGACTCAAATAGATGCAGAAAGCTCCAATTACTATATTATTGGAATATCTCTCACTTCCTACCTCTTGTCATATATCGCAAGGGTTTCATATTGTTGTCTCCTTAATGCAAGAGTTTCATACCTTCTTCATGTTTCTCATAGGCAGCTCCTCCAAGCACTGACTCTTCCTTGTCCTCACAGCAGCCAACTGACTCCAGTTCCCCTCAGCCAGCCAACCCACTCTTTTATAACACTCTTCTTATTGCCTACACCTGTGGCCTGTTAAAATCACACCTGCTCCCAATCTTTAATAATTAACCCAGCTGCAACTCTTTAGGGGGTAAGATTACTTGCTATACTACCTTTATTTACTTATATTCTATCCCCCTACACCTAACTGCAAGGAAAACAGTCAAGAGAAGCATCTTCTCTTGAGAGAACCATCTTGGGCATTGGACAAGGTAATCTGTAAAGATCTCTTTCAAACCACACACAGATCTATGATTCTATGACCTTCATTGACTGCACACTCAGGTGTCCATACTGTGCATAAGATTGCTAATTACTGTTGCAATTCAGCACTCAAAATACCAGTACCAATCTCAGCATAAGATTCCTCCAGTATTTTTTTTTTTTCAGTGCAGATGCTTTCGGGGAATACAAACACATTCCCTCACTTTTCAAGTCAGTTATACACACTTTAATGCTACTTCTCCAGGGCAAGAACAATAGAGTTGTGACTAGATTTCAACCTGGACTCAACTAATTCAGACAGAAAATAAACACTTTTTTCTTGTAAGTATTAAAAAACCCCCAGCTAGTCTCAGACATACGAACCTGCTCCTGCATTAGGTGATTGAGCTGCTCATCTTTAGGCTCCTTGCTCTCTATTTGTCCAGGATGTTATGTCTGTCTTTGCTTGCCCTTATGATAACATGTCAGATGCAAGGTTTTTGAAGGATGTCATGCTGATTCAGTGCAACCATAATGCATCCTCTTGCTGGACATCCTCTAATGAGAGTTAATTATAAGCTGTCCGATAAATAAGAAAATTTATTCTTGATCTGTAAAGTCACAAATTAAAAATAAGAGTGGAATCAGTTGAGAGAGATGCAGTCATCCAGTCCATCAGAGCAAACTTCATAAGGATGGCATGAAAATATTTCTGTCTGTCAATGCCAACAGGAAAACACTTTCATTGACAAGAGAAACATGGAGCGCCGAGGTCTCGAGACAGCTGCCATCCACCATTAGCAGCAGAAAGGGAGGTAAAAGGGAAAAGGTTTTTGAAAAGACCAGTTGGAATTGAAAAATAAAACTTCAGTTGCAGAAATTATGGCATGTTGAATGTACATCACAGATCTTCTGATTGCAGTCACAAAACAGGCCCCATGAAGAACCTGCCTGGGCACATCCATGCTTATTAAAAGTTGTCATCCCAAAGCTGTGACATCCTGATGCACTTAGAATTAGCTCAGAAGCCTCTTCCCACAAATCTGATTTTTTATTTGATTCAAATTCAGGATAAAGTCTTTGTGAATAACAGGGATCCAGGCCTCAGATCTCACTCCTACACCAACAGTGCATTCCACCCCACAGTTTGTATCAGGAGAACACTAATGAAGAAAACACCCATTTTCAGTATTAATTTCCAAAGACAAATTTCAGAAAAGGCCTGAGCCATTCTGTGGGTTTTATTACATGTAGAATTTAAAGATAATTGTTGCCACTTACAGATGGGATTTAAATGTTAACAGCTGTGCATAGCCAGTTCAGATTGTGTGCATTTTTCTCTAAGAACCTATATAATTGTTCACACTTTTTGTTTAGTGTTATTAAAGAAGACTTGATGGCTTGGGTAATGACAATAAATACAAACTGCAGGTCACAAAATCAGATGGTCGTAAAAATGATACATAAATGGGAATTGAGACACATGAGCATCTGCGAGAAATTATTCCGACTTAAATATGCACAATAAAATTGTGTCTGGTTAAGTTCCAGGCTGGCAGGATGAAAAAGATATTAACAGCCAGGAGACTTGCCACACTTTCAAACCTTTGTAGTCCCTAATGCTGGAAGGGCAAATGGAAACTTTGCAGCAGATACAGGACTAGAATTTTTCAGTGGGTATTTTCACTCTCCTGAGTAGCTGAACATGTCTTTACTGCAGAGCCTGTAGCTAGCACAATGTGCACAGTTAAAGCATCTGTGCATGTATATATATATATACACACACACAGAGAATATATTTAAAATAAAATCTACAGTTCTTTAGAGTCATCCTTAGCACATACATAATGAGAGATGCAGTGCTGACAACTTAAAAAGTGCTTTTAAAATCCTATTTGCCATTCATGCAAATAATTAGGTTTTCTCTTTGATCTATTTTTGAGGCTTTTCCCTTTTCTTTACAGAATGGACGATTCAGATTCAAAATAGGGCACAAAAATTATGTGTTTTTCACTAAAATAGAGATTTACACTACATACATACCTTGAGTAAGCTTGAAAACAGAGATATTGTAACCAAATAGAAATGATCTTTGACTGACTTTAAGTTGTTATTTATCTCCATGAGAGAACTGTGACTCAGAGGAAACAAATTCTCAAATAAGCAAACCAGGAGGGGAAGAAGTGGCATCATAGAAACGAAGAGATGTGACTGCAATTTTTCACAGCTGCTATGAAGGAGCAATGGACATGAGTTTTAAATCAAATAAAAATACATTTTTACTACAGTAATAAAAACATTGGAATTAAAGTAATAATCCTGTTTAATTAATTACATTTGGATCAAACATTCTTAAATTAGCCATTCAATGCTTTCATTCCAACTCACCATTTCTGGAAGAACTTGAGGTTGGAGAAGCAAAGCAGCTTGGTAGAATCACCTGGAAAAGGAAACTTTAGAGCAAGCTATACTACACAAAAAGAAATCCTACAGTCTAGTCATATGAGTAATTCTTTACCATTTTGGATCATTGAATAATGGCCTGTTGAGAGAAGCATTCTCTTTTTATATTTCATTTTGGTTTTTTAAAACTCATAATCCCCAAATTCTTACCAGGTCCATTCAACAGTCTGGTGCCTTCTCTCTTGAGTTTCCATCCTGTTGTGGGTTGATCCTGTCTGGAGGCCAGGGGTCTCCCAAAGCCACTCTGTCACTCCTCTCAGCTGGGAGTTTGTTCTCTCTCTTCTCAGGGGAGAGATAATGAGATAAAAGATTCATGGGTCAAGCAAGGCAGGGAGAGATCTTTCACCAGTTCCTGTCATGGGCAAAGCAGATTTGAATTGGGGAAATTACTTTAATTTATTACACACCAAAGTCAGAGCAGGGTAATGAGAAACAAACCCAAATCTTAAAACACCTTCCTGCCCACCCTTCCCTTCTTTCCAGGTTCAAATTCACTCCTGATTTTTGCACCCCCACAGTGGTGCAGGGGGATGAGGAGTGAGAACAAAAGTCTGTCCATCACACCTTGTCTGTGATGTTCCTTTCTCATCACGGGCAGGACTCCTCACACTGTTCCCTGCTCCAGTTTGGAATTGAATTGTCTCCATCCCATGGGAGACAATTCTCCACTAACTTCTCCTACAGCTCCATAATCCCCCATGTAGTCACAAGTCCTGCCAGAAACCTGCTCCAACATGGGCTTCTCTCTCCACAAATCTGTAGGATCCCTGCCAGGAGTCAAGACAAGTCATGCAAAGCACTTTTATTGTACACAGATTTTCAGTGGAGTTAAAGTATCCATTAAATGCCCAGCAACCTTTAACAAATCACAGCCATTAAAATATCCATCAGGAAAGAAAAAGGCCGTGGATGTTACTTGGCACTTCAAAAATATCAGTAATTAAAGCTATGAAACAAATAGAGCCTGAGGTCAGCAACACTTACATGAAATACTGAGAAGGAGAATAAGTAAGAAGCTTTAAATAAGGTAAATAGGTTTTTATTACTATTCATCTTTAGCATTCTCTCCATTGTGTATCACATCTCATCTTCCCTGCAGGGATCTTGTTGTCATTATGAGTGGGTGTTTTTTGCACCTATGTGCACACACCAGAGGATGCATAAAAGGGCACAAAAGATACTGCGGTGATAAAAATAGTGTATCTTTTGAAATAAAATCAGATTATTTTGGAGGTCCTAGGTTATATTAATTTTCTTTTATAAATGTCTATGAAAAAAACCAAAATGTGATATTCATAATAACAGGGCAGAAGCACTTTCAAGTTGATTATGATAGAAAAAATAACCAGTATGAAAGAATGGTTTTGACTGCTAATTACTACTATGGACCATGATTGCAAGTTAGAAAATTCCTTTTTTCATGTACACGTCCTAGAAGACTTTGGAGGTACTCTGTACATAGGACATTTTTCAGAAAGCTAACTTTTTCAATGGGTAATTGATTTAAACATTAAAAAAATTTTATTGTATAGGAACAAACAGAAAAAAAAAAAGGGTGGAAGACAGAAAAATCCCATGTGTCAAATGGTGCAAGAGCAGGAGCTCAGAAGGGAAATGGCAGTACTCAAGTCTCTTCATACCAGCCAATGGGACAGAATTGCACAAGACACAGAGTTGCTATCAAGCACTGATTGTGCCATTAAAAAAGGCTGGAAAATACTGAGAATTAGTCAGAACGAGCTCAGATTGAGATGGCAATGTTGAAAGAGGAAAGCAAGACGCTTAAGAACAGAGGATAAACAGGGCAGAAAATGGAATAACCTATCAAAATGATTACTCAATAATGGCAATTAAACTTTCAATGAGATGAGTCTGTGCTACTAAATTAGGAGCAGAGCAGCAGCTAATGAATTCTAAACTGTGTGCTGTCCAAGTAGCTGAGCTTTGATACATTTCTCCACAATGACAATTAGAGCTATTGTAGCTTGCAGCATAACTGAAAAAAAAGTCCAAGATGCCAAACTTAAGCATGATCAAGTCACAAACCTTAAATTTCAATGCACAGAACCTGCATATCCTGGATGCCCTAAGGGCAGACCTTTAGCTGGTTTGAGGGATACAATGCAGGTTACAGCAAGAGAAGATGTTGATTATTGGAGAGAGGTGATCCAGAAAGGATCTATTGCTTCAGAGCGGGATTTTCACACAGTGTTTAACAGAAGCAAACAGTCTAATGGCTTTCATAACTGCTTTCATAACTATGAATGCCACCCACTAGAAATCACACTCCACAAGCCTTCCAAGAACCCAAGAAAAATTCTCAGAATACTTTTCAGTAGATCTCTCGCTGTTGGGCAGCAGATTTAGTCAACCATAGCCTTGTTCCCTGTTTCTGCCCCACCACACTTCTTAAAATCAAAAATCTCTGCATTACAATCCATGATAATTAGGAAGTCTACATTTTAATCATATCTCCTATAATTTCCTGACTGATTTGAAGATATTTATAATCTTCTGAAAGGTTTTTTGGTAAGAAATTACTCAGAGAACTTAAAAGCAAAACTACACATAGTTGCATCTGAATTACAAAGATTATCTACATATTTGTTTTTGATTGCAAGTACAATTGCAGTTCAGTTTCTCCTCTGCTCAATGACCAAGTTACATGAATGGACCAAGACCATTTTTAGGTATTAATATTGTTAGATGACTCATGGAAAGAGGACAGTTGATTATGTTGCAGCTAATGATTGAAAATAACAAAAAAATGTTATTCTAATTAATATTAATGTTACTTTGAATGTATTGTCTTTATATCTGCAAATAAAACAAATTTTCTGCAAGTAAAGGCAAACCCACTTGCTTGAATGTGTTTCTTTAGAAATATCATGCAGCACTATCCAGCAATAATTAGAATTTGCCATTGAAAAGCTCTTGGTAAAAATGTAAAACTACAAATTCAGTAAAGACCATGCTGATGTCCTATTTATACTTGGTTCCCTTGTGTCTTTAATTTTGGAAATGAAACATCAAAAATCTGTCCACCTAATGTGATGTTTAAAAATACTCACTTTTAGGAGATCAACTTTCTTTTTTTTTCCTCTTAAGTTGCATGGTATGGAAAACAAAAAAAAAGAAATACTTTAGTTAACACCAAGCTGTGAACAGTCAAAGAACAATGCCTTAACAACACTGTGAAGAAACTAGTTTGAATCTTTAATGCATTTTGAAGTCTTCTAACCTGGCTTTATAAACCCAAGACTAGCAATGCTGTAATGCACATAAACTGTGATCCTAGGATATATCCTTTATTTTCCCCCTAAAGTTTGTCTAAACACTGTCTAAAAACTTTGTAAAAGTTTCTATCTTATAGTGGTCACTTTAAACCACAATAAGAAGTTGGGTCTTAATTCTCCTCTGATATTTCTCCTTAAATTATTTATACCAGAAGCAAGAAATGACAAGGGCAATCACTGGCAACTTCCTTTCTTTCAGAGAAAACAACAATAAAAAGAACAACCCTTCAAAATCAACCAAACAACCAAATATGAATCCTCATACCATTATATAGTCAAAAGTTCCTATGTAGACAAATATATCTTAGACTTTGGGAGTGGTTAGACTGCTGATTCATGACAAATGACACAGAACTAACTCACTAAATATTTATTTTGAGTAGTTGTAACTTATGTCATAAAAGGTCATATCACTTGAACTTGTTATACCACTGTTTAGCCCAGAAACAAGAGGATAATTTAATCTCCAATTCTTATTGTGTAAAGTATTTTTCTGAATGTGTTTGCTATTTATTAAACTCCACAATGAACCCTGAGAAATATTAGTAATTTTCCCATTTAAAAAATGAAGGATGTAGAGTGCAATCTTTTTTCCCTTTATTGAACACACAACACTGCATTGGTCTGATGGAAATCAGAAGCTCTTCTTCATGAGTGGGAGTTAACCCAGCTGACAAAGGTTCAGATGCATTTTAATATTTTGATATCTGGAACAGTAGCCATGCTGGTGAAAATCAGATTTTTGGTTTTTAAAAGGTCCATTTATACCATTCCATTTAAAACAGTTTTTCCTCTTGTTGAGCTAAACAGGGATTGTCAGTGAAGCTCATCTCCCCTACAGATGTCCAACTTTCATCCTAGCAGAACTTTTTTCTCTCTGACTGCACTTGAATAGACTGAAGCAGGGCAGATTCAATACTTTGCCTCATCAAACTCAAAAACCACCCCAAAAACCCAGAACAAGATGCCCAGACATCCACCCACAGCAACGACATTCCCAAATTGCTTTATATCTCTTCTGTGGAATGTGTATTGCAAGATGGAATTTCACTGAAGACCTGTAATTTCTCTCCAGCCCTATCGCATTTGTGATCTGCAAGTGCAAGGAATAATCACCCTTCTATTTTTAGTGGGAATTCCTACAGTGCTTTGCAGTTTTCAGTCAGAGCTGTAGAGCAGCAGCCATGATCTTCCTCCTTGTCCCATGATGTTTGCTGTGCTTGCCGTGATAACCCTGCTAGACAATTTGTTATTTTTCTCTCAGGAAATCCCCAGGGCAATGCCAGATTACACTGCCTTTACCCTGACACCAGATTATCAGCTTCCAACCACTTTCCAATTCCTCGTCCTTAACAGACCATTTCTTTCCTGTTCCTATCATGTGGCACAAGTAACTTGTGCTTTTCTTTAGGAAAGGTGAGACTGATAAAGCTGGCAGACTGAAAAAAAGAAAAAAAATAAAAGAAGCTGAGGTAGACTCCAAATACTGCTCACCCCTTTGCCTCTCTCTGAAAAGTGAAAAAAGTATGAGCATTACAGTAAGTACACAATTCTGTCTTGGAACAGAGATATTAAAGTACTCATTTTATAGTTCTATTCTTATTTAATTTTAATTTCAATCTAGAAATCATACATCCACTTGACCAAAACTTGAAAAAGATGAAAACACTACAGCTATGTTAGTAGCCATGTCCTACATGGGGAAAAATTGTTTAGCTACCATGTTGTTTAAATGGATCAAAAAGTGAGCACAATGGTATTTTTTCTAGATCCACTGCTTGACCTGCTTTAATAGACGTTGATTTAATAGGAAATGCTGTATATGATAGATATCTTTAACAAAAACATATAAATAAATAGAATTAAATTTTGCTAATGAGGAAAAATATTAAAGCTGCAGTTTAACATAAAACTGAAGTTCTGAAGTTACACACTTTTGCACCTTAAAATTCCTTCAAATACGTAGAGAGGCTTTCAGAATTAGAAAACTAAAAGATGGGTAAAGAATATGGACTTAATCAGACTAAGGTCATTGCAGTGCTGCATTGCACATCCACAAGATAACCAACTTTCTGTGAGCAAATAAAACTTCTGATTTTGCAGGTGAAGTGCTCCACATGCACTGAGACCAAGGTCCAAAGCTGCAAAACCAACATAGTGAAACAATGGAACATATTCCAAGCTCACCCCATGGGAAGGTACATGCATAGATCTCCATCTACCTCAGCGCTTACTAAATGGGAAAGAACAAAAATCAATAGCAAGAGAAATTGCACTTTCAGCTTTCAAAGTGCTGCAAGTAATGCAGAAGAGAAAACTGTTGAAAGTAAAGCAACCAACAGCGTCCTTCCCACAGAGAAGTTACTTTTGTTTAGCATTTGCATTGGTGATTTATGTTGATGTGGCTATAGCTCAGAGTAAGGGACTAATCTGGAATACTGATGAAAACTATCCACTAATAACAAGAGCTAGATGTATTATCAATCTCCCTGTCTGCAAGAGACCTAATAGATAATTATGAATATTTGAGTGGGATAAGGATTTTAACAAGTAGTAATGACCTCATGATTCAGTGCTGGAGAAAAGCCATCGATTCCTTTAATTAGTGTTTTTCTCACAACCTGCCTATTAAATTCAGGGAACAATGGGGAAACTCTTATGAAGCTTCTAAGTTCTAGAATTTTCAACCACGACTTTATCACTTTTGATGAATGGAAACATTATTGACAGCTTATATTTCAGGTTTCTGTTTTTCTCTTACAACTTGCTCAGTGCTTTTACTTTCAGTATCACTTGAGCAGTTACAGTTTGATGAAAGACTGTTTAAAAAGTATTAAATAGAAGTATTTAAATGCAATACACAAATTTCACAAAGAAATGAAGCAATTCATCACTCTAAGACAGATGTACCCTTCATTTTATGTGGACCTAGAAGATGTGCTTTGTTTTTACTACAGGTTATTTGATTTTCCATTAGCTTTATATGCTGCAACATGTAACTCGCTCAAAGAAAAAAATCCAAAAGCCCATAAAAACAACAACCAAAAAATCCTTTAAAATTAACAAAAAAACCAACAAAAAACCCCAGACACTAAAGTTCCTTTTAAATTTTCTTTTTTTTTTTCTATTATGATGGTTTAAACACTAGTGAATGCTGTAGAAGGGTGCTGGGGAAAAAAAAAAAAAAAGAAATCCATCAAATAAATAAAACACATTTGGAGTCAAATTCAATGCCAAGACATTGAAGAGCTTTGTACAGAGAGTGAAATGATTTTAAACAGTGCAAACAATTTTTGGATTATCTCTCACAATGTTGGCCTTCAACATGTTTCCTTTTTTTTGGTTTGCCACTTAAGTGTAGGACATTTCTGAGGAAAGGAGTAGTTATTTTTCTTTGGCTAGAGATATTAATGGCATTAATGCTTGAGTTCTAAGCCTAAAATAAGCAGTGCTAGTGGTTAAGCTACAGATGAACTTCAGGCAATAACTATCCATCTCTGTTCAAACTGATATAAAAAAAGAAAAGTTGAGTTTTAGGGATCAATTCCTTTTTCTTATAATGTGCATTTATACCCTAATGGTATCTTCATACTGTTCCAGTATTTCTTACATGGGTTCAAACTCCCAGCTCCAAACACACTTTCAAGTATTTCATCTTTCTCATAATTTATTGTTCTTTTGATTCTCTAAATATCCCGGAAAAAATATTCTTGAAACAATGAGCAATATATTGCCATAACATAATTTCCAAATTATTCCTTTACTAGAGATCATATGCCATCCTCAGATTTTCAGTGCAACCCTTGCTCAGTGACACCTCCTTTTGAATAGGTGAACCCTTATGGGCCTCAGCACCGGCTCCCCACAGCTCTGATTCCCCTATTGCTGCAGCAATCAAGGCTCAGCTCTCTTCTTATTTTCCCCTTACCTGTGACTTCCAAAAGCTGCGAGGCCCAGGCTGCAAGGAGTGTGGAATGCCAAGAGCAGATAAGTGCTCCTACACAGCATGTGTTCACAGGCAGGTACCCTGCCATACAAACACTCTATCTTTAGGCAGGAGCTGGTTCCCTCAGTGTGGTGCAAGTAAATTGGGAATACATTTAAAGTTAGCAAAATAAGACTCTCCCTATTTGTACTGATGTACATTCTGAAAAAGAATAATTGTATTTAACACCATTAATAACAGTATTTTAAATTGTAAACACCTCCAATAATGAAATCCCTGTGTGGAAATTCTCTTTTATTCAATTCTATTGGCATGTACACTATTGCATTGGAATGGGAAAAACATTATATCATCCTCAGGTGGCATTTTAACACATTCCAGGGAAAAAAAGATGAAAGGAGAGTATATCAGTTTGATTGTGCTAGTAGAATTACTGTGAATGTAGTTTAGGATCAAATGAATTAAGATTCTACAAGCAAATAATACAAGCCCTCTGCTAAATATGAGATTTGAAGATGTATTATTAACCAAGATAAAAGTTCCTGTCCGCAGAAATGCAATTTTGTTTTCTTTCTAATTTTAGCCCAGGCAAGGTGATCATGCCTTCCAACAATCATGGAAAAACACACAAAAAACTTAAAGGAAAGACTGAGTTTTGGAAAGAGTCAAAAACACCACTTCAGTAGAAAGCTGGTTCTTGGACCAAACTAAGAATTTGCTTAAATGCTTACATGTGCAACAATAAATATGCTTTAGATAGAAGGATACGTTACTGGTAAAATGACGGTCTTGTAGCAACACCAATTAACTGATATTATCATCTCAAAGTTGATCATATATTTCACTAAGAGATCATCCCTGTTATGTGAGCTGAAGAACTTCAGAATTATATTCATCAGGACAAAAATATTTATCAAGCTTGCAGGAAAACTGCTTAAGTATTCTTTCCTCCTTTTCCCCACGGTAATATTAATATCATGCAGCAATTACAAGCTGAATTTTTTCATCTATACCAATATATATATATTTATATCCAGGCTATAATTTATGGGTGGAAGGTGTTTAAGGCCAGTAAGACAAATTATAATTAAAACAATATGGCAGACAATGTCTAAGCATGAATGTGCAAGCAACTCTATCAGGACAAGATCATTAGTACTTAATGTAAGGAGAGTGTCATAATATCACTAAACTCTGCAAGAGTGTCATGTATTCAAAATGTGTTAAACAGAAGGTCCAAAAGGATAGCAACTCTTCAGATTCATTTCAGGCTTGTCTTTATACAAAGAAATATTTCAAATATATATATCAGAAATGCATTACGTGAACAGAACACATTCAAAGCTAAACTCAGTGTCATGGCAGTAAAGGGCTTTGTGTACAGGATGAGATTATTTTAAAAAGAAATAAATCACCAATGTCTCTGATTTGTGGCAGTGCCTCAAACTTCACAAAACAACCAAATAAGTTGTGTAATATAAACACACCAGTCTTCACTGCTTTAAGGTTAATGTTGGCCCTATCGTAAGCTTTTTTTTTTAAGTATTTGCATACTGTGGATACTATAATATTAATTCCCAGGGTCAGATTTCTCATGTCAATAAGTAACAGGAGTAACCTTCTCTGAATTTCATGCCAATAGCTGCAAAATAAAGCTTTTTCTCTTTTTTTGGTGTCTCAATTCAGAGTGAGAAACTTCAAGCCTACATTTTCCTCAAGAAGTTTATGAGCATAGTTCACAAACTCTGAGGAAAAAAAAAGGCACAAACCTTTTTTCTTTGCAATTATTCTTACATATTATACAGGATTAGCATACTACAGTATACAAATAAAATGTGCAGCAAGTCCCTCATTCGCTCTTTGTGGGGGATTTCAAATATGCCTTATTGCATTTGTGATTTACAAATGAAATCCTGCCAAGAAGTCCCTCGTGGTGAGCATTATTTGTCACTCACAGTGACAAATAGGTTTGGTCTGTCATCACCCAGTGTAGTGACAAATGGGTTCCTGAAAATCTTTGAGACAACTGAAGTGCCAGGGAGGGAGCAGTGCTGAAATTTTTGCAGTCAAGAGAAATCCATATGCTTGCCCCTGCTGAAGGTAGCTCATATTTGCAATTGAGAAAAAAATAATAAAAAGAAAGACTATGGATAGATCATTCCATTGGAATTGCATTTTGACAATTTTAAGATACTTCAAACTTTGCCTCCACTTCTTTTTTACCCCAGAACATGTTTTCTAACATCTTGCTTTGTTGTAGATATATATCAAATACACCCATCTTCAAAAACATTTTTAGGGAAGCTCCCTCCCTGTGGGAGAGTTACAGAAATTTCTGTTAAAACAATGAAATATCTAAAGAGCCTCATGATGACATTCATAGGGAAAATATTTTTTAAAAAATGGAGATACGGATTTTCTTGGAAAACAAAAGACACATTAATTTGTACAACCTGATTGGTAAAATATTTCTGTAATATTATCCACTAGCAGCAGCTTTCCAGCTAAGTTCCGGAAACATCACTACTTCAGAAAAATATTTCAGAGACAAGATTTGATTATTTCTACTGCAAAGACAAACTGAGCTTCTTGTGCTTTCTGAATAAAACACCATTTCAAGAAAAACTACTGGACTCTAATTGCTTCACATCCAACTACAATGCTGTGTTGAACACTCTGTAAATATTTTTATTCTGTCTGTAAACAGTTAAAAAACACACTCACTTAGCTGATACTTTCAAGTGTGATTTTCTGGTAGATGAAAAGCACTCAGTTATTAAAAACTGCAAGACTGATTAGTTATTCATAAAATGATTGAATTAATGAATAATTGTTTTCTTTAAAGAGCAATTTTAGAACTATGTGGTTTGCTTTGAAGAATCTCCACGTGTCATCCTCATCCTCAAAAAGCACAGAAACAGCTAAAAACACACAAAACTTTGCTTCCACTTAGAAGCTGCACCAGCAAATCTACCTTTATTTGTGGTAGTAATTAATTTTTTTTTATTAGTTTTATTCCAAACTGCAACAAAATACCGGCACTTTGGTTTTATCCAGGTTTCTGGACCTTTTCAAAAATCCTATTCTATTCTGCAATAAAATTGCAGGGTCCTGCTGCACAGTGAAATAGATGGATTCAACAAGACTAAACAAGACTATCCTGAAGATACTAACATCAAAGTGTACTGGTATTCTGATTTTTTTTTTATTTATTCCTTTTTTTATTTTTCAAAGAGGTTTGTTCTCAGTGAGTTTTTTGTTTAATTGTATTTCCCATTACATTTCTTGTTCATTTATCCCAATTTAGAAATTTATTATGTCGAGGACATCCTTTTGCCTCTGCCTGGAAAACTGAAGCGTACTCATACCAGCCAGGACATGGAACTGAGAATAAACTCTGCCACAGAGACATCCTGAAATAATCAGAGAAAACTCCTCCATCACCTCCCCAACACCAAGGGCAGTCTCTCAATTCCCAGCTTCACAGCCACAGCAGACTCCATAAAAAATAAAAAATCTCACAGTGTCCCAGGCAGGTAACACTGAGAAGCTGGTTTGCTTCCCAGCTTCCCTTAATGAAATTCTCATGACTTTCACTCAATTTTGTTAATCTATTCATCAACATTCATCAAGAATTTGTGTTTTCTGCCAACATAATGGATTCCTCCCCCAGTTTTTTTCCTTCTAATGTTCAACAGTAGCAGTGGGAAACATAACTACCCACTTTTAACTTCCAGTTTGAGGCTTGGAACACACACATTTAAGAAAATGGGAACTTCCGTGCATTTTTAATGCATATTACAGTTTGTTTACACACTTGGACTTTAAAAATATTCATTATTGGTATAATATATAGATTGCTTCAAGAGTTATGTGGTCTGCTTAGTTTTATTTAAATTTTTAGATTGCACTAGAGAGATGTTTCTATTTTGTTTTGTCCGCTTTCCCTGATTAGTCCCTCAGCAAAGTATTACCACATTGTATTCATTAAAAGTTTACTGAAACACAGAACCTTGACTCATTTTTAAATTAGCTTAGAGAAAACATAGCAGAAGAGCGATTACCAAAATGCAAATCAAGTTACATCCAGAAAATGCAGGGATTTTGTCACAATACAGCATCTAAACTAAACACTGACTCAGAGAAAGGCTGATACTTCTACCTGCACAGGTTTGGGCAAATTGTTAATGTGACAGATCAGTTCACCTGATAAGAAGAAAACTCTTGTTATGATCACAATAACAGAAATAGTGAACATACTTCAAAGACTACTTTAAAACCAAGGACATAACATTTATCAGTTTTACCAAGTTTTGAATTCTTCCCAGCTTTGATTTTGTTGCCTTACTTGTGCATTTCTGACCTGATTAGGATGGTCCCACCCCTCTCACAGACACCTTTTTTCCTGCATTGCTGATGACTATGACAAGTAATCCCTTTTGTATTATTTTTATTCTTGGTAATTAAGAAAGCAAACATAAATAAGCTCAATAATCCATTCAAAGTTCTAACAAGATTCCAGATATGCTCTACTGGAATCGTAGTTTACTTGATCCTTTAAAACCTCCACCATGGGACAATGACATCAGGATTTTTTTTCCCAAAAACACCGTAAAACAGAGAATCACTAAACAAACTCTAAGAGTTGCTCCTGGCATGATGTTTAGTGGGATTTCTTTTTCTAAGCCAGTTAAAGGGCCTTGAGGAACCCTTGCAAAGCTCTTTTCACCTGATTCACCCTTTAACCTCTGTCCTGTATGCTCACAGTATTCCAAAATAATCCAGAACCCTCAAACACTACACAGAGCATGAAGAAGTTTAGCAACTTTGGTCATGATCACAAGCTTATTAGCCTGTCCCCTTCATCCCTCTGTCAGCAGGGGCCCAGAGCAGTCTCCATTCCTCTGTGAGCACCCAGAATATCTATTGGGAAAGGCAAGTCAGGGACTGCAAATGAAGAGACACATGGCAGAGAGGGTTAGCCACAGGAAGGATGTGAATGCTGGATGTGGGACACACAGAGCCGATATCTCAACACTTACCTACATCTGGCATGAAATTTCAAGCCACAGTTTTGACCCAAAAGACTCCCTACAAAACACAATCCTTATTTTGAAACCAAGCGATACATCTCTGTTTTTAACCTCATAGCAGATTCAGAGATAAAACTCTGGACTAATATCCTCTACCCCTTCCTTGAAAAATAGACTCTATTTTTACCAGAAGAAAAACAAACTCTCTAATATAGAATAAAGATGCATGAAAGTAAGAAAGAGTATTTTTTCTTAGTGTGTGATACAATAATGTTCTTGTAAGATATGTTACAGGAAAAAAAAAATTAAGCAGTTACGTAATATTTTTACTTTTCTTAACACAAACAGACACAGGAGTCCAGACAATGAATTACCATTTAAAATTTATAAGTAAATGACTGGTTTAGATGCTTTTAAAATACCTTTTAAAAATTAATACTAGAAGCAGAAATTCCTTACGACATCGTGATTATGTAAAAGTTAAATAACTATTTAAAAAAAAATATGACTTGCAACTTCCTTTTTTTTGTTGCAGTTGTTGCTGTCTATTTGCTTGTGGTTTTGTCTTGTTTTTTTTTCTCTGGTTTTTGTTTTTTATTTTTTGTTTGGTTTGGCTTTTTTTTGAAGTTCCATAAAGTTTCTTTCTGTTGTTGTCTACTTGCTTGTGGGTTGTTTTTTTTTTAATCAAACATACAGTTTGATAACATACATTCAGTAAGATAACCATTTAGTAAAGCAGTGTGATTTCTTTTTGAGCACCTTATATCAGTATAATTTTTTTGAAAGATCAGTACAATTTTTTAATAACTCTCATTCCTAGACTGACTGTTCAGCCCCATAAATTCATTCTCTTTCTATGAACCTTTTTATGTGATTCAGTTGAATTGGAATAATAGAGAAAATAAAGTTTAGGCTTATTCAGACCTTTTGCTCTCATGGAAAAGGGAACTTAAGATAGAGTTATACTCCAATGTCACAGAATTTTTGATATGCAAATCTTCATGATTATAGAACAGCATGTGGTTACAGTGGTCTTTATTTCTCAGATTCATGCAGTCCAAGTTTATATATTCACTGTATATATATTCACTGTAGCCATGCTGTTTTCATGGAGGGAGATTAGATAGATAGATAGATCTCCACCACAGATAATCAGATTCTAGGTAAATTGTTGAGAATTTGGTACTTTTGCATACTTGGCAACCACATTCTTTGATGGCACATACATATGATGCCACATATTATTTACATGCATACAATTAAAACCATACCTTGCAACACTTAAACTCTCTTCCTAATCCCCATTAAACTTTTTAACATTTTTCGCAAGCAGACAGAAATAACTGATGGAATTGCTGCCCAATAATAGACACTGGGTTGATATGAAAAAAAATATGCAATAAATCTCACACAGTCCAAATGAAATCCACTCATTTTCTGCAGCATTCCTACACACCATTCCTACAAGACCAGTCTTTCGCTCGCCTGGGATTTTTCATTCAACTAAAAGAAATAAATGAAGATCAAAAGAAGGCCAATGTTTTCATAGTTCCGTTCCATTTTACTCCTCTCAGGACTAGACTCAGGGCTCCCTGATACAGTTCTGATTAAATAAGATTGTTTAACTTAATTTTGCTTTAATTTGCCCTCATTTGTAAAACTCCTTGAGGTTTTACATAAATACCACTGAGAAGATGCCACAATCATGAGCTCGAGATGCACGTGTGCAGTTCTAATTTTACACAGAGCGTAGGTCCATATCTAACAGAAACAATCATGGTTCTACTAACTCAGAGGGAGTCCTGAAAGCTGTCAGCAGTTATAGATCCATTCCAAACCACTAAAAAGCAATCAGGCAACAGGGACTTAAAAATCTCTTATGGCAGTAATAAGTGGAAATTAGCTACTTGCCTGTTTTTCCTATAAAGCAGGCAACTTTGTATGCCAGCAGACATAAATTTAACTCAGCCAACTTACCTCCATCCCTCACAGAAGATTCATTCAGCCAAAGGGACACCATCGCTTAAACCTCACTTAAACCTGAATTTTGCCTCTTCTGAAAATACAGATTTTATTTGTTAAATAAATTCCAAAATAATAGAAATGTTGGAGTGCCTAGGAACTTAAATCACAAAGCTTATGCACGAACTATAAACAATTCTCTTAAAATCACATCCTTGGTATAATATGTTATGTATTATTGGTGAGACATTCTGGGTAAAGGCACTGCAGGCCTACAAAGATCAAGGTGGCTCTTAAATTTCATAGAACAGAAACTGCAGGAATGTTGGTCCCCTAAAGAAAAGTCAGAGAAACTAAGCTGAGACACCCACAATAAGAGTTGGGGTTATTATGATCCTTCAGTAACATTAAAAAAAAAAATTTAACAATAACAAAACCCCTAAAATTTCTAATAGGGCAAGGCTGAATTACTGGTAAGTAAGGTACTTTTAGGTTATCTGAGTCATCTTTACAGTATAAAATAACCCTCAGAGATGCAACACATAGAAATGGTGTTTATTTTCTTTGACTTTAACATGCCAAAATTAGGAATTTTATTAAAATCCTGTGGCGATAGGAAAGCCAAAGTCGGCATACTAGAATTTGTTAGTATATCATCTAATATCCTTTTTTTAAATGATTTTTGTATCCGAATTCCTACCTGAACTCAGGCACAGCACCCTTTTAGTCCTCACCATACAAGGATATAATTCTTAAGCAAATGATAAGTGTTTATAGACTGAAAATGGCTACAACAGACAAGAAAACTGGCAAGCTGAAATTCCTTAGTGGTTTGTTGATGACTACAGTTAAGCATGGCCTTCTCTTAACTACATTTTTTTCACCATTATCAATACTGTGGTAAATCTAATCCACGGGGAATTCACATGGCTGAAATAACATTGATTCAAACCTCCACTATGTGGTATTGAACACTGTACTAGAGGCTATCCCATATTTCTTTTGCTCCAACAGCAAAACCCATGCAGTTTGGACAAGATCTGGGGGAGGAAAGGGAAGCCCATACCAAAATAAGGAGGCATACTCCCTATTTTATTAGTCAGTGTTCCATATGGCCACATACACTTGAAGGTTTCCCTGGTCAGGAATGACACAATCCCTCTCATTCTAGTTTCATTCAATTTTGACCTCCATTTTAACATGAAGTAAAGGGAAAATAAAAAACCAAACAAAAAAAAAACGACAAACCAACCAACCAAAAACAAATGAAAAAAACCCAAAAAACTCACCAAAATATTTTTAAGTAACAGTCCTGTCTTGGTAAAGAAAAATTCATTGTTTTCTGTGATTCACAGAACACTGTGTTATGACCAACATAATTGCCTGGCACTCCAGTTAATGAAGTAGCTAGGCCTTTAGTTGTTTTTACACATGAACCCTTTTTAATAATTTTATTTTACATACTTCATGGGAAAAAGTCATATCACTGACTTAAACACTGCAATTTTTGTAGAGTAGTTTTGCATAGTAATAGAAATCTTTTAAAAAATAGTCATGACTCAAGTAGCTCTTTCTTATAATTTATGTAGGTTTTCACTAATTGATGGAATGAGGAATTGGTAATTAATTTTTTAAAGATTGAACAGAGACTGAAGAAAACTTAATGAAATAATTTAGGACTCATCATGGTAATGCTGTACCTCTCAACTAGGAAGCAGAAATAATGAACGTGATTCCAGGCAGCTGCCTGAGGGAATGAGCTTTATTAGCCATTGTTTGCTTCACTAGCAGGTGGCCACATCCCTGGTTTTGTTTAGAGCTCTTAAATCCTGCTGATTTAAAAGGCAGGGAATGAAATACAGGCTAGGTCAAGAGGCATGGAGGAATGGAGAATGGTGCAGTCAGCGATACGCACGGCAAATTCGGTGGAGTCCAAGGATGTCAGGAGTGGACACGTGTAACACAAATGGTCCCACCATAGGAGCATGAAGACAGCAGCTGTCTGCTGTAGAGACAAATTATTCTCATTGAATAGATTTGGCTGGGTTGCAACTACTCAGCTACTCTGAGTGGAGGAGAAAAAAAAGATAATTCCAACTCACATTTCATCTTCGCCGCTCTCTTTTCATCTCTCAAGCTTCACAACTTTTAAGTTTTGTCCTTGCTTCCAAGCTGTCAGTGATATATTATAAAATGAATAGCTTGAAGTGTTTGGCTACCTGGGGCCATACACCCAGCAGGTCAGCAGCAGAAACTGTTGGGGGACTTTCTGTGGCTTTTGCTGGAATTAAAACAAAATCAGGAGGAAAGCGTCATGGGTACAGCAATAACTTATTACATATCCCTGCAGATCACAGCGACCTCAATCTGCTTAAAAAATGGCTTCCTTGGGCTAGCCAATCTTTCTATTAAATAGCTTGGTCTTCCCTGGAGCCAAGATCTGCCTCCTTCTGCATGGCTTATTATAACAGCACAGGCAATATTTTTTGCTCTGGCAATTTTCAAATAAAAATCAGTCCTATAAAGGCTGTGATTGTTTATTTTTCCTTAGGGCATTCAGTTGCTCTGATTAGGGACAGAGCAGATGAAAAGTTGGATATTAAAACAGCAAAGATGTTGTGAACCTGAGGTGTTAGTTTTAGTTTAATTAACGATAGAGGAAGGCACATAAAAGAAATTAAATCATACAGCACTTAAGATATGCAGACAAGGATACACTATGTGACCTGCCAGTAAAGATCACTGTGATAAACACAAAGGTAGTAGGAAAAACATCCCACACCACTCCAGAGTAGCAAAATAGGGGGGAAATGTAGCCCATTAACATTTTTGCCAGTAATATCCAACATGCTCTCTGTGCGGCTTTATTCAAAAGGCACATCTTTAGGATATGTGAAGTTTCTAAGTTACTAACAAAACCAAAAGCACTTTGTAAACATCCCATAAAACTCATCATCTTCCATAATCACAGAAACATCAAAATGAGTGAATTCATCAAACAAAACACACAATTTTTATGTACCTTTTTTTGGAGCTTCTGGACTGTAGAGGAAAAAAGACCTCATATTACTCACATATTGAAAATTGTGGGGACATTTCTCCCCAGACCATCATGGGTACAAGCTCTCACATTTATATGACATCACCTGAACATCATGGTTAGAATTTTAAGCAGCCTTTGAGACTGTTAAATAGAAACTCCAAGCTTGTTTCCCAGACTTGGATCACTTCACAGCTGTGCTCACACAATCTTGACTTCAAAACTCTTTCAGTCACAGGAGTTTCCAGCTCCTTTTTATAACTCAATTGGTGAACATCAGCCCCTTGTTCTGTGCCCCAGTGATAATTACCTCTCATCTGCATGCAGAGTTCAAGTACCTGAGAGCAGAATGTCTGCAGAGGAGCCCTCTGTCCCTGGGAAGGGTCTGCAAGCCTGTCCTGTTACTAACATATTATGTTATGCATATTATCAGGCTTCCTGTTGGATCCTAATATTTTAGGCTAGATTACATAAATGTCAGAATGTCATTCTCCTGCTCATGAATTATTCAGAATAATTTACAGTAAAGCTATTATTAGCACCACTGTGACCTGAAAGTATTTCAGTTTTTGAAAGACTCTAAGTGAATTTACCTCTCTTTGGATGAATGTTTCTGTGATTTTCATAAACATCATCATTCCCATTTCATGAAAATTTTAAATAGCACAGACAGCAAACAAGCCTCTCTTGTACTGGTGGAGTACATAAAACTGTACATGAATTACTAAACTCTCTGATTTTTAGAACTGGATAATCAGAAGCTTGTTTTTGTTTTGCATTGGTCCATGATCTTATTGTTGCTTTCTGGGAAAAAAGATATGTTTGTCTTCAAGAATAATGTTATGCAAGGCATCAATATATATCCAGGAGCTAATTGAATGCTTTAAAATGCTTCACCTTTGCTAATCCCCAGCACTGCTTGTAATTGCCGTGACTAATCCCAGCCTGTCACTTGGGATTATTTCTGCTTCCTAACAGAGTGAATCCTGAGCATTCAAAGAATATTCTCAACTCATTGGATATTTATATTAAAAAAATTATTTTGCTCTATAATTGACCCAGGCTCACAAACTCAGAGAAGCTTTTTTGACTTCAGGGACCGAGCTTTGGATCATTTTAACAGCTGAGTTTCAAAGCATTATTGGGGTGGGGAGAGGAAAGGGACAGAGGGGAAAACAGCACAGAAAGAGGAGTGGATGCATCTTTTATGAACCTGCTCCACAGGAGCCCAAGACAATCCAAAGCAGCAGAAGCTAAAAACTTCTTCCATACTATTACTGAAAAAGTACAGCAGGAGGAGGGGTGGAGAAGTTTCCTAAGTGTGCAAAAAGATACCCTTAGCACACGCTTAAAGATTCTTTTCCTAGCAGGAAACTCCACAAGCAATTGAGGCCAACTTCAAATAATATATGAGGAAAGGAAAAGCATCTAGAACATTCCCAGACAACTGTATGAGATGGCAAAGAAAAGAGCTATAAAATGAGCTGGTAGCTGTCACCTTAGCTCTTTTCCAGTACAAGTCAATAGCCCACCACAAAGCAAAGCACTGTAGATTTTTTTGCCTTTTTAATAGACTTTCTTTCCCATGATTAGTTGCAATTAACAGACTGAAACACAGAAACAATCCATCAGGCTAAGCAAGAAAATAAAGACTAATAGACCAGCTTGTCCCTCCTCTTTTTTTGCCTTAACCTTTTCTCCTAGCATTTTAAAAATATGTTGTTTCTGGAATATTAAATCAATTCTACTTATTCATAGAAATAAAGATATTCTCATCCATGTTATAGAACTTCTCATACTGCTTTTACATTCCTAAAGAAAAAAAAAAAAATCAACCAAATAAAGTAGCACATGAAACCCCTGGAAACCACCACCAACCCTACAAAAATAGCTTGAAGCTTTAGCTATAACAGCAAAAAACACCACAGATGCTGCATATTCATATGCAGTTTACATTTTCAATTCTAGACACACAACTACTGCTGCTGGAGCTCCTTCTGGATCAAGAAAACAGTTTTATGTCAAACCCTGCTATTTCAAGCACAGGTATGATTAAGAACCTCTATATTTTTAATTAAAGACTGTTCTGAAAAGGTGGTTCCAGTAATAAGTCTTTCTATGCATGTATATGAATTTCTGCAGACTCAATAAAATGGAGAAAAATAGTTTTACACTTTAAACAAGCCCCAAACCATAAATGAAGGACCTTCACTAATAATAAATAAAGAACAATAGCTTGAAAAAATTGAGGAGAATACCTGCTAAATTCAATTTGATCCAAAGGGCTTCCTGTTATTTGGGCAGGAAACAAGAGGAGAGAGAAATGCAGAGTGACTGCTATGAGTCATCTTTGCTGTGGTTTAGAGACTAACCCATGCATCTGGCAAGCAAGGAAGTAAGGAATTTTATCAAGGAGGCAGAAAAAACACAAGGCAATACGAAAACAATAGAAAGACATAACTTAATAAATTCATATTATTAAATAATTGAAACCCACTCTGTACCTAGGACTATCCTTCAGTTTACTGCAATTGTGCCTCAGTTTCAGGTCAGATGAGGATCTGAGGGACAGCTGCAAATACTACAGGTTATGATGTCTGCAATTTTTCCAGTGTACAGTCATGAATCTGAAAGAGGACAGGACTGACCTACCAGACCTTTTTTTTTTTATGAGAAATGAAACAGGAAGACTTTGCTAAGTTTCTGTAAGGAGGTTGATTGAGCTTACACCTGTTATACCCCAAATTTAACACTGGCAGGCTTAGTTATTGCAGTGACAATGAGCAGAACTTGCCCAGAACACTCTTAATATGTGGCAAGAAATGTGTACAGTAAATCAAGCACTCCAGCTTGACAAAAGAACAGTTGGGAACCCACAGTCCTCATACAAATGAACAAGAAAAAGAAAATTATGAACAGGAGAGAAATATTCATCTTTGGAGGAGGGCAAATAAACCAGCCCACACAGTATGAACTTGATGAAAATTCTGTATTTAGGGTCAGCCTAAACACAGAATAATTTGGATGTGTTTTGGTAAGTGAAGATTATGCTCCTGATGCAGTCGTAGGTGTCTGCCTGAGTCATGCTAAACCCTATCTCTCCTAGGACACATCATATGGTAAAATCTATTTCACTAAAAGGAAAAACAATCTCTGTCTCTCTCAGTCTGGGGATCTTTTAAATGTTACAAGCTTTAGAAGGCACCTACATTTGCCTCAGGGTTTCACAGGATTCAGCTTTGCCTGGGCCTGGAAAAATACTCCAGTGAACTGTTCCACCAAAATATCTCAGCTTTGAGTGCTGAAAATTAATCACCTGGCTAAGTACTCGACTGGGTTCAAGTTTTGTGTTTACTGTAAGTGTTTGAAGTCGTTAAAAACACAGCATGAATGAAAAACAAATATATATGATGTTCTGTAGAGAGTTCAGTTCCATGAAAATGTAAATGCTCAGTGCATAGATAAGATGATTAAAAATGGAAAAGACAGCTTGAGCCTAAATACATATGGCAACAACACAGCAGTCACTGACAATGCTGTATCTATTTTACAGAACATTTAAATCAGCAAAAAGCCAAGATACATTATTTAAATTAGTCCCTATCAAAAAACGTATCTTGAAATTTCTATGGAAAAATAATATCAGCTGGGGTATACTTTAAAGATTGTAATTGGACTTTATCCAGAAAAGGCTAAATAAATTGAAGTGTGTTTTATATCATTATGTATATTCTTTTGTGATAAAAATAGTTTTATATTTTGTAGCAGTTCAAAAAACTGTGCAACAAGGGAATAATAATAAAGGAAAAGAAGCAATCAAAATGAGAAAGGGGGAGATTTCTTGTATCCCTCTGCAAAAGAAGTAACAAATTACTTCTGTGAATAATTTCAAAGACTTGAATAAGCTGCATGCATCTCCCAGATGGCTTTCAGAAAGAAATATGAAAGAATTGTCTGAAACACTTGCAGAAAACATAGAAGACTTCACTTTTTTTAATCTCAAACATAAAAATGTGCGAACTACAATATTTACTGACACAGTTTTATCAAATAACCCTGTTAGAGAATCCTACAATAGCATATCAAGAGTCTATAGTCCATGAAATTTCCTCAGTAAACTGAAGATCTTTTCCATCACGTATATTCCTACATACACTGTGCAACAAGAATAGTTTCTTAACAAGTTGTTAAGGATTTTGAGCAGGGCAGGATTTAATACCAGTAAACCAGATGTAATCTACCTTCATCCATTTCAAAATCACTTACAAAAAGGACCAATTTCACTGCTGTATGGCAGTGGCACTCTGTCTTGCAAGAGAGCAAAACTTCTCTTTCATATGTTGAACATACGCAAGCAAATGAAGAACTTTATCTCAGAAGTGTTTAAAATCATGTCAGCCAAAAGTTTTTTACCTTCAGCATTTATAAATCAAAAGAAAGATAAACATATATGCTACTTTACAGACATATATTTAAACTATTTATAAATATTTATAGATGTTTCATAAAGCATGTGGAAGTACGTTTTATGCGCAGACACAGACACATTGCATCTCCACATATTCTTTGTCTTTGGTTGAGAGAGCCAGAAGATTTTTCATTTTGCTATTTTGTTACTTTGCATTAAAAAGTTATTTCAGTGCAGAAAATAGTCTTCCCAAAGGCCACTAGATCAGGACTTGTGTCTTCAATCTGGACTGAAAGTCATTTCTAAAATTGTTTCAGAGCAGATGATCAGTTCAAGCAGAAGGCAGGCTGCTATAGATTGCACTAGGATGAGACCAAAGCTGACATTTAATGACTTGAAACATTTATTAGGAATGGAAGTGGATTTGATTTTTTTCTTTTAAAGTGATTTCTTTTTAAAGTATCAGGGTCACCTGGAGGCAGGAGAGGGCAGGAACGCACCTGTGTCTGAGCACCAGTCATGGGGAAAGATATGGACAGAGCACCAGGGAGGGTGGCAGAAAAACCAGTTGTTGAGTTGGGGTACATTCTGGTCCTATCATTTTTTGTCTTCTGATTCTGTCAGCAGTCAACAAAAGAGACTTTTTTCTTTGCTCATGTATGGTCTTAAGAATGTAAAATCAGGTATCTGCATCAAAAACATTTCTAAAACCACAGCTATAGCAGCATAACTTTACATTTCCTTGTGTTTTTCCTTCTTTTCCCTCCTTTCTTTCTTTTCCTCTAAACATAAACACAAAAGCCCCAAAGCATCCATATAAATAGCAGACACAAATGCACTTGGGTGCTCATTCATTACTCACCCTGTGTCTCATTTTCTCACCTCAATAGGAGATATGATAGTCTCTGAGATAGCAGCCTGTGCTCACTTCTCTTTTTGGATCCCTCTGATATGCGTGCACCCATACACAAAGGAATGGCTGAGCTGCTAAAGATTTCTTTCCCCCTATTTTAAATCTGAATTAAAAGCTGTGCTAAATGAATTGCTGAATGCTATCCACATGAGGATGCATTTTTTACAGTTATCCTGCTCTTGAACTTTTTCATGCCAGCATGGTAGTGAAGCATTGCTTCTTGTGGGGAAACCAACACTTCTTCAAAATGTCCATTTTTACAGGACATGGAATATGCCATTAGGTTACTTGAGGGATTAATAAACTTCAGAATTACTTGCCTTGTCTACAGTGAAGTGGCATAATGACTTCATTGCTGCATTTTTTTCTTCCTGTAAAGAGGGACATTAGAAAACACACTGGAGAGAAATGAATACATGCCCTAAGCCCCTAACCAGCACTTACAGTGTACCTGAGAGCATATTAGGAAAATAAAGAAGAATCTTCAATTTACTGACTGAAAATGATTTTTTTCCCCCTTGTCTCTGTGGACTTCAAAACTGAGTCTTGAGGAGCTTAAATTACATTTTACATGCAAAGCTTAAAACCTAATTTACCATATTCCTATCAGCCAGCAGATAAAGTCTATAGCACAGTGGTAGATAGCAGTTTCCAAGGGCAATACCTATGCCCAAAGCTTTCAAAAGCTATAACATGGAGGGTACAATAGAGAAGGTGATACACATCAGACTACTTGTCCCTGGACCCTTTCCTTTCAGCTTCAGGCTAGCTATGTATCTGACTAATCTGAAATCCTCTCATCCCCTCGAGAGTGTCACAGGCACTAACACATGTGGATTGCTGCAACCTCCTTTCTCTGGCAGTGCCACAGTTATCTCAGTTCAGGGACTCTGAAAGAATCACAGAGGGGACAGATAACTATATTTAAGCCTTAAGAATTGCCATCTTTGTGGGGGCTAGCCTCACTTTCCCATCACAGATAAAAGGCGCACGGCAGCTTCTTCTGAGACAAACAAAATTGCAAGAACCATTTTCTGCTATTCCAAAAAGCTGGAATACCAGAAAAAAAAAATGCACAGAGATGTCTTATAAAAGCACAAAAGTATTAAAAGCATAGATAACTTCCTGAAGCTGGCAGCTGTAGTTCAGTGGAGCTGCGCCAACCTACTCCAGCTGAGCATCAGGCCTGCACTCTTCACAAGCAGAAATAAACATTTTATTAAATCAAACCTCCTCCTTGCTGTGCTTTTACATCTAAGAACTTTTCCCAGCAGGCAACACCCTGCTAATGCTGCATAAAGCATTTTAGAGACACATTTCCTGGGAAGTTTTTGCCTGAGAGGGGAATCTTCTCTCCCTGGTCTCTCATCACTCTAAGCACCTGGTGCCACTGCAACAAGCACCTCGTGCTTTGTATTTCTCTGCTTCCTGGTGTATTATTTGTGTCACCTCCATCACTGGTGTAGGCCTTAACTATCTTTCTAACAGTAAACAATCAAAGGGCACGGATGTTTTTAACAGCATTAAAATTAATGCTGTGAATATTAAATTAATTCCTATTTCCAACTTTTGAGTAGCAGCCTGCCAAGAAATCACCGAGCTGACGCGTTTCAGCTTTCAGGGTGGCCAACCTCCTCCTGAAGTTTAGTTTCCAGCCCATACACAATCTGTCATACTTTGATCCATCACAAAAAGCATGACAGCACAGCGAGGTGTCCCTCTATGTCTCAGCTGTAATTGCTGAGAATTTTGCTTAATCAGGAAATCCTCAGTAGCTGTCAGGCCAAAGTCAGGGCAGGATGCTCTGACAAGGGTCATCTTTTTCTCTCTTCCTGCTTGGTTTTAGCACAGGAGACAGGCTCACGTTACTAGAAGTGCTGCATGGGCAGAGAGATAACAAAGCTTGCTATAGATTCTGGAATTCCCTTCAGGTTTCAAGTAACAGGCTTGCCAAAAGTGGTTCACCTTATTTTTTAAATATTTTATGGCTGCATAAAAAGTGCCAGATGCTGCTCAGGAAATGGACTTACAGCTAGCCACTCAACCAGCAGAAAAAGGAAATGGAAACAACTTTTATTTAGCAGCTGCCAATATAAAGGGAAAAGTCTTAACAAAACAGCTATGCTCATGATACAGGCTTGGTTTAGAGCCACAGCTAAAGCAACACAGAACATTTTCCATTCAATTTGGGGTGGCAGGTACTGTATTTTACATACCACAGACTTATTTTCTAGTCAAGACAGCTTTTTCCTTGTGTCAGTGGAAGAGATACTTGACCACCTGTTCTCAAAATTGATGTGTCCCACTAAAGAAATAGGCTCATTATCTATCATGCAGAAGATATGCCATATTAGAGGTGAACTTGGAAGAGAAAGATAATGTGAAGAGAGACAGCAAAATAATGAGAGGTAAAGTGAAGACAGTAAATTTAATTTTTCTGGATTTTGCTAAACACTTGATATGGTGCCCCACAAAAATTTATTTGCAAGAAATTAATTCAATATTCACTTAGAAAAAAAGTGTTTTCACATTAATGAAAATCAGTCTAAATTGTTCTAAGATGCGCAATAGTAAATGAGAACCTCTTGAGGATTGAGGAGGAGGACAGAGTTATTTGGGAGTGCTACAGGTTTTGGTGTTTGCTTTCACAAATTGACAGATATAAGAAAAAGTAAAGAATTTGGTCTTCAGTTCTGAAAGGTATTGCATTGCAACAATATTGTTGAGAAGCATGACAAGATGGTTACTCTAAACATATGGTTGAAAGAAAGATAAAATATCTTTTCAGAAACATGAATGAGATGGCTATGTGACTGATAACATTAAATGCAGTTTTCTAGGTGATAGCATGGCTAGAACAATTTCACCTGAACTAGACCTGGGAGAATAGGTATGGTATAGAATTGGAATACTGGCAGCTAGATATGGGGAAAAAATTATTCTTTAATTTCTTCAGAAAAGTTTAGGTTACCAAAGCCCAGCAGGGAGAGAGGAGGGGGAGGATGAGGACTGAGTACCCATTTGAGAGATTTTAGACTTTATAAAGCTCATTGAAAAGAATTACTGGTACTAGATAAAACTATTGAAAAAATATTTAGTCAGAAAGATATATAATGAAAAGCAGAAATTACATCATTTGCGATGAGACATGGTCCCTTGTCAAAAAACCCAAAAAAGGCATTAAAAGTTTTTTCTCTAAGAAATTTTTCCTCTGAACAGATTTGTACAGAGAAAGCACAAAAGCCAGTGGAGTTATTATAGTTATGCTGGGACTCAATCCAATAGGTAAGGAATATTGCAATATTGGTAGCTACAGTTCAACTAGGGAGAAGCAGGAAGAAACTCAGAGCATTTAAGAATCCACAGGAAATATAGAGAACAAACTGCAATAACTTCTGTAGTTTATTTCAAACTCCCAAAGAGCACGTAACACTGAATAACAATCTAAAGTACTTTTACAATACCGGCTAACTGAAATGAAGAAGTCTCATCCAAAATATCAGACTTTCTTAGATGAAAAAGAAATTTGCTTTGACTGAGTGATAAAGTCTGAACCAAACAGTGATCTATTTCCAAATATTTTTAAGACATTTCTGGATATAGTGTCAATTTCACTGACTGTCTTTCAAACCTGAAATGTAGATTAAAAAATACAGTCATGACCATAACAGTACTTTGTTAAAGATCTAGCAATCACCAACTCTAGTGATGTTAAAACTGATAAAATACCTGTTTATATATGTCACATACACTATAATATATTCTATTGCAAGGCTAAGATGGAAATAATGAACCTGTTTTCAATAAATTCACCAGGACTTATGGCTTCTTTTACCTGGTATGTTTATTAGCATGCCTAACATTCAACAGAACTAAAGAATATACATATTCCTTAATTCCTTAATTATCCAGCCGTACAGCTGTTTGCCAGTTCATTACCATTGAAAATAAAATGGCTGGAAATCTACCTGCAGTTATATATAATATAAGGAATATATATGCAGCTACAGACCAGACCTCATTCCCTAGGCATAGTATCCCTAAGGTATCACCTAGTGTAATGGATGGGTAACATCCTACAAAGTTCACAGATCCCACAATCTCAAAAAGACAGTTGAAGACACTGTGGTAGCCCCCAGAAACTCTACATTCAGAGTAAGCACAAATGGGACGTAAATACACCAAGAAAATGTTGTATTTAAAAAAAACCATAATGAAATTCCCATCTTTTATCATTGTTTAGGTGACTGCCTGGGGACATCAGGAGCCTAAACCTGAGCTAAACCACTCCATTGTTTTTGAACATATCATTATGGCACTGTTAGAAATGTCATTGCCAACACAAGTGCAAAGATAAAAATGTAAGTCTCAAAATAATTTTAAAAATTACTGATAAAGACAAATTATGTTAGCTTTTTGTGGGTTTTCTGTTTGTTTGTTTTTTTGTTTTGTTTGGTTTTTTTTTCCCTTAATATTCCTTCCTTTCCTGTTCACTCCCACTTGGCAGCTGGACCCATTTGTTCCTTCACCCCCAACCCCAGTACCTGCAGTGGGAGGTTCATGCGAATATCTGAAGCCTTACTTTTGAAGAATTTTTATTTTGCTAAGTGAAAAAAGGAGCTTTCTGTAGTTTTTCCTCTCAGGAAGAAAACCCAGTAGAGATCTAATGCCAATACACTTGGGCAACTTTACAGTGATATTATTTAAGAAGAGAGATCAAAAGCTAATAACCTCTCTAGCTTGGCAAGAGCTTCCAAATGATTGCCTTCTAGACAATTTATCCAGAGAACTGCTGGTACATTGTCCTGGTGGAGAAGAAACCAGCAGTTGGTCTTTGCAGCAAAGAAAGCCTTTTAAGCTCCTACTAGCAATTTTGTACAGAAGAAATGATTAAGGAAAAGTCACCTCCAGGCACAAAAAAAAAAAAAAAATCCTCACAATAAACCAGATGGGATAAAATTAGAATCTGTTATCAAGTCTGAAAAGCTCAATGTTAATGCTGTAATTGCAGAGCTGAGAAGTGCTGTGGAAGGAATTAATACAGCTGCTTTGAATTAAAAAATGGTCAAGGACTACACCATGTGGAAATGTAAAGGCTTAAAAAAATGAGCCCCTCCATAAGAGGAAACAAACTGCAGCATTTCACTGGATGTAATGAGCAACTCATTTGATATATAACAATACTAAACTAGTAAAATGGAATGAGTCCAGAGAAGATTGAAACAGTGCCTTCCATCACATCTTTACCTTCTACCTTGCAGCAGTTCCAGGACTAGATCCTGCATTTGAAGCTACATCTCTCAAAAGCAAATCCAATATAATGGGCACAGCCATTGCCAGGGTTTGGAGTGTTAATGATGGATTACACACACATTACACACGCAGAGTGGGATGCAGCAGTCGGATTTGCATGGACATTTGCAAGGAGGATTGTGGATGTGACTGATGGTGCCTCCTGCCTGTGCCTGGGCAGGTGCTGCCCTTCAGACTCTCCTGACACAGTGCTGACTCTGGATTTTGCAAAGCCCAGTGCTTTTGCCCTCCAGGGCTAAGTGCAACCATGTCCAGGACCCAGAATTTCAGTCTGCACCAAGTGAATGTGCTCTGCTTGCAAAGCAACTCAGCTGAAAAGAGAAATCTCCTCTGGATTTATCAATAAAGACAGACACTTAGAAGTATTGTATATTCAAAGCATTTCATGAGAAAAATATCTTAAAATGGCCTAAAATTGTTCTAAGTCTCCTGAGCTTAGGTACCTTTCTATGAATCAGTATAAAAATGCAAATCGTAAAGCAATCTGCAAAAACAACAATTTATATATAACCATACTGCTTATAAGATTTTCTTTTCCTTTTTATTTTTTTTTTTTTTTTTTTTGGTTGGTTGGAGTTTTTTTGTTTATTTGGGTTTTTTGAGGGTTTTTTTGGGGGGGAGCTTTTTTGGGTTTTTTTTGGGTCATTTTTTTGCCGCTGTCAATTTTTTTTTTCCCGAGGATGCCTTGTAGGATTTGGTGGGGTTTTTCACTGCAGAGTTTATTCATACTTGGAAATGGTAATTTGACAGCTAGATATTTCGGCTGACATTATTTCAAGTTCCACTCTGCTGCCATTGGAGGCATTTAACAGAGCATGACCTGGCCCTATGGTTCTAGTCCATCAAAACACAAACTATATATGTTATTTGAAACAAAAAGGTCGGTTGTTTGGCAGTAGGTTTTGAAGCAGAGAAAAAAAATAATCTTACAAAGATCAATAAACTATGAAACATCTCTATAGAGAAAGGTATTTTTCTCTTCCACTTGATGCAAGTGTAGTCATTATCCATCTGAGACTATTCCACTGAGGCATATTCTACTGAGACTATTTATTTTTTCAAGTATCTTTCTACTTGATGAGTTACATTTTTGTTTTAAAACCTCTCTGAGTAGAAGAGGTAAAATCCCGTCATCTCAAAGACACTGTTCTTGGCTGAAGTTGCAGACCTAAAAAAAATTTAAAAAAATACCAACCCAAAAATAAAACTACACATGCTACTTACAGGATGGAGGTGACCCGGGTCTCATGCCTAAAGATGCCTGCTTAATCTTTTGGAACATCCAGTGGAAAAGATCAATTTTCAATTGACAGGAACATTCAGCGTTGCAAACCTCCCTGCTGGCATACAAAACCGAGGTCATTTATTAAAAGCCATATAATGAATGGCAGGGAAGATCCTTGTAGTCTCATGAATACACACCAAAAAAAATCTAGCTAATCAAAGGCTGCAAATTAACAGCATGTTAAAGCAGGCTGGTTTAGTGTCTGTGGATACTGATGAGTCACCAGATGCTCAAGATCAATAGATGTTTTACATATTTTAATTATTCTTCTGGGTTTATAACTTAATTACTCTTGTGAACTTCAGGTAGCTTTGGCAGACATAGTTTACCTTGAGTTTTACTGTTGCTTCATTAGCTAAAACAAGGTGCCAGCATGCTGATGTAGAGCCATGCTTTTATTTCCAGTGGCTCATCTGAGGGCTGGAAAATGATACACAGAGATTCCAGTGTGTCTCCCACAACACAAAGTTAGGCTTGATTTTCTGGCAAATACAGGAAATCTGTTAAACAAAGAAAATTATTTTAAAATTTTACATTAATTTTCAGGAATAATAGTTTTAGTTTTGTGGACACTGGTAGGGCCTATAAAGAAAAGTTATTGAAAACATTAAATGTCTGATTCAACATGAGGGGGGGAAAAAGAACTAATTTTGACAACTGTACTTGCATTTAGGGAAGGATTAAATTGCATGGATGGCAATAGAAAGAAAAGATTCTGCTTTTCTTTTAAAGAAAGTGTTTAATTAATGGGTGTCAAATCAATCTGTCAAATTACAGGCCTCTCCTTGTAACCCACTCTCTGGAAGTGAATAATTCCTTAGGCTGCTGTTGGAGATGTTCCTGGTCATGCTTAAGAAACCCTGGTTCTGCCACCTTCTGCTCTTGCTCTGGTATCACAACCTTTACTTTCACCCTATTCCACTTCTGCCTCCTCCAAACATTTTGTTGTCAAAAGAGTGGAACATGATTTATCTCATTAATGAGATAACAAAAAACTCGCTTTGTACTTTTTAAAGTCTGGACTAAGTCATATGGGAGCATCCATGAAATACAGGTTACGAGCAGCTAACATGATGGAGAGAATTTACTCCTCACAAAACTGTGTACACAACAATAAATCCAAATAGAACAGGCTGATTTGTTAAACAGCCACAACCAATAACACATAACATCAATCTTAGAAACTCTTTTCATAATTATACTGCACTATAAATTACTGGAAATAAGGATTTAGAATTGGGAGAAAAGATGCTCGAGGAAATAAATCAGATCAAGGATGGTAAGAAAGAAAAGCCTGAAAAAAAGACTTAGTAACTCAGGGTTAAAATACATTTTTCTGTATCTGTGCTGTTCACAATAAACACTTTAAAATGATTGATGGGGATGGACATTCCATCAACACCTAAAATACTTAAAACTCATAATAATTCAGTCAATCCAGAATGTGAGAAGGACTCATGTGACAACAGCACTGCTGGTGGTTTTCCCCCATTCTCATTCATTTTTTTAGAAATATAGTCTATTTATATATTTTTGCATACTATGAATATTCATTTTTCATTTCATATTATTAATTGTGCCTAATTCCTGCTGCAGTCAGCATTCTCCTTCAGCTGAAACATGACATGACATTCTATATACGTTGATTTCAGAGTTCTTTTTGTAAGGAGGTTTTTCTGTTAATAAATGACACAGATTTTTTCATGTCCTATTTCTTCCAGGTAATTTTTTTAAGCATTCTCTTTACTCTAGATTTGCTGTTATCACGGTGTGAATAACAAACTAAAAATCAGTTACACTTCATCTTTTTTGGAATTTTTTAGTTCAGTCTTTTTTTTATTCTGGTCCCAGGTTATATGTTACCCAAGAGTTTTGATATATATCACAAAGTAATTTATATTAAGTGCATAGAAATTCAGAAACCAGGGCCTTTTCTGATTTAGTGGTTTCAGTGGTGATTGCTAACTAATAGCTTTAGCATTCCTTTAGTTGTGCCATCTGATGACTACAAAAAAATGCTTCAAAATATTCATTAAGCAAGCCACACAATACACCTGTGAAGTAGATTTTTATCACTCATTGGCAGATGGGGAAACAAAGACACAGAAAGGTTCAATGCCTTATCAAAGAGCCCAGAGGGGCCTCTTGCAGAGCTGCAAACCAAACAATTGGAACCCAGATACACCAACATTTGGTGCTGCACATTATTATTATTCCTATTATTATTGCTCTGTTTTACATCTCAGGTCTTCCAAGTCTCAGACCACAATCCCACAGTAACTCAAAACTCTTCTACCAGCCTTTCCAGGGTCTTCTTTCTGTTTACACCATCCTGTCTGTCACTCAGGTGTGTGACTCCTGACTGCCCGAGATTCTCATGTTCTGTTGGACCCTTCAGAACCTCCTTTCCTATTTTGCCTTCATTGATAGAGTTCTTGTCTAAAGTTTCACCATGTATCAATATCTACAATCCTTTGCCTTTGCTCTTGACAAAGACAGTCTCACATAATATTTCTCCAGAAAACATTGGTCAAAAGATCATTTCTGTAAACCCTTTGCTTTGTCTTTGTCATCTACTCACTGCTTTCCATTTGTTTTACATTACAAACATAAGCCCTTGTCTTCATTTTTGAAGTCCCTTATAGGCCATTCCTGCATTATCTCTACCAGTCATTGGGCACAAAAAGGCCAAATCCCACCTCTGATGAGCCCCTAAAAAGGTTGCAGGATGGTAAAAATAGTGTCTAGACCAGTAACTTGCTAATACAACTGGTATTCACAAGAAATAAAGGAAAATATTACAGTGATGATGATTACTGACTAAAATCTAACAGCTTTTAGCTAGTAATGTTATCCTCCAAATATAAATGATAATTGATTTTAACTCTCCTAAAATCACAGTTTTGAAGCAGATTTCAAGGCCATAAACCCCTCTTACTTGCATGCTTGCAATCTGTCTATAAAGGTAATTTATCTACTCTGGAACAAAAGCAATAACACAATCGAGGACAGAGAGAATAGGAAGAAAGAACTTCTCTACAAAGGAAATAAGATATCAGTACTGGAGAATGGGTGGCAGCAGCTTCCATAAGAACTTAAAAAAGGAGGGAGAAATAAGCAACAAGCAGGAGAAAGGGCCTAGGAGTTACACAGACCAAGAAGCTTTGGACTGGAAATTAGGAACGCAAGATGTGTGAGGTGATCAGGCTGGAAGAAGGATGGTACATGGAAGGAGGTGGGGGCTAAAGAGGAATGATATTTGAATTGATGGGATGATATGAACAGGGAAGTGGATGGAGGGATCAGAACAGACTGTAAAGAGGCAGAAAAGGAGGGCATGGTCACTTCTGGGGAGAAGGAGAAGATAACCTAAAAGGTGAGAGAGCAGAGACTATAGAAGAGATTCAAAGGAGCAGAAGAGCCTTGGGTGTTATGAAGAAGATGTAAAGTGATTCAAAGCTGGTCACCTTAAAATTATGTGATTAAAGGAACACAGAAACAAAAACAAAATTATTCCAGAAACAGAGGTAATGTAGTCAGTCTTGATATAAAAGGGTACATACAAATGCCTATAAACACTTGATAATAGGTACAAAGATTAATTGAAGGGAATGAAATACAAGGGAAGAGCAATGGACAGAGATAATCCATGGAGTGATATCTTAATACCAGCATTTTGCCATCTCCTGAGACAGCAGAATCTAACTGAAGAAGTTAAATAAGAATGAGTTGCAATAACTAAAGTCCTAAAAGCGTGTGACATCAGTCAGTGTTAAAAAATTTTAATATCCTAGCAGTATTTCTTATTTGGCAATTTAAAGGGTGAACATTATTATTAACTGGGGCTTTTTATCTTGAAATTAAGTCTGTTAAAATCCTGAGTGCTCTTGGTCATATTGGATCAGATTGCTGCATAAAAGGAGTTTTAAAGTTGGGGCAGATTTTAATAAATTCAAGCCAATTTCTAACATTTTCATATTAAAAGGCATTAATTATTAACAACTTCTGTGACATCCATATTTGCACTTTTGCTGAACCACCAAGCTAAGTGTTAGGAACATTTAATAGTGATAATTGAGGGTTTTAAAGCCTTAGCATTTGATGCCAAAAACCCACGAATCTGCAAGAGATGACAATTCTTGAACCAAGTACTTCATGCAGCCTAATATTTCCTTTGAGCAGGAGCAAGTGGCATTGTTTTTAAAGACACTGCTATTAGTAGAGCAAACAAGATGCAAAGCAAAAAGGAATTGAGAACCAGTTACCTGAGATGTGTTGAAAAGACCTTGTGATCTGAAGTTTCACAAGCTAATGACAGGAGGAAGAGAAAATAACACTAAGAGGAATCTATTACAGACCCTTTGGCAAACCTCCCTCGTGTGGGAGGTTATTAATGGGATTGAAGTCAAGGAGACATTTCCTACCCAACTGTGCTCATTGTAGGACGACTGCCACAGCCTTACCACTGGAGCCGTTCCAGCTTGACCCCCATGTAAAAATAGAGTATTTTAATAATGTCACAGTGAGCTTCCCAGATCCCTTTAAGAACAGGAGCCCTCTTTTCATGAGGCATCTCTTTCTGAAGAGCATCATCAAGCAGGCTCAGAAGTGAGACATTGTGTTCATTAATAGGTTCCACCTTGGCTCCTGTGCAATATGAATCACTGACCTATTCACAGGCAAGGAACGTTCTTTAAGTCAGATGGACAATTATTTTGCTTCATCAAATGAAAAGGTTCTACTTTACAAAGAAGTTAGAATAATGAAACAACCCTTCCCAGTAGCTTGTAAGGAAATCTTATATTATTGAAATTAAATACATGGAGAAAGAGCCATAAAATTTGTGGGCAGAAGATGAAGAAAACTAAAGTATCATTTATGCTCCTTTGGGACTGGAATTAGAAATAGATTTTCAGTAAAACAGACTGACTCAAAGTTCTTCCCTACAGAAGTTGGAGAGAATAAGTTCTTTCTTTGGGAAAAACAAAACAATAAAGAAAGTTTTAAAGGCCTGGAAAATACCTATAAAAAGGTTTTCATGAAAAAAATCAGGAAAATCTTTTTGATTATAACACCACTTGAGATGTATTAAAAATCTGGATAATTTCAGAGTTCCCTAGCAGCTCCTGCATTATTTCCAGAGAAAAACATGGGTAAAGATGTGAAGGGAGAGGCTGACAACTGCAACACCAAGAAAATTCTTGTTACATATTCTGACTGTTTTGATTACAGTTGATCAAAAGACAAAAGTCTTTCAGGATACTAATTCTGATTTCATAATAGAGAAAAGGTGTATTGAAACAGAATTGGGACAAATTGCTGTTTTTAAACACAGAGTATAGAAAGATGTTTTTCTCTTTCTTGGTGGCCAGGTGATAACTGAGTATGTGAGAAATCTCAATTAATGAGCCACCAGTGCCTTAATACAATCTCATCTGTTTCTTGGAACAGCAACTACAAACCAGAACGCTGCTGGTTGCTGCAAACACTCTCTGCTTTGGGGATACATATTAATTACATATTATGATACATGTTAATTTATGCAGTTAGCAGCCACAATTTAATCTTGCATTTCATAGCTCTTCCTCTGCCTCTTCTTTATCCTGAAATGTAATACATGTCATGAAATCAGTTTGTGCTTCAGGAGCAAAGGGAACTTGTTACAGGAAGTTAATTGAAAAGAGAGAGTTCTAAAGGAATGAGATTATGTATGATGCTTTCTTTTTTAATTTCTTTTTTTCACTACACCCTCTACTAGTCAGCCTTTACTTGTGTTGATGCTAGTTTTCCTACCCATTGTTTCCTTTTTCCATTTCTGTTTGTATATAGTGCAGTGGGAACATCATTTTCCTTTTCATTTTTTTTCCCTGTACAAGCAGCAGTAATTCAGTGGAACTCAGAGATTAGCATGAGGAGCAGAAAATGATCAGTGAAGTACTTTAAAACTCTTTGTAGGAAGAGGAGTATTCTAGTTACAGTCTCTTAGACAACAAATTGCTAAATTATGCTAAGACTGAATGAAGTTTGAGATCAGAGAGAGTCTGCATTAGCTGATTCTGCAGCCAAAGCAGAAGAAAACAATGACCTACATGAAACATACACAAAACATTTTGGTTCCTTTACAGAGAACATGAATTGGCCAATTTAAGCAGAGTTAATTGAGAGTTGAGGTCTAATTCATTTCAAGTGGTACTATACAGGATGCTGTAATCTCCTGGCTGCTGCCAGCACATCAAGATTTGTTGTAATTAAAGAGATAGAACAAAAAAACTAAAACCAACCAAACAAATAAAACCAACCAAAAATACAAAACAAACAAACAAAAAATACACCCAGCAACAACAAACAACAATTTAAAAATAATTTTAAAAAAGGAAAAAAAGGCTGAACGTAACAGGTCAAAGTGTAAAATGTATGCAAAGGACACATGTATTTCTCATTCAGCATAGTACCATGCATATGTGCTAAACAAAATGATCCTTTTAAAGCAAGGATTTAATTTTCAAGTTGCTTCAGAACATTGAGTTGGTTTAACTTCTACAAGGGTATCTCCTCCCAGTAAAATCATTGTCAAGTTTGTTGCCTCTTTTCACACTCTAGCCTCCTTGGGTTTGCCGTACTGAAGCATTATGAGATGCTCAGGAAATGCCTAATTAAAGCACACCAAATCCATGGAGATCTACGCTTTGGCTTCATTATGTAGAGAGTCTCACTGAATATGCAAACACTATTAAAATTGGGACTTTTGTTCCTGTTTATTGGAAATAACATTTAATATGCAGTAAAACATCTCAGAGCTCTATATTCCCGATGAAGGGGATGAGGATCTTAAGCATCTTTCTTTTGCTGCCCATGTAGCCACATTTGCAGGAATATAACACCCTTATGGCACAACAGAGAGACGGAAGATCATATAGGGAATCAGTTTGAACCTAGCTCTTAGATATTAAAAAATAAAGTTTAATTGTAACACTAACTTCTCCTTTTCGGATATCTGGACTCCCATATTGTGGTGTTCCTATGATAAAAACAGAAACAGTGCACGTTGCAAATTAATTTTGCTCAAGTTTGAGAATGGGCAGATTTGGGTGAAAGGGATTATCTTTCTTTAAAAACACTTCTCAGTTCATAGGAATAGCAGTGTTTTGGTGAGCCCTCATTAACCTGAAGTTTACATCATTTTCACTCTTACTGCCAGGAGACCTCAAGACATATACTAATTAAAATTGAATTATCTATTCCGAACAGATATCTGAATGTCTCTTATTACAATATTACTATTTTACTTCCAGATATATTTTATTTAAATGGAATAAATTAAAGAATACAGCTTACCTATACTGTTGAATCTTCATGAATGAAAAAGGGTCTTTGTTCTGATCACATAAGCAGCTTCTCAGTACTATATAGAAACTGTATGATATGGAAATTATAGAAATATTTTTATTTTCATTGATACACTGTGAGGATTTCCCTTGCTCTGTTTTCTTGGCATTTCTCCAGATTTTTCTGTTACCCTTTTGAACCTCCAGGCCTGGAGAACAGACTGCCAGGAATCCATGTGAAAATGGAACAGCATGAACTGTTTCAGCAACTTCCTCCTTCTTCTCCCACCCCCACAAGGATTTGAGTTAAAATAAAGCAACTCGACAGGATTTCTCTCCAGCAGAGTTTGGGCTCTGTTTCCTCCTAGTTTCATATCAAATTTACAGGTCCTGCAGGGAAGAAGGTAAACAGAGAGGTAAAACAAGCAGAGGCAGTGGCTGTGGCAGTCTGACAGTGCAAATACACGAGCCAGGCCTGTGAAGCAGCAAAGCCAGCATTTTCCAACTTGTTACCCCAGCCACCAAGTAATAACACACTGCAGCTCAGCCTGCGACTGACAGCTGAGGAAACAAACTCCCAGCTGCAGGAGACACTGCTAAGGAGCTCTGCCACACCACCACGCTGGGGACTTCAGCCCTCTGCCTCTGAGTGCCATTGCACATGAAGAAGAGATTTTGCTTTTAAAAGATTCTGTTATTGTTGTTATTATTATTATTATATTTACATTTTATTATTATAATTGTATTTAATTTTTATTATTATTTTATGAAGGAACAGGCCTATCAAGCAAATTTTGACACGCCTTGAAATGGAAGGCATTAACTAGACAGCTCTTGTAAAAGGAAACACTATTTTCACATAGAAGCAGCAGGCATTTCTAATAATCTATTTCCTATATATATTTTTATAACATGACCCTGAGATGAGCTGGAGCATGGTACTAATAACGCCAGGATGGTGGGCTTGATCTTTGTATGGACCATTCATCTAAGAGTTGGACTTGATGATCCTTCTGGGTGCCTTCCAGCTCAGACAGTTCTGTGATTCTCTTTACATCAGTGCAAGAGAAGCAGAGCAAGTTATAATTACAGTTGAATTGCACCATGTGCTCTAAAATAATTATAAAAACATTGAAACAACAGCAAGGAGAACTTCAGTTTCAGAGCTCAAACCGCACAAAAATTTTTGCAGGTGTAAAAGTTCTGCTACCTCATGCTTACCTGAATTCTGCTTTTGTTTACCCTGTAACCAGTCCTGGAGAATTTCACAGAGTTCTGAGTCTTTGATTTTGCCTGATTACCTACAACTTTTCTGATCCTTATTACTGTGAGCTTCACCTGACATTGGAACACACTGGGCCCCTCGGTTCTTACCCAAAAGAGAGGATAGAAGATAATTAATAATTTCTTTAGTTCCCCCTCTGAGCAGAGATATTTACAGAGAAGAGACTGAGATACTTACAGAATGTGCAGACATGATGCCAGTGGGAGCTGAGGGGCAGGGAGGACTTTGTAGAACAGCTCTGCTATCTTTGGATTAAATCTCTTCATTTTCAGAAAGGTGTTTGGTTTTGGTTTTTGGTGGATTTTAGTTTTTGTTTTTTCTTTCTTTTTTTTTCTTTTTCTTTTTTTTTGAATTAAGCCTATGAGGGGAAGAAATGTTATGGGGGAAGAAGAGGAAAGGGAAATCAAACTTCCAATCAACTAGAGTAAAAGACAGTTTTTTCTTTGGCTACTCATATTTATATTTGAATGCAAGAGAAGGAATGGATTCTTGAAAGAATAAATATTTGCTTCTCTATTAAGTCCCAATGTCAACAACAAAACTGAGAGGCATGTCTTGGCACTGAGCCAATCATCTGAAATCTCTATAACTCCCTATAATGCTGAGAAAACAGATTTCAGAACTAATGACCTTTCAGTACCCTCATCATTGGTCCTGTGGCAAGACAATAAAATAATCCATGTAGTTACTTCAGAGAAAGCTGGACTCTGCTTCCTGTGAGATAAAAATACTGAGCCAGTACACTCACATGCCTTTCTGACACTCAGGTAACACATTTCCTAGCCAATAAACTCACCAAGCTCTAATCTTTGCTATCATCCCGGCACGTTGATCATGAACAATTGCTGATCTGAGCACAGCTTTTGCACTTACATGAGCCAATCTGCTGAACCAGATTGTACAAAATGTATTGCATCCCCTCTTCCAGGAAATCAGAGTAATTAAGTGGGTATGCCTCATGAAACCTTTTTATTTAATAGTAATCAGCAATGTTAAAATAAATTTCACATATTTTGGAGCCTGGACAGCCATTATTTTCTGAAAAACAGAACAAGTTTCTCACCTTTTCTTTTTCTTGCCTTACTGTTAAGCCCTTCTATCTTTGCTGCTCTTCTCATCCTTCAGTTATCAGAGAATTAAGAGCAAGAACCTAGCTGACAGTGCCAGCAAGGTTCAAGCAGTTAAAGGAGATACACACATACCTGATGATGAAGAGCTGCTAAAATTATAATCTTGGCCTGACTTGTCTGTTTCTGCTGTTTCTGGAAAACAGAATGGCTCTCTCAGCCCTCCTTTCTTGCCTCTCACCAGAGCAGAATAAGCTCTGGTATATATGTAAGAGGCCACTGGGCAAAAAGAAGATAAATGGAATATTGAAGGTAACTGGAATAGAGATTTGCCTACCAACACCCAGCAGCTTTGACTGGGATGATTTGCAGATTGCAAAGCTGGAATGAGAGGCCAGAATTCCAACTCCAATATTATTTACCTTTAAATGTTACAGACTTTTCAGTGCTCACACAAAAAGAGCACAGAACTTCATCTAAGATTGAGCAATGATAGATATGGATAAATACTTCAAATAATTATTTATAAATATGAAAAAAACCATGGTAAACACTTTCAACTTGTAGAAGTTACAGCTGGGCAACTACAGGTAACTGGTTCTTTACTCATTTGAGGCTCAGGAGAGCATTTTTTTTTTCATAAAACAAGGTATTAATTACTTTAGAGTGGTTCACGAGAAAAAGTGAAGAAAGGTTCTTTAACTACCTTCAAGAAAGGAACAATATTATCATCCAGAAGCGATATGAAGATTCTCATTGTGTAAGATTTAGCAACTAAATAAAAATTCTAAGAAACTGAGGGAAATCACATGACTGAGGTGATTTGCAGAGGAGAGTATATAAATATACATGGATCAAGTTTACCAATATTTTTCCCTTATTCATCCAGTATTTTTGAACAGGTTCTTGAAGTGAATGGTCAAACTCATGGGCAGAAATTCACAGACATTGCAAAATTAGACCAAATAAATGCAAATATACATGCAATAAAATCTTATGAGTAAAATAGATCTGAAAATCTAAAATCAATCTGGAAATATCTAAAATTATTCAGGACCTTCAGAAATTGTTATTTTAATACTTATAAAGTAACAGATTACCCAGCAGTTCCCTGGTAACCCTACCATAATAGAATCTAGGGACTGTTGGGTAACATTCAGCTTAAGAAGCTGTAATGAATCTAATAAGAGAGCACAGCCATACATTATTATGGACAATGTATTCACCATGAAATTCTGCATGGCAGTACATATTTGTGCAAAAATGTGCCGTATTCTTTACTATGTGTATGTTTAAATTAAAGTGATTACATTCTTTCAAACATTATATGTGTCCACTAGGGAATTATTTCTCTCATATTTCCTAACTGCAGAAGGTATTTATGAATTTGTCTTCCTACTCTGGTTGCTATGAATGCACCTTCAAATTCTTATTATCATTATTATAGTTTTAATACCTCATTAATGCTATTCTATTTTACAAGTCTGAGAAACAGAAAAATCCAACCTTTAAAGTGTTAAAAACAGAAGATATTCAGTGGAGGGGGTGACAAGGGGGTGACAGAGTAAAGAAAATTTCACATCTACCATGAAATTACTACTGAATTTACAGTTTAAAAGTGTTCTACCTTATACTGGGAGGAATTATTTTGTACTTGAGAAATATTCTGCAGTTTTATCAAAGGTGAAGAGCAAGTGCTAGAGAAATATATGAAGCTGAAGTAGCAGTGATTGAGAAAATAACTTTCATCATAGAGCTTATACACTAGAGAAAACATGAAAAGGTGCTTAAAATAGTTCATTGATTTATTTCCTTTTTAGATATGGATGCAAGGGAAATATAAATATCACTATTATAATACGCTTTGCAAAACTTTATCAGTCTAATACAGTCCTGTCTAGTTTACAAAGACCAAAGTAGGCAAGAAATGGCTACATCTAATTTAATTTTTAAATATAGATATAAGATGTATTAAAATAAACATTTGGACTTCATATTTATATTGATTTCTGATGAAGGCAGAGCATCTCAAACCTTAAAATTCCATTCTTTATGTGCAGAAATAGGAATATATACACAACATACAAAGAAACACATGAATCAACCTAAAATTTATATTCAGTAAGATGAAGTTTATAATGGTGCAGGCACTTAATAAAAAAATAATCTGGCAAGCAAGTTCCATTGTACAACTCCAAGAACTTACACTTCTGTCTCCATGGACTGGTGCAGACACTTGTGCATTTATTTTGCTGCAGTCCAAGCAAGCTGGATATGAGCTAGAAGCTGTAGATTTATACTGCAAAGCTCACTCTCTTCTCCAGTGACTCCCAGTGTACCACATGAGGTATTTCTCACCTTGACATATGGAAAAATATGCATTTATGTGTATGAAGCAAATTTGTAGGTGTTATCTCCATACCACAATTTTATTAATATACTGGGAGAAGAGAGGCGCAATATTTTAGATTCCCAGTTGAATCTCACACTGATCCTCACAGAAATACAAACACTCCACCTGAGTCCATTATCTGGCAGGCATGACACCAGTGAAAAACCTTGTGAGGTGAGGGACTGGACAAAGAGAGGTAATCCACAGACACTGTGGGCAGAGCAGGGTGATCTGACAGCGAGGGGAAAGCATTTTTCCACAGCTTTTAACTAGGTGATTCGAGTTTAGATTCACTGCTTTCTGTTGTTCTCAAAAACCTGTTAGCCAAAATGCACGCTCAGGAGTCGAGCTGGTTGTTACCCTGGCATTGTTCACTCTGCTCGTGCTACAGAAAATGGAAGGCACCAGAGAGGGTCAGATCCAGCCCATAACTTACACTGATAACAATCATCCCTTTGGCAGGAAAAAAAGGATCAGAAAGAACAAATAGAAAAGCCTCACTTGAGAACCTGTGTTGTTTCTTGAGGAGCTCACTGTCTTTCCATCAAAGAGGCACCAGCGATCTGTTAACACACAAAAAAAATAGCAAATGAAAGGTGTGTGTACCCTTTATATATATATATATGAAAAAATTCATGCTAAGAAGCCTCTTGAAAAATATCTGTGCAATAATAGAAAGAAACGGCTTTTTTAGTCTAGCAGATTCTTAGAAATGGGAAATAAGACAATCCTATTAAACAGATGTAAAATTGGAATATTTTCCTAAGGTGTGTTTTTATATTTGTTTAGATATCTACTAACCTTTCTCAAAAAAAAAAAAAAGGTAATTTACATATAAATATTTTGAGAGAACCTGAAAGCAGTGATTAACTTATCCTACGCTAACACAGTTGTAGACATAGGAAGAATGACACATTGTAACAATATTAGGTAAATAAATTGACATATTTTACTAGAGGCATTTTAAACATTTAAGTTTGTAAATATTTTATTAAACAATAGTTGTTCACTAGTTATTAAACAATAAAAATTAATTGTGTTTTCTTCCTTGTAATAGTCAAAATTATTTAATCAGTAGCAAATGTTCAGTACATTATGATAACTATTTTGAAATTACATTCACTTCCCAGAGTACTTTTTAAATCACAAGCTATTGAAAACAAAAATAACAATTAATATGCAAATAAATAATAAAGGTACAGTAAAACTCTATTATTTTATTGTTATTCACATTTAAATAATGCATTACTAACAGATTGTTATCTTCAGAAAATAGCATCATGGCTGGTTAATGAAAAAACAGCATTAATTATAATAAATTTGGAGCAGTAATAGATTAAAACTGAATATTAAAATGGAGTAAGAAAATATTTCAGACCAACAAGATTTAAACTGTGCTTTGATGTAAGAATCTGGAGTTTTAGAGTTCAAAGATTAATATAGTCACCTAACTAATAATACAATTCCTGCCCTGGATACAGGGCACCTCTACATGCTAAGTATCATTAGGAAACACTCTCTACAGTCTATTTAAAAAAAAATTAAAATTGCTGTCACTGACCGAATTTGGAGAAGATAAGAAGATATTCTAAAGGCAGCACATCTAATGGAAAGCTACATCCTCTACTTGGGAAATTCTAGTCCAGTCCCACCTGTTTTTCAAGCTGGGAGTGCTGAAAACAAAACTTGGGACAGTTTGGTTCCCCCACCACCAATGGGCAGAGAAGGAGACTCACTTGCACCTTTGTCAGCAACTCTCAGCCTGATTTCAGCACATATAAACACGGAGACAAAGGTTTTCATGCACCTTATGGTTACCCACAGCCATTCATTTCGGGAAATAGAAAACTTACTGCATCCCCATCATGGAAAAAAATGCAGGTCCTTAGTCTTTCCTGACATCAAGAGAATGCAAGGCTGAAACAAGAAACAGTTGTGAACAGTAATCTTCACTCAAAAAACCCCCAGCAAGAGAGAAATATGAACCACTCCTAGAGGGATTAATCACCTCTTTGCTGGAAGGGGCTGGATATCATTCCTCCCTTAGCTAGCAGCACTTGTGACCTGCAGGACTCCATCAGTCTCCTCAGTATAGATTGGGCAGTCACATAAACACAGAAAATGAGCAACAGTAGCAGGCCCAGAGGGGCGATACCACTCCTATTGAAACTGCCCCAATTCAGTGGAAGGAGGAAACGCTCTGGAAGTTCGCAGAAGAAATAACAGAGAATTGAATTTAAAGCTGGTTTCCCAAATGTTTAAAGGGAACAGTAAAAGAAAACCATCTCTGAGTTAGAACCCAAAGTTTTGCAATTTTGATAAATTTTTTCAGAACATTAATTATTTAATTACAATTTGCTGTATTCAGCCAGGATATTTATTATTTCTTAGCATATTATTAAGTGAGGTCTTTTCTGAGCAATGCACAAAGAAAAATATTGTTGCAAAATCCCTCCGTGAATTTAACTGATAGTCTGCCAAAACTCACTTCACCCAAACCAAATAATCGCTGTTCTTGGCTCTTCCTAAATTCACTCATAGGATAATTATTGATTCAATATTCAAAATATATTAAACCTCTACCTATGTTGTACATATACTTTTAAATATTGCATTGGCACCATCTTCTTGTCCATTTGCTTGCATAGTTTTTGAGATCAGTCACAGAAAAAGTGACCACAGGCCAGTCAAAGACACATTTTTCAGCCTGCAAACCCACAGGAACAGGGCTTGCATGTACATAAGTGAAAAATGTTCACTTCTTTGCACAAGTGATCTCAAAAGGTTAAGGGGAGAAACTCAAGTGGACATCAAAGCCATCTCTTCTTGAATCTTTAAAGCCATATTAATTTCCCACTAAAAATCTTTTGGGACTGTCAAAATGATACTGAGATCTTGTTTTGTGCATGAGCAATATTTGATAATAAAAATATTAAAAATTCTGTTTCCTTCCACTTTCCCACAGGAAGACAAAGTTCTTCAATATCCTGAATTTCGTGCAGTAAAAAAATCACAGCTCAGTGCAAGGTCACTTGAGTCTAATCAACACTAACCAAGAATGAAGATTTGTTCTTCCTTTGTGTTTTGATAGACCAGAGGTAATTAATCACTGCAACTCAAGCACATGACTATTTTATAGATACATAAAGGGTAAAACAAAAGAAGAAATATATATTATTTTGGGGTCTTTGTGGCTTCTCTTTTTCCTTGCCAAAAATTAATCTAGCAGCTCAATTTGCTTTTCAAGTCTGTCTATATTAAAATAATCCTAATGCAATAAACCTCTCTTGTTTGTTTTCTAGGAAAACGCATAAATGCATTTATCTCGGCTTTCCATCAGTATCACAGAGGAGGATACCTGCCCACAGAGGAAGTTCCCACACTCAATAAACTTTGTTTACATCATTTTGAACTGCTGTTCTCAGCCTCAACCCTTCACAACCCTGTAGGTTATTTTGGGTCACCTCTTTTAGCAGCTCTGGTCAACAGAGCTGTGCCAGTCCAGGCTGAGAGTGGTTTAAAACAGATGTGTGTGTGCCTGACTCCAGCCTGGCTGACTGGAACTGGCAAGGGAATAAAAACTGAGCATTGGAAGGCAGAGTAGAGTCACAGATAATTTCCTAGGCACAAGAAAAACCTGAGAAAATTATTAGTATGGCACACTTGGGAAGGTGGTAAAGAAAACACGAACCACAAACCTGAGTTCGCATAAACAAAAGGATTAAGGCTTGCCACAACAAAAGCTTCATACTAAATGAAATAAAAGTTTTTAATTTAAAACTCTTTCTGCTAGTCACCCACAGCAAAGTGGGAAGAGAAGGAAAAAGGCGTTCTTTGAAACAGGAGTAATTCCCTTCAGATGGCCAGAGCCCACAGCCTCAAACAGCTGTGGCAAGAAGGGCACCACTGCTGACACCACTGTGGGGTGACACCTTTAACCTTCCCCTGTCAAACCTTGGATGGACTCCTCTAAACAAAACAAATCACTGCAGAAAGCAGTCACACTGACTGCTGCACCATCATTGAAGCACCTCAAGAAGTTGCCCTCTGACTACTCCAGGGTACCAGTTCTTTGACTGAGATCGAATAATTGAACGAAGGAAGAAATGACAGAGTGAATATATTAACATTCATCATTTGGGATGTGGGGAGACAGTAAAATAGCTTAAAAGGTATTCCAAAGAAGCTTAAAATCACCAATTCTTTCATAGACTGATGTGGAAAAAGTTAAAGCAACCAAGTCCAAAGGCGGCAACAAAATCCAAGTGTTGAAGTCTTAAACCTCTTAAAAGCAACCACAAGAGTTTTTTGTGATTACATCTGCAATGCTGCATAGCATCTTAAGCTTTCAAAACTTTATTTTCTTTAGGATCCTGTACTCAAACTGGAGTCTAATGCATTAATAGCAATGTTTCACTTTTGCTTGAATTTTCATGCTTTTAACAAATTAATACTCTTAACATCCCTGCTGGGTAGACAGGCAAAAACCTTTTTTGTCTGCAAAACTGAGATAAGTGCCTTGCTTAAGGACATACAGTTAGGATTGAGTAAAGTAGGGTTAAAATTTAGTAAAGAGTGTCTCTCATTTGTGCTCCGAGAACTGGATTACACCACAAAGATTGAGCTATTAATATGAAATATAAACACAAGACAAAACAAAAAAGACAGATAACCAGTTCCCCATGAATATTCTCACTAATACTAGAGATAAAACACCTCCAAAATGATGTATTCCTTGCAATTTGGGGAAAATTATTTTGAGGCAAACCCCCAAGATTTCTAATAAAATCAGACCTATTTTCAAATTATTCAAAAGCACAGAGTAGAAATGTACAAAAAACGTATCCAGCTAATGAAAGTAATTATGAATGGTTTTGTTCATTATATGTTTTCTGTGCTTCATAATGAGAACACTCAATATCCTTTGCTCTTATAAATCACCATAATGTGACACATAATAATTTTCAAATATGTTCATTTAAGGCATATCTAAAAATACATTATCTAAATAATCTATTTTAACAAGTAAATATTGCTTACTGTAATGCACATACAATCCCTCCCTAGTTATTATGACTGGAGACAGGGAGCCAGTATCTTGTAACATTTGATACATGTTATGAATTTTTTTAAAACTATTTGATTTTTGATAATTCCTAAATATTTTCACATAGTGTTCTAGTCAAATGTAATTTTCTTGAAAATTGTAATAAAATTACTTATCTGAGTTGGGTTTGCAAGAGGGTCTTGAAGCTTTGAAATAGTGATGACAGGACGGAATTTATCATTCATATCTCAGCCTGTCAAATCCTGATGAAAGATTCAGAGAAGTCATACTCAAGCTTTTGTGAATAAAAAACTGTTAACACTCATCTATACAATCTCCATTATCATATAATCCCTAAAGACATTTAAAAAATATTCAAAAAACCAATGTACCTATTTCATATAATACTACAAGATTTCATACTGACAGAAGATATGACAGTTTATATCAGCGGTCTTTCTACATAAAGAATAGAAAGCCAAGAAATTGCAGCTTTTACAGATACAACTGCAGGATAAAACCCCATTTTTGGATAGAGAGCACAGAGTTAACCAGATTTTAACCAGTCTTTAACCAGATTATTTAAATAAAACAAGAAACCTCATTTAATTAAAGATATATGAGCTGAGATTTGGCCAATCAAAGAGTTTTTCTAAGTTATAACTTGATAGGTAGAGTGGACATTAAGACCTAAAAAGATACTCAAATTTCTACCAAGTATTTTCTGCAGAGAAATGACAAAATCATCTGCTATGACTATTCATGAGCAAAGTCCTCTGGACATGCACAGTAAGCAAAATGCTTCTAAGGACATGCAAGAGGTACCTCAAACATGCTGTGCAGGCCCTTTGTGCATGTGGACACATAGGAATCCTGATTTTAGACACACTGCTTTGATTTCTGATCCTGGGATTCCCAGCAGCTCATTCAACACCACTTTTCCATCCAGACTGCCAAACTGGTGGCCAAGGTGGACATCATCTTCTGCTTAGAGAGAAACTTTCTGGGAAGATAAAAGGAGAGCATGTGTGGGGAAACCCAAGCATATGGCGGCACTAATAACTATTTATGGATGTAAATATTTATAATGCTCAGCTCATGGCTATCTCTCCCATAAAAACATGCATCTAAGTATGGATATTACTGGCCTCTTGTGCAGCGCAACACTGAACCTAAATAACTTAAATAGCTACTGAAGATGCTGCACTTGTTAAGCAGGCAGTCTAGAAGCATGTTCACTCTTTTCCCCAAGTGGCTGAGCAGCAATTTCCAGAAATTAAATCACCTTCATTTATAATTGCTTTATATTGGGTGTTTCTTCAAATAACTTTTAAATATTTAATAGGACTATTTTTTTCTAAGTAATTTCCTCAAAGTCAGTTTATTTTTTACAAGCATCTTTAAAATATTTTCTCATATCTTCATTAAGATTATTACTGTATTCTCAGTTTTCCACTTTATTTTCTTAGGATTACCTTGGCATATATTATTGTTACAAAACGCAATAACACCTAGTATAAAACCTTAGAAAACCTTTTTTTTTTTTTTAACATATCTCAGAGAAGTAATATTTGATTTTCCAACAGAAATAGGCAAAATTCTCAATATGGTTTTGCAATGGACTCATTTAGAGCTGTGCTTCCATGGTACAAAATTGCACATTGCTTCTTTGGAAAAGCTGCAAAAGGGAGAGAGAATCCACAAAAAGAACCAAAACCTGTGGTACTTTTTATATGGATCAAATTTTAACTATAGAGTTGATATGGCTGAAAAATAATTTGCCCATGCATAAACACGCAAAGAGAAGGTGCCATGAAACAGAAAACATTTATCCAAAGATACCTACTGACAGAACAAGAGACAATGCACATGTTAAAATGTCCACCTTCAGATGGAAAGGAAAATTTTCATAAACAAAAGGTTAATCTCACTCTTAAAACCCTAAATGTTTTCCTGAAGGATGAGGTGGGTTTGAACCCTCCTCAAGAAATATAAGAATTCAGTATGGGATGAAACTTTCCCTAGAGTCCCAGCTATGAAAAATAACAGAAAAGGATGGAGTATTTCAGTGTACTATGCTGAGTGGAAGGGGCTCTGCTTAAGCGAAATTCCCATCTGGAAAATTCATTTCTCTAAATCTATTGATGCCAGGTTAAATTCCCAGAGAAGGTGTGCAGTTGGAACACATGTTCAGGGACCTAGATGGGTCCAGCTATGAAAGAGGGAGTGGACTCTTGAGCCCTACATCAATAAATTTCCTGATTGCATTCTCAAATATTTCTGGGGAAAACAGTAGTAAAAAGTGCTAAAATAAATTTTCTAGGAACCTTATTGACACACTCTTTGTTCTTTGGAGGAAAAAAAACTAACACTGTAGATGCATAAAACTGCTCTGATTGTCTATGGCGTTCCACCTTGACAAACATGTATAGATTGCAGAATAAAGTCTCTAAGTTTACTGCTTTTGAATTTCTTCAATGCTTTTGAATTTCTTCAATGCCATATGACAGTATAAACCAACAAAAATCTGAAAGTGTTTTGTGGGCGGTGATTTTTTTCCTCTGGAACTTGATTTGGTTTTGTAGAGTTTGTCATCTTCTGAGTCCTGATGCAGAAGGTTCTCCAAGAAGGTTTTCTCCAATTTCTTCTTGTAAGAAGTACTTGCTTCTCCAAGCACTTAGCTGTGAAGTCACTAATATCTGAGAAAGATGTGTTCGTAATATAATGCAGCAAATAAAAAGCAACCAGGACATAAAGGAGATTAGAAGAGCAGATTAATTTCACCAATTTCATACATTCAGTTTCCAGGAGATAAGTTAAAAATCTCTTCCAAATTATTTGTATTGGCTGATAAACACAACATATGAAAACAGGAGATTCATTACATTGCCATATATAATATCTTGTAAATACATGAGAATCCTCCTAATAAACCTACAATAGCATACATATCACTTCTGCATGCAGTGTTAGCAAAGAAATGAAATTCCACCCTTTCTCATTAAAGGGTATTTTAGAAAGGATTATATGAAAGTAGAAATGAAAAGACAAATAGCACTGCAGACAAAATTTAGGAGATTAATCAGGGATCTCATTTTATTCTCTTTTCCCCATTGTTTTGATTAATTAAAAGCTATTTTCTATTAAAACAAACAAAATGTGTGCACACACACAAAGCCCAAACATAACAAAACAAAGCCCAACAAACACTGTGGAGGTGAGAAAGAGTTTTAACAGTTCTTCTGTTCATTAAAAAAAAATATTGTGTAAAATTTGAAAGTGCATATTGAAAATATATATGAACAGATGATGAAGCTTGAAGAAGGGAAAAGAAATCTCCTTCACTCCATTTCTGTTCCACAAAAATGCAAAAATTCAATTAACCTCAAGCACTTAAAAATGGCATTGGAGTTAGAGAAAGGATCTGCTTTATTTGTCAGCATTCTGTACAAAAACGCCTTTTTCAACAACATTTTGCTGTACTTTCCTTTGAAGTGCTGAGGTTAGAAATTTCCTTGAAATAATCTGTACATCCTCACACTTCACCAGTGAAAATTTTCCTCTGATTAAACAGTTCTTCTTTAAAGCAGAAATGACACCTCCCAGGCAAGGAAGCCTTAGAAGGTCACAGATTCTGTCTCCATAGGAGGCCAAGCTGTTTAGCAGAAAGTATGACCTACTGTGGAAACCAATGACCTAGTAAAAAAAAATAAACAGAGCTGTGCTGCAAAGTGGAGGAGCCAGCTGAGAAATAGAGACCTCAGTAATGAACTGCCTTCCTCCTACAGAGATCAAATCATGTTAAGTTATGCTATTAAAATAAATCGCATTTTAAGAGTCTTAAACTGAGATACTAACTTAAATTATCAAAACACAAAAATAACAATGTTATTTTTAACATATATGAACATGATTATTTTTTATTTGCAACAGACTGAAGTCTAAACTCTCAGCTCAACACCCACCCAAAAAATATTTAAAATATATATTTAAACCATAATAACTTAAAATTATTTTAATATTTTTCTAAATAAATTAAAAACTCTGAGAAATATCTGCTGATTACAATGAACTTTGAATAGTGAACTCAACTTGAGAACTCAATTTCTTATTAATATTGTCGAATAGTAATCAGTTAAAAAAGATGAAAATATAATGTCAAAGCATTAATTGTAGGCTACTCCTTTGCATATAATACAAATACATGAGTTTAATCCTCAGAGCAAATCATGACAGCACCCTCCCTATCAGTGGGGCTATGACCATCTGCACTACCAACAGCCCTTTTAATTAGGCAAACCGCATTAAACCTTGCTTAAATTTGAGACACAAGGGACAATGCTTCATGGCATTATCTTAGAGATAAACTTGGTCACTGCTCTGCAAAAGAAACCAAAAACTACGGGAAATAAAAGTGCCATTGACTACGTTTCAGCAGTGCTGTGTTAAGCAAGTTGGTCTGGCAGTGGGTTTAAAGAGAGGGTTAAAACTAACTCAGCAACAAGGTGCAGTAGAGATCAGTCATCTAGAAATTGGAGTGTTTACTCTGTTATATTGACTGTAATTACTGAGAAAGGCAGATGTGCCAGTCATACAGCAGGCCCCACATCATGGGGTGCACAAGGAGCAGTGCCCTGAGAGTCAGATATGAGGGATTAAAAGAAAGGCCTTGGAATGGCACCCAGCCCATAGAGACAAACACAATTTAATCAAATTATCTTCAGAAGAATGAATCTTCTGTGATAGACTGAAAAAAAAAATATGGTTCCAGAGAGGAAGGTGAGGTGTTTCTCAGGAAAAATTGCAAACACACTTTTTATTTAGCAACTCATCCTTCCTGTGCTCCTGGACTGACTAAATAGAACAGCACTTGCAAGGCTATCATATGTTTGTAAAATACAAGAAAAAGCATCTTAGGAAAAATTCTTATTTCAAATAAACATTTTTGGCTAGGAAGAAAATTCTGTATGTTGGGTTTCATATTGATTGTGGCTTCTAAGAAAACATGTTTATGAGCTAAAAGAGAAAACATCCCAAAGCTCACATCCTCAGTGAGAGGAGGAAGTTTTTGTCACACAGCTTTTTAGCACATTCTAATAAGCCTTTTCACAGATTATATTTCACAATCATTTCTAACCCCATCTACCTAAAAAAAAGTAGCAGGCAAGACTCTCCTACAAGACTAACCATCTGAGAGAAAAAAAAGTTTTAATTATATTATGTTTTATTTCAAATCAATGCCATAGATCTGGAGTTCAAACTGTTTATGATATGTTTTGTCTTCCAAGCAGAGAAAGGACTCTGGTTTCTTACTCTTACTGATGTTACAAGATGAATTTTATAAGGGTTTGTGTCTGGAACTTTCTGCTCAGCTACTTGATTTGTAGCTGCACAATTAAAATCCCCCTATCAATTGAGCTAATATAAATTTCCCAGCCAAAATCAAGATTTACACTTACATTAAAGAGTAAGACCTCGTAATGTATTAAACCTCATAGTACAACTAATTAATATTATCACCAAACTTGTCATATCTAATACTTTCTTCAGAAGAATCAACCCAATCAGGTCCGCTACCTTTGCTCCTTTCAGGCATTTTCAGTGCAGTGCCTCTGCAGAGCTGCTCTTGGTGTGCACAAAGACATCCACTGACCTCCTACATGACACATGGGGACCTGAGGATGTGCTGATGTGTCCTTGTGATGCAAAGAGACCTGTTAAAAAACACAGCCCCCAGCTACAAAATTACATGTCAAGTTACAGATACTCTCAATTACATAAATCAACCATCTGGCAAAAAAAAAAAAAAAAATAAAATTAGCTATAGACATGAAAGAACAGGGAGCGTGTCCAGAAAAGGGAAACAGAGCTGGTGAAGGGTCTAGAGCACAAGACTCATGAGGATTGGCTGTGGAAACTGGGAGTGTTTAGCCAGGGGAAAGGAAAGCTCAGAGAGGACCTTACCTGAAAAAATTGTGATCAGTTGAGGGTCAGTCTCCTCTCTCTCAGGTCACAAACAGCTGGACAAGAGGAAATGGTCTCAAGTTGTGCCAGGGAAGGTTTAACTTGGATAGTACAAAAAATTTCTTCACCAAAAGGGTTACCAAGTGATGGAACAGGCTGCCCAGGGATGTGGTGTAGTCACCAAGCCTGGAGCTATTTGAAAGTTGTCCAAATGCAGTTCTTCGGGACACGGTTTAGTGGTGGGCTTAGCAGTGCTGAGTTAACTGTTGGACTCTGTTAACTTAAAAGAATGTTTTCCAACCCAAATGTTTCTATATTCTGTGATCCAAGCAGAGCTCAGGACCTCTGTTTAAATTTTGTGACACATGTAAACATAGATGACCACCCTATGGATAGAAAGAATGAAATCTTCAATCATTGACACCCAATTGTTGGGCTAAGCATTAGACTCCCTCTCCTAATGCCCACAAAATGTACATTAAAATGGAAAATAAACTTTGAGATGGCATAGAAAACACTCAAATGTTTCTTGACTCATAGCTAGCTGGGGATTAGATTATTTAATAAGAAATTTATCGTGCTTCTGTAAAACTGCTTGTTAGGTCACATATTACAAACTTGGAAAAGCTGCTAGGAAAAAAAAAAATCAAGAAATCAATTTCTAGTCCCTGTGGTGATGTATTCTAAGTGTGAACTGTGTTATGCCTGGGGAGCACAGATTTCAACCTTAAATAGAAAAATTCTGGCTTGTCTTAGCTTTTTGAAATATCTTTTTAGTTCAGATTTTCTTATGAGGATATGCCTTGCTGTGAGAATGCCATGCTCCCATTTGTATTACCAAATATGAAATCCATCTCACAGAAAATTATTATTATTAGCTGTTCCAGAAGCAGAGCCAATTTCAAAAAGTTTGAAGAAACGGAAAAACTCCCTTTAAGTTTTCCCTCAACAACTCATTCCAAATTGAAAAAAACGAGGATGGTGAAGGGACCAGAGGGGAAGCCTTAAAAAAGGAGGGGCTGAGGTCACTTGATTTTTTCAGTCTGGAGAAGAGGAGACTGAGGGGGAATCTCATTGTGATCTTCAATATCTTCTTGAGAGGAAGAGGAGGGGCAGACACTGATGTCTTCACTCTGTGTCCCAAGAGAATGGTATTAAACTGTGTCAGGCGAGTTTTAGGGTATCAGGAAAAGGTTCTTCCCCCAGAGGGTGGCTGGGCACTGGAGCAGCTCCCCAGGACAATGGCCACAATCCCAAACTTGACAGAGTTCAAGAAGCATTTGGACAGAGGTCCCAGGAACACGGTGTGACTCTTGGGGTGTCCTGTGCAGGTCCAGGAGTTGGACTTTGATGACCTTGAGGGGTCCTTTCCAACTCAGCTTATCCTATGAATCTGTGACAAAAAGTAGCAAGACTTATAAAAAATATTCTTTTCACTACAACTCATGAAAGTACAAATGTAATACTTAAATTGTTCAGTAACTTGAGATGGAATAACAGAATCATTGAATCATTTTGGTTGGAAAAAGATGTCTAAGGTCATCAAGTCCATTAACCCAGCACTGCCAAATCTACCAGAGCTGTTCTACCTTACGTTTGGGAATCAATGAAAAAAAGATTTGGGATTAGATGACAGACATCTGCTATCAGCTTCTCTCCAAGTATTATACAATATAAAGAAAGAGGAAGCAAGGAGAGAAACCTGTGCTGTTGCATTTCTGCACCCAAGCGTCACACACTATTGATTCACCTCCTTGAGGACCAGTAGGAAAACAAACCAAGACAAGTATGAATAAGCAAAGCCTATTTATAAATACGTTTATATATATCTCAAGCCTGAAGCTCGTAGGTATAGACCAACACTCCACCTAAATATTAAGTAGCTGTGCTGACAGCACGTTGGAGGATGACAGATGACATTGGCAGCTGCTGTAGCAGGAAAGGACTTTTGCCAGAGCTGTCAGTGCAGCTCAGAGCTGACAGCCAGCTCCGAGCGAGCCAGCCTGCCCTCGCCGCCCCGTGTAAGAGATACTGGGGAAAAGGCTTGACAAGCCCACGCTTCTCCACACAGCAAACACAAACAAATATCGTGTCAGGGAATACACAGCATCTATAATTCATCCCGCAGTTACAGCAATTTTAAGTAAAGGCAGCTGCAGTTAGCACGTTACATTTATAGCAGGTCGGTCGGAGACTTTTAAAAACCTCAACCAAACCACTGTGACCCAAAGCAAAACCCTCTCAATATTTAATATTTTATGAGTGGTTAGAATTCCCTGAGTCATCTCTTCTCCTCAAACAAAACCAAGTAACACAGGTAATAAAAAGCAGAATAGGATAAGACTTGAGAATTTTGGACTGAAAGATGTCATTATGGTGAGATGAACAAGGGAGAAGCAGGCTGATGATAAGCTCTCACAAACTCTGGTCTTCCTGCTTCCCATTTCTGAACCTGGCAAACTGGCAGAATAGCTGAGAAAAACCTCTTCAGTTGTTACCAGCTGGCAGAAACAGTTTAGACAGGTCGAGATACAACCAAAATGAATAAATTCCATTTCAGCAAGGTGAAAAAATTCAAATGCCATGACATGATCTTAAACAAAAATTATTCTAAAATAATAATAAATTAATAATAATAAATTAATCATATTTAATAATAAAAAACAGAAAAATCTCTAAAGCTTTCAGAGGAGTTTTTATATTCAGATTTTTGCTCATTATGTGCTACTCTTACAATTTTCTGTGGCTTTCTGTATAATTTTGAGCTTTGAAAAGAACTCTGTTTGGTGACAGCTACTATTTCTTTATTCTCATTTAACTTAAGGATCTAACAGGAGAATAAACTTCTGCTTTATAATGAGATTTATTAAAAAAAATCATAAAATCTTTCAAGAAATAAAATATTTTATATTTAGGGTTTAAGATTAGCAATAGTGTTAATCTTGTCTAAAACAGTCACACATCTTTGAGAGTTTGAACCAACCTGTTACCAAAACCACAAATGTCTGGGTGACCTGTAACATTGATATCACTAATTAGCTGCACTCCTCCTGCAGACCAGACATAAGTAAAGATAATTAGAAGGTCAAGGAGAGTGGCTGAAGAATTGGTATAACTTGTGTTGACTCCACATAGACAGGGCCATTAGAGACTTTGAGGATGATATGCTTCTCTAACACAATAAATATTCCAGAGTCACTGAGAAGGAACAAGATTCCTGTCATTTTGACTGTTTTTCCATTCCCAGAGTATTAGAATAGTGACTTGCAGAAAAGTTGTAAAGCTTACCAACTCCTACTAGGGCTGCAAAATCAAAGCCAACATTTAGTTTAGTTCCCCGGTTTTAAATGCATAGGACAGGTGCCTAGGTTTGGTACAGTAAATTTCTAATTAATGAACACTCATTAATGGACATACTAAAGAAAAAACAGTTTGACTGTCTCAAGATACAAAAAATGATGTAAGAAAAAAGTCTAGATTTTATTTCTCATTTTTAGAGGCACCCAAAGTCTCTACACATTCCACTTAAATCCTGTTCCATGGTTCCTCACAGAATCACCTGTAACATGGAGATTAAGCAGTTAACTAAACCACAAAGGAATTCCAATGGTGACAAAAAAGAACATACTGTGACTCCAAAGCTTTCTGATAAAAAGAAAACAAAAGAAATGCAAAATACTCTGCAAAAAGGTAAGTAATAATTTCTGATGTGCGCAATAATCTCAGCACGTGCTAACATCTTACACATGCTAACATGCCCCACTTAGTACATTAGTAATACTTTATGGTTTAACATTAGGAACATATTTAGGTAAACAATTAATTAAGACTAAAGCCATATTTCCAAGTTATTCCCAAATTCTCATACCCATAGGGTTCTCATTGTGTGCAGCTGAGTTCACCATCTTTTCAGAGGTACCTTCTCTGAGGACTGTTATCAAATATTCATCACAAAGAGACTTAAACCTGCTCATCTAGGAGCACCAGCTTAGTTCATGCTGGATCATAACAAAGCCCAGCTCCCAAGTAAACCTTGGATGGATTATTGATGAGAACTGGAAGAGGGGACTAGCACCACTTGGGCAGCAGAGACAATGAGAAGAGCAGCAACCCTGATGCCCAACAGAAACTGGGGTTTATCGTGGCACCAATTGTAAAGTACAGGCTAAAATAGAAGTCACACAGGCCAGAGCCTGTGCTACACCCACAACAAAACCTGCAAAATATGGTTTGTTGTAGCTGAAAGAGCCTCACAGCTGAAAATGAATCTTCTTACCTGGCAGAACTTTTCATGCACAAGAAGACTGCTGGAGCCTCTTCTTACAGTCAGGTTCCACGGTTTCAAATAAACCAATTTTTTGTAAAAGCAAACAAACCAGTTCAAATCAAGAAAAACAAAGCAAAAGAAGAAAATAAACAACCATAAAACAAGCAATAAACATTGCAGCAATGCTCAGTCAGAAATCCTTATCTTAAAAAGCCTTTCATTATTGAAAATGGCAACTATTTTTAAAGAGTGTCTAGAGATGTTTTTAATGCATATCTGTTGAAAGTAAGAAGTTGAAATTATTTGAAAAACTGGACTGATTTTTTTCCCCTGAGAAATGCTGTGATATCTTTTTGTTTGTTTTCTGTTATTGTTTGTTAAAGCTGTTTATTCCTTTTTCTTCTCATTATTGATTTAATCAAAACTTAAGCTTTTCTCTTTTTTTTTTTATTTTTTAACAGAATCTTCACGAAATAAAAAGCAGCCAGGAACCACGTGGTTCTGAGAGTTTCATGAGATATTAAGGTTGAAGTCATTGCTGAGAATCACACCAAAGATTGAAAATGTGGCCCTTGCAGTGACTCCTGTGACAGACCCAGCTGCTGGCTGTGTTATGCAATCCCTCACTATAAAATTAGGACAGGGTTGTTTTGTTGTTTTGTTTGTTTTTTTTTTTTTTTAATGGGGAAAAAGCAGCAAATATTCCTCAAAACAATGCCCTGAATCTAGGGCCAGATAGGTCTTAGATAAACGCCTCAACCTCTAGGCAAATTCACGCTGCATCTGTGAAACACTCAAATTATTTTTCACAAGAGCTTATTCCAGCAAATTTTCACATGCTATAAAATAAATCTCTTCAAAATGCAAACAAAAAAAAAAGTTTTGTCAGTTGTTGGCATTACTGAGAAAGAGGGCAGAGACATATATAAATCAGTCATTAGATTAATCATGTCACAGACAATACACTAAACAAGCATTTCATTTCCTTGATGACAGTTTGATGGTTACCTATTACTTTTTATAGAGTGTTAAATGCAATGTCCTCCAATTAAACTATTTACAAATATCTGTAAAGCTAATTATCTTTTGATCATTAATCTGGCTTCTCTGCATGTTTATTTGTTTTCAGAGACAGTTATCCACATTACAACAGCCAAGCACCCAAGATCAGCATAGCACAGTGTTTTTCAGATTTTTTCCAGGCTTTTGCCTATTTCCTGATGCCATATGACAGATCTGTAGCACTTTATGCTCTGATTTACCAGGAGTATCCAGCTGAAAGCTTTGCAAACAATGTTGATTTTGAAGGTCAAAGAAATTACAAAGATATTCACAATTTCATTAAATCTTAAAAATATTCTGATTGCTCTTTAGTTTTGAATTCAGGGTTTGGATTTAATTTTATTTAGCATTCATATTTTTAAACTACTTTTCTGAACTGGAAATCATTCAAGGCTTTTGTGTGTGTGTGTATGAGAAAAAGAATAGAGGTGAGATCATTATTAGAATTTAACATTGTTTTCCTCCTTAACATCAGGAAAACCTCGTATTTTGCATTGAAAAAGAAGAAAACGTTATGAAAACAGGAAAAGCAGCTTCACTCATTTTAAAGCGTAGATGATCACAGACAGATGAGATAACACAGAATCAGTTGAGTTATGACAGAAAATCTTTAAATACCTAAGAGGTAGGAAATGAATTAATTTTTGTTTTCCTCTCAGACTTTTGACACAAGTACATCTGACCAAACTTCTCATTTGAAACCAGTATTTCATTGGCAATTTTGATGAATTAACAAAGTCTATGCAATTGAGCAGTACACTGTGTATTAATTTAAAAATATTATTTAAAAATGTCCTCAAACTCAGGCTACTACACGTTTCACCTCAAATGAATTTTCAGTCAGTGAAAATAAAATTTAAAAAAACCCCCGTGTAATGCTAATAACATTAAAAATTATCTCCTGCCACATCTTTCCAGAGACCACTGATTTTCAACCTGAAATACAAAATGTTTCAAACTCACATCTATGTTGATATTGACCCAAAATTAAAGATCAACAGTGATAAACAGTGGCATAAGAGTCACAACACAAAATCTAGTCCTGTTTGAATGGGACAGCACTTCCACATATTCAATTTATAGGATTATTAGGGTGTGTAGGCTATATACAAACAAAAAGGTCACAGCTCTCTCCTTTTATAGAGTATTTGTGCACAGTTTTACGGATTGAAAATTTTTTGAGCACACCTTTGGTTTGTTCTACAAGGTACCTGAACACGTTTTTTTTTTTTTTTTAAAACAGCACAAATATCTCACATAAGCTGTGACACTTTTCAGAGGAGTTTCTTAAAGCACACTGTGAATTTGGTATTAAACAATTCCATATGTTTGCCTCCAATTTGTGGCTAATTACAGCTAGACTTTTAGCACCTTCTCCTCTGTCATGAACCTTTTAGAAAATGACTGAAGAAAAAAATCATGGAGTTCAGGAACCTGCAGTTGTTAAATATGCAGGTTTTACAAACATCAAGGCAATCTCAGGGATTATTTTAGCATCTTTTTCTCTTTTCTCACTAGCAGCAATGCCAATATGAGATCATCAGGTGCTACACAATAATTCTATCACCACCTTACAGACTTCTCTGTATATCTAATTACATGGACTTTTCTGTAACAGACTGAAAAATACTTTTAATAAAGTATATTTTCAAAAAAAATTATTGATAAATGATAAAATAAGCATTATTCTTAATTTTAAAAGTATGTCACTTAATTTTGTATTTCTTGTCAATGGATTCCACAAATATTTGGATGTGTTCCTCTCAGAAAAACTTTTTAAAATTTATATAGTCTCTACAAGTTATAAATATACTGACAAATACTCTAATAACATTAACATTGAAAAATGTCCTGTATCAAACCATCATCAAAGGCTAGGAAATGTTCCATTGCTACTAACATATCACAAAACTGATAAAATCAATTAATGGTTGCACTTTATTTGTGAAAATTATTAGGAATGGAATTTCCCTCTGGTGATGAAAGTTTTAATGCTTTTTTGCTGGTGGGAAAAGTTCAAAATTCTGATGGTTTGAAAAAAAATAGGCAGAAGTGATAAACACTACTGTGTCCCATCTTCAATTCCTCCAAAAAAGATATCTTTAAAATACTATGAAACCATAATGCAGCATGTTTTGGAAAATTATACTTTACAACACACAACAAGGCAAAACTGTGAAATATCCCTGCAACGTAAGAATTGCATGTTTCAACAGGATCATTTCCTTCCCTGGCAGAATTATGGAGCACATTGCAGGAACCAAATGCAGCATTATCTGTGATTATTGTAATGGGAAGTTTTGATAGAAGTTGCAATTGTTCGTTCTATTCCACCCCTCTTCCACCCTTGTTAAAAAGTGTGGCAAATGAGAGAAGCCCAGGCTTTCTGATGAAGAGGTAATGATGGCTACATGCAGATGAAAATTTATTATCCTACCTTTGGTTTTCCCTTAAACAGACATCTTTAATGTATTCTTCCTCCTGAGCATCCCACTGCCACCTAATCTGTAGTCTTAACAGTCTAAACAAACAACTGCTTTATTAATATTAACAAGATATTTCAATATTTATAACACACAGCAAGAATAAGGGGAAGTGAAATGATGGGCAGCTCAGCATTCAGGTGCTGAATCTAAGTGACTGAGAAAGCACATTACAAATGGGTACAAATGGATGCCAAAAAAAGAAAAGCAGGAGAGAGGCAGAAGGAACGTCTTTTGACTATGCTAGAGAGCATTCTGCTTTCTAGATATGCTCAGGTCTGCTCTGGCTTTTGGTGAGAAGTGTATTTCAATTCTACTTTTATTATACGTACTCCTATCATTTTAATTTTGCATTAAGACCTTGACATGCAAGAATTTGTAACACTTTACAGGTATTTTCAACAAATGTCACTGATCAGGAACTACACTTTCCTATTCGAGTATTCTAATGCTCCATAAAGATCTGGGAGTCAAAGTAGGTCAAAACCCAATGCCAGATTTCTTTACATAAACACAAACAAGCAATCATCTACATTGTCGCCTAATCACCCTGAAGTGTCTTATCTTAATAAAATAAACTGATTTTTCAAGTTTTGCAGTAAAAGTCCAGCTTTCCAAGGTCATCCCAAAAACACTGAACAAGTCTCACAGGACTTGATAAGTATTTTGACCTGAAAGTAGGTGACTGAATTCCATTCACCAGACATATGATGGAAACCACTCCCAATAACAAAGACCCAACAAGATTCCTGTGTGCAGTCAAAACACTGAGGCTGCTTTACTCACCGTGTGCATAAAGTTCAGTCTCTTTCATCGAGGACTCTCTGCTCATTCTGACTCAAAATCCAGATGTTAGATCCATGTCAGGCAGTGGGATATGTCCTGAAGTCCAGCAGAATGGTGCCAGCTCCTACAACCAAAGGTTAGACCCCAAATGTCCAAGCCCACAGTGCCTGCTTTTCCTTTCACCTTCCCAAAGGACACAGCAGCCTCCCATCTGAGGGGTTATGACACCTGAGTCAGCTGTCTCCTCACCCTTTTTACTCTCTGGAGAAAGTGAGCAACAGGATAAGACAGGTAGGCTCTCCTTCACAATATGGAAAATAAATCCCTGATGGAAATAAATCCCTTAGGATATATGTTCCCTGATTAAGTGAAATTTTGTCTTAAACTTGCAAAGAAAGTCTTTGTTTCTTCTCATAACTTTGCACATCAAATCAAGATCCTCTCTTTGAGTTGGATCCCACCAGAAGGGAAGCCACTCTTTCCATCTCTTTATTTAATTTGTAGTAATGTTACTTATCTAATGCATGAAGAAAGTTGCTGCTCTTTTTCTTTTTTTTTTTTAGGCACAGGTACTTTCCCAACAAAGAAAAGACTTTCATACCTTCTTGGGTTGATTGTTTGGGTTGGTTTTTTTTATCTTTTCAGAGGATGCAAACATAACCCTTTTTCAGATAAAACAATGAATTCTGCTATAAAGAAATGAAGAGCATTCTCTCAGGTTTTGAGCACGCAGCTCCTTTGTCCAACACACCTAGCACAACTCTGGAACAGGATTTCTTTTTATTTTGTGAAAGATTTTAATACTGCAGGAAAAAGAAACTAATTGTATTCAGTTTAGCATGATTGCCAGTTTTTAGCACAAAACCAATCATTACAAGAGCAAAATGAGACATACATTGAATATGCAACAAATGAAAACTGAATTACACCTTTAGAGAGTATCTGCAGTACACAGCCAAACCACTGTGCCTAAATATGTTATTTGGACAACTTCTACTTAATTTTATTATTTTAGAGTTTTTATATACCACTTAAGCAGCTCTAATTGCAGCCTGTTTCTGAACCTCTTGCTCCTAGATCAGAGAGAACAAGTAGATACTGACAAAAGCTCCTCTGCTCAAAGCTGTTCTGCTTCAGAGGACACGTATCCACATTCAGGGAATCCTGAACTTGAGTTAGTAGGATCAATATTTCAAGTCAGTATCAACTGTGCCTGCAGAGATTCAGAACCAAAGCTTCCTCACATCCTTGCAGTCAGACATTTGGGAAAGGAGCTTATTCTGCTGTGCAGGCATGCCTCTTGTCTCACAAACTCTTTTCTTTTTTTTTGTCCTTCAGCTGTTTTGCCAAAGACAATCATCACCAAACCTGCTTGTACATTGTTACTTACCATCATTTCCTTCCTTGCTGCTGTGCTATGCAAAGGGCTAATTATGTATCAGTTTCTGCAATTCTAATGTAGGAAGTACAACCACTTGGAATACCTTGATGACTGTTCAAAGCTAATTTTGGAGGCGCACATAGTAATTATTTTTTTTACAAAATTATGTCAGCTATATAAAAATATTAACTTGAGGAGAAAGTGAATAGCACAGAAATGGCAATAAACTACAGAATTTTACATACCTAATTAACTGGTTTAAATCCAGTGAAACTAGATTAAAGCTAACACTCATGTGAAGGCTATTATAAACATAATCAACATCCAACTATTTCTCTTCACTCAGACTTGTCCCATGTGCCCATATCCATGGCCAGCTTCCATCCTGCACTACTTATTTCACATTGTTGTGTGCAGTGCACAGGTCACCTTTTGGAAGGCTGACAGATTCTTGTCAGGTGGATATTTCCTGCTTGTCCTACAAGAGTTTAGAGGGTGGTAGCAGGAGGTGGCAAAGCCTACACATCATGTAGACCAATTTCCCAATGTGGAAGCTGTTTCCACAGATAACCACAGCTTAGCATTTTTCATCCCAAGGCTCACAGAAAACCTGCTTCCCCTGTGCCACCACATGTTAAAATGTCAGACATGATCTGACAAGAGGACCAGGTTGCCCACAATAAATTAGGAAGTAGTGCTGCCAGGTGGGAGAGTAATGACTAGGAAATATTGCCACAGCAGGGCTACATGTTGGAGTAGGCTTAGAGTAAAATATCCTGTAACAACCCATGAGTTCTTTCCTTTTTCCTGACAGTTAAGAGACAAATGACCAAACTTTGACTCTAGAACAACAGTTTCTGAAGACAAGAAATGTTTATCCATCTTAGCTAGAGCTAAAAATAAGGAACAAGCATTTGAGAGTTGCAATGCTGGATAATTGCTTGATAAATTACGTTAATAAAAATAATCTGTCCTCTAGCTCTTGCTTTCTTTCACTGCCCATACACAAAATGGACAGAGTAGTATTGGTATGATGAAGAATGAATTTTTACACTGGAGCTATTTTTATCATAGCTTTGGTGTAAACAAACAACTTCAGCTTCAAAACTACCATTTTGCCCTCTTTCACAAAGAGCAAATCAAGTGGAATTGCTTTTAACAATGCTTATTTGTATTGCAAAATGAGGCTTTTATTATTTCCAGTAAAATAAACTGAATCAGCTATTCTGCAAAATTTTCTGTAGCACATTTATTTTTTTCTAAAGAGAGGGATATTCCAATCTCATTTGAGAAAACCCACCCATGTACTCTAAACCCAAACTTGTTTGAGAGAGAAGTTAAAGGTCATTTCTCAGTAAATGTTTAGGGAAGGATTAGAATCATGTTAAAAGCCTAATTTGTTGCTTTCCTGGAAATGCTGTTTTCAGCTCCAAGCATAATTTTGAACGAACTGCCTTGTCATTGGCACAAAAGATAATTATCCCAGTCCCACCCAAAGAACTGAGTCTGAGCCAGCAGGGACAGCTGAGCTCAAAATTAAACAAATACTATGTTGAAACTGAAGATATCGTACCATGTTTCCAGTAAGATCTTATTGAGTTTTTAGCCACTTTTAAACACTCTAGAGGGTGTCACGTGCCACTGACCTACAAGCATGGTGTAGGAAAGGCAAAACTAAACACTCTTAGCCTGTTAAAAGTACGAACAAAACTTTTACACAAGTTTCATTCAGAGGGGCCAATGGAATGCACTACCTATAATCAATGCCCTCCATGCCATTAGAACATGTCAAGCCTGCAAATTATCTAGGTGATGGCATTTTAAGAAAGCTCATGGTCAAGAGCAACAAGTGAATGACAGTAAAAACTACAGAACTAAACAAAATTAACAGCATAAAAAATATAGGGCCATTATGTAACTTGTTTCTTGTGGAAAACTTTGTCCCGGCCCTATGCAATGTCAGAACTGGGTGGGTACAGAAGCAGAATAAACTATTATGTTCAACCCTAATGACTGCTTAGGCTGATCCCAGTTTTAAAAGAAGTGATTTTTTTTTTTTAATTTTAGCTAACTCATTGTCAAGATAACATCCTTTATTAAAGAATCATTTAAAATGGAGTCATTGTGAGGTTTAATTTAGAAACTCATCAAAAGTCAAGCCTTAACATGAAAACTAGATTCACAAATCCAACACTTAGCATTTGCAGAGACAACATCATTTCTTTTCCATTAAAGTTAATTATTTGTATGCAAGAAGTCTTTTCAAAGCTCAAAGGAAGTATTAAACCCAGTAATCAACATGTCCTTGAAATTTATCATCTTTTAGACAGTCAACTGCAGACAAACAACATATGCTTATGTCATACAGATTCAAAGAGTCTCTAAAGTCCCAACACACTGGAGGTATGGGAAGATGCACACATTTTATTCAGTTAATTGTACCTTTCTCTTACTCACCTCCACATATCCTGGAAGAGAACATGTAATTTAAAGTATACTGTTGCCCAGTCAGCATGGTGGAAAAAAAGCTTAATATTCAGGTTCTTTGACAAGATCAGACAGGCAGCAAGAGCAGTACCTGCAATAGATATGAGAGATCATCTGAACTTTTAGTTTGACAAATATTTCATCAAAATATAAGTTGAAATTCAAATTCTAGGCATGGTAAAAGATTGCTTTATGGAGGCCCTAGTCAGGAAGTAAAGGAAGAAGCTTCTAACCAGGTCCTGACTCAGAACAAAGTGTGGCTCAAGAGCTGTGATTAAAGATCTGCCCTGTATAACTCAAGCAGAAAAAAACATGCCTAGGTTGGACATCCATAGGAGTAAACAGACTTGCAAAGTTTGCTATTGCTTGGTAGCGCAAAATGTGAAAAGCAGAATAACAAAGAATAAGGAAGTTGTTCAAATCTGTGAAGGACAGTCAAAAGTTTTGAGTAGTAGGCTCAAAATTGTTTAAAACCATATTAGAGGCATAAATCATAGGTACAACAATTGTGAAAAAAATTATGAAGTTCAGAAAATCTAGTTAAATATCAAAGTAGGAAAAGGCAGTAAAAATCCATAAGTCTGCTTTCAAATAGTGAAGATGTGTGCAAATGAGGAAAATAGAAAGGTTCTTAATTTTTAGCAGGTTTTAGTAGGCTAAACATGAGTTTGAAAAACAGCTTTCAAAGAACTAAAACCAGATAATACAGACTAAAATATTTTTAAATTTTCAAACACGTAAGAAGAAAGATGCCTGCAAGAAGACCACAGAAAAAGTAGAACATTTAAGCATAACAGGAATATGCGAAGTAGATAATGCTAAAGCTATTTTTTTAATCTTTGGATCCACTTACGTAACTCTTCTGAAAAACCTTCCTTTCAAGGTAAATAGCAGTGATCCACGCCAAGCTGAAATACTGGTAGAAGATATTAAGTTGACAAAATGATTTTTCAGTAACAGATGGGATAGTATTCAAAAGGAAATCAAGGGTTAAACGGCTGATCTCTTGCTCATAATAAATAATTGAATTAGTGAAGTTTAGAATAAAACACATTGTGAAGGTTCAATACAGCTCTTCTAAAGAGAAATATTTCCTTCCCAATTATAGGGTCTTTTGAAGAAACAATCAAGCATAGAGATAAATCAGATTTGCATCTCATCCCATTGGAATGCCAAAATGTGTCTCACAGATTCCAAACTGAACAATTCTAAGCATAGGATGATGGCAAATGTCCTCACACAGTTGGGAAACAGAAACTTAAAGAAAAGTGAATAGATTTTACAGAGCCAGAAATGTCTAGTGGGGAGTTATGAGTTATACTCGTAACTCATGAGTTGATACAGAAACCTGGATGAACAAGGAAGGATGCAGTGTGTTGAGGATGCTGACATATCCACAGCAGCAAAAAAAATGACTGCTTTCAATGAACAGAGAAACTTGGAAGATTCTGCTTTGGGCCAATAAAATTCATCATAGATAAATTAAAAACTATTTCTGTATGGAAAAAAAACCAACAAACCAAAACTCTAAAAATGCTTTTAAAAGCTCTGCCCAATCAGGTACATCAAAAAAATGATCAATGGAAATAAAAATAAAAAAAAAGAAGAAAGAAAGAAAAAAAAAGTTTGTGACTAATTGGAAAAAGAAAACAAGTCAGATTTCATTATGACTATGTAGAAAGCTATGCTGTACCTTCCTGTTAAATGCTCTAAGTCCTCACATCAAAAAGGACACACTGAAAATGAGAAGTCCTACAGGAGAATGGCAGTGATTATCAAGGTAAGAAATGTTTCTGTACAAGAAGTGACAAAGCAGACTAGGACCTTTCATCCTGAAAAAGACATGGCAGGGTGAGGGGTACATGGCACAAATGCACACATCCATCCATGAGCAGAACGTGCACAGCAAGCAATGACCTTGCTCTCAGCCCAAAAAGAGCTGCAGTGCATAAAAAGTGGAGTACAGATAAAGGGAAAGTACAATCCTTTGAAGGTGATAAAATGCAAAGTGTTATTACTCTCTAGGAAAGCCTCTGACCAGAGGCCATGGGATTTTTGGGGGAGCATTCCAGGGAATGCCATTACACTTTTGCCATATCCTGGAGATCCACTGCTGGCCTTTGTCACACACAAACTGCCAGGCATGGTCTGAACTGATCTGTTCTCTCTCATGTCACTTCTGAAACACTGAGACCATTCACTACATCCACACTGAATGCAATATTTGACTGTAGCCTCCATGAGGGTGAGTTTTCTCATTGTACATCTAATGTACTCAGAAAAAAGACAGAACTAGATATATTTATTGACTAAATACATAAGAAACGCCTGGAACAGTATTTCATGTCAGTTGGCACAATGAGCAAAATGTATTTACTGAAAATCTCTTACCTTTCTTTCTAATCATTCAGGTGTTGCCCAATCACTTGAAAAGAGTTGATAGCATCAGGCAGATTTCCAGCTGTGCTTTATCTGAAACCAGGAAATAATGTGTACGCTTGCTCATGTAACAATGAACAAGCAATTAACAGAATCAAGACAGTTTCCAAATGGATCCTGTCTCTCTTCACGTATCAGTGGTGAACTAAAAAAAATCTGTAGCTATTTTTATCTATCCTCCTCTTTCTCTAGGGCTGATTTTAGTTCATTGGTTCAGAATTACTGTGCTCCTGACAAGGTGAAGTGAGCTCCCAAAACTATGGGAGCTGATAAAATTCACAGTAAATAGGAATGTTCAGATTATCCACTCTAACACCTGCATCACATTGTTTTATACTTGTGAACAAAAACTCTTTAACAGATGTTCCCATATATATGAATGCTTCTGTAGAGGCAGTTAAAACTGCTTAGAAAGCCTGTCATAATCCACTAGCCATAAGGGAAAATGGAAAATAAAAGTTTTAATAGGTGGTACTTAAGGTACTCTTCAATGTATTGGCTCAAAAAAAAATCCTAAGAATCTTTTATTAGATTTTTTAAAATAGCAATTATCATGCAATGATGGTAAAAATGACTGAAGAAATTAATTTAAAAGTAATTATTTTAAGTATTATACAACTGTATTTCTACAGCTGGAAAAGACATTTTACAAAAAATGAAGGAAGCACACAGCCTTTGGAACTCATCTCTCAGTAACTTAGAAGCTGACTCCATCATCTCCGATTTCTCCTCTTCCTCTCAATAGTACAATTATATTCTGTAAATCTCTCAGAATTTAAGAAGAAAATGGACCAAAAAGGAAAGATTTAAAAGAGTTCTGTCTTAGAAATATCAACCTTCCTTTTCAATATGAAATCCTGGAACAGTAAGGAAAAAAATAGCAAATTTAGCCAGGAGACTGTATCACTTAGCTTGGCATAACTGCTGATTCTGGCTGTTCTCGTGGGATTTAGGAGGTGTGCTGGGGGTCTCACAGAAGAAAAAGAAAAGAACAAAACAACAGGATCACTGTGTGAAATAATTCTGAAAATATTGGAGTTTTTTGTTTTGTTTTTCTCTAATTTCATCATAGCTTGTTTCTGTTGCATTTATGCTTTCACAACATTTTAGTTGATTTGACCCTTTTGATACCATACACCTCATTGCAATAAAAAGGGATGCATTTCTCGGTGAGGAAATGACAAAGCTGTGGCAGCTTCCCATAGAGGTTGTTAAAACAGAGTTGATGAAACATTCTGTTTGTTGTTTGGTAGCTTAGCTACTTCATCAAGCATTCTGCTTATTTCCCCTCATTACTGGGATTATGCCTTTCAGCTATGGAGACCAAGAACATTAATATATGATTTAGGCAACAAGAATATTAAAAGTGTGTGTGAATGAAATACTGACTAGGCTAAAAAGAAAATGGGACAATGCTGAGCATCCTCCTTCTCCTGGTACATCATGCAGATAGCAGAGATTGTTTTAAAGATACATGTCCAAAACAAACAATAAGGCCCCCCCCTTTTTTTTTTTTATGTTAGTAGAAGCTCTACACAGCCTTTACACCTGGAAAATAGGGAAATAAATGAAAAATCTGCATTTTTCCGTCTCCTGAATGATACAAAGAATAACATTTTATTTTATAATTCCTTGATCTTTAGTTTCTATCACACCATTACATTTTGGGGCTTTTCCTGACTTGTTGATTGCAATATCCCTGATCCTAAAAGAAAAGAAACCTCCTATCCAGACACACACCCCAATAGCAACAATTAGTCACGTTTCAAAGTACCTGGTAGTACCATTCCATGATGAACACAAAGAAGACCATATGTCTGAATAGACAGGTACATAATGAACATTATTAATATAGGATTGAAGTGCAAGAACAAGAAAACTTAATGTGACTTAACCCTTTCATCCCAAGCAACCTGATAAAAAACACAGTTGATTTTTCAAATTGAAATCAAAGCATTTTTCAAGGCTCTGAATGGATGGTTTTACTTTTTCTGAGCATGTTTCTTTTTTATTTCTAAAAGACAAAGAGTAAATTCATTTCCATCTCATTGACTTTTTGCATTTTATGTTAAGAAACCAAGCCAAGTAATAACTTCAAAAATTCCTAAGCATTCAATGGATTAGTAAAATGAATCAGGATTGTCATCACTGTTCCTGCTAAAGGTAATGTTAAACAAAACTCCCATGATCCTTAATGAGATAAAATTAGATCAATGCTGAAAGTTTCCATTCCTATGAAGCGAAAAAGCACAACAACACCAATATTTTTGCTATAAATCCAAAGCCGATTAAAAAAAGTCTACCATGCTTTTCCTGGGATGTTCAGGCACAGAAAAGAGAACATGGTTGGGCCAGGGAGAACAGCACCTTTTCCATAAGCAGCAGGGAACAATCGCGGAATGATGATGCTCCAAGGAAAGCACAGATCGTCCTATCATTCAGACCTTGATGAAAGCAAAAGATACAAGTCTGGCAAAGTGACAAAATATGTGGGACACGTAGATTTTAAGCATTTTTGTCAGCTCTTCCATGTCTGTAGTTATGATCAGATGTACAGATGGAGAACACAATGCTAAAGCATGATGAGTGAAGATGAGCTTTAATCAAGGTTAAAAAATGGAGATGATCTAGAAAGTATACAATATTAGAAGAGCACCAATTTTATGGTTTAATGGATTGCTGTTGCACCCAGGAGGCTGTTCTTGCTGTTCTTATCCTAAATAGCAGGCTCCAACAAATACTTTATATCTATACATACACACATATATATACAGAGAAACACATGTGTCTGTATTTATTAATATGTAAATTATTTCTTTTTTCCTTAAAAATAAAAATAGAGTTTTCTCTAGCTCCTGTTAACTCTGAATTTCTTACAGCCCTCATAATAGAAATTTACCTGAAAACCTGATTTAGAAAATGCAAATCTTTAAGACTTACAGATCTTTAGGAAACATCATGAACAGACCTGTGATAGAGATGGACAAAGACATAGAAAACTTGAAGTCAGATAAGCAAGGAGTATCATAACTGTGAATGACCTTAAAAACAAAGAAAAGCGATCTGAATTGAAATTGCTATGAACTGGAAGCCAAAAGACGGATTTGAGGAATGCAGATATTATTGAAAAGGTAATAAAAATAAACAAGATTAGTACTGAAAGTTGTAATACTATGGTTTTGATTGACAGGTAAGGATGGTTCTATTCCATCAACATGAGAAAAAAAATATAGAATTTGGAAGGATACAGGAGAAAATTAAATTCTGGATGGATAGAAAGACTGTAGGAATCCAGATGCTATAGAGGTTACGGGGCAGGGGGAAAAAAGCCTGGAAAGATGAGGATAAATTTGTTCTGGAAATATAATTTTCAGATTACTACATAGCTTGGGAATGTATCCAGTAATCAGACTTAGTGTTACAAAGACAGATTGCTCCAATAAGTCTTACTGTGTTATTGTATCTTCCTTGATTTTCTGGGAAGCAGGAGAAATCAAAAATTTATCCCAGAAAAAATATCCTTCTTTCAAATTGCACCTGGATATCCTATGAAACAAAGCTTATTCACAGGCTTGCTGTCTACCTTCCTGGTGAAAACCTTTTCAATAAATCACCTAAAGCCAGCAATGTAAGTCTGGTTGCATCAGAAACATGAAGTCTGAGAAAATCAGCTTCTGGGTAGGAAAAACAAAATTTTATCCCTGCAGAAGGAGCAACTCTTTGAGCTCTCATTCATCAGCTGGTCAATCAAACAGCCATACATATTCATTTCAATAAATTAGCTCAGTAGCAGCCTGAAAGAAGTCACAAAGTACATTTTTTTCCATCTGGGGATTTGGACACATGGGAAGGTCAAGGTACAGTGGAAGAATATAGGGAGTAGAGGACAAGAGGAAAAAAAGAGAAGGAGCAGGAAAAAAAACACCTATTAGGTACAAACCCTTAGAAACAGAGAATCACGAGTTGCAATGCTCACAAAACAACTTCCTTTAGAAGATTCTCCCTTTGAGGTGTGTATAAAAGAGAAAACAAATAAAAATATCTGTTACTCTCTTTAAGAGTAGTTTTTCATTCTCCAGTGTTCATGACTTAGATCACTTACAGACACATCAGAGTTCAGATTTTCTCACTCTGCATCCAGCACATTTGTATTGGGCACCTCTACTGCTTCAAGTTTCCCTTTGCCTTGAATGTTTCCTGAACTGTATGAGACAAGATTCCAGTTTAGATAATTAGAGCAGATATAGACTAAAAATTCCAGGCCCCTTGTGCTCATTCTGAGAACCTGTCAAGGAAGCAGGTCCAGTCCCACCATCCTCATTTTCCCAACATCCAATGGCTGTTCTTTTGTCACCTATTGAAGTAACCTGATGGAAGTCAATAGTTCTTAGTTAAGAAAAGGTGTTATTCTATGAGCTGGGCTGGTACTGCCAAAACACCCAGAAGTGCTGATTAAACTCTGCTGTAATAGACCTCTATAAAGTTTAGTCACCCAACTAGTAAAGCAATTTTTGGTAAACATTACATTGTACAGAGACTAAAAGAGTTTCAAGTTCCTGTTTCTGAAATAGAAACTGCAAAATCCATACAACTCCACCTAATTGGTGTTTTGATTTTTTTTTTAAAGTATAAAAGACAATCTTTATAAAAAAATTGGGTTTTAATTTACTTGTAACATTAATTGATGTTGCCTGGTAAGAGTTTGCATACAAAATATGTACAGTATCACACATTTGTATGCCCAATCCTCAATACATATATTATTCAGTGACTAGGAGCAAAATCCACTTCAGAGTAATGAATTAACCACCCAAAGATAAGGAATCAATGCAGTTAAAATGACTGAGCGCACACTTAATGATACTCTCATGATCCAGATCTGGTATTTGGAGAAACAGAAAAATTCTGTTAATTTCTTGATGAAGTATAAGACATTTACAGGTCAATAAAATGTGAGTGCCCTTCCACTTCAGTTAAGCAAATACTCGTTTGTAGTTAGAAACAAAGACTGGCGTTGGGGAATGAACTTTGTTTCAGTTCAACAGCTGCATGCTTACACCAAAACAAGCATTCTGCATCCTCATTGATTTTATTGAGACTTGGCAAACTAAGCTCTGATTTATATTCAGATTCTAATGAAGGTAACCAGATATTGTTACTATTGGAATGCACAAAGACCTTCTTTTGTGTTCCCAAAATCCCTTCCCATATACTATGTACTAACACTGCACTTAACTTGTTATTTTGGAGGTCTTGGTGGTGGGGAAAGTATTTACAGGTGGTGGAGGAAGGGCAGTGAAGATTATGCTGGAATGCTTTTAGCCCTCATGTATTACACATTTTTGGAGGTGTTATAAAGGGGTGGGATTAGCATTTACATCACTGCAGATTTCAGGAATTAGATAACATCTTTAAAGGATTTATGACACCTCTTGGGCTTCCCAGCTATCAGGTAAAATTTTTATGCAGAGATGTCCTGTATCAATCTTGAATAGATAAAGTAAATTTATTTCCTATTCTAGGTAAGGGATCTGGGTCAACAATGTTCCTCCATTTTCTAGCAATTCACTTGCTCAATATTTATATTACCCCTGTTTTACTCTTTCAAGCGGCCTGTAGAACAAGTCTGTTTCCTCTACACAGTCACTTTTCAAGAATACTTCACAATTCACAATTTTGGTGTTCATCTTTTAGTGGATGAAGCCTGCAGTTTCCATCCTAAGCTAACTCTGTAGCCATTTTTAAATCCACTTAATTCCAAAAAACATTCCCAGTCATTAAACTGGAGCTGAGGAAAAAATCCTGTATAGTCAGACCATGCTATAAAGAAAGACTTAAGGTGTGGGATTTTGGAAACCTTTTAGTAGCTTCTAAACCACAGAAAACAAATCTCACCTCACTCTGGTGCCTTTTTGTGCTATCAAGAACACAGAGCAAACAGGGGTAAATATTTTGATATCTGAAACCCAAATTCAGAGGCTCAGGGTCTGGTGCAATCAAATCCTTGCTCTGGAGAATGGCTCACATTTGATAGAGCTTCACCTTGCCCTGGGGGTGTGCAGGATGGCAAAAGAACTTTCTTTATCTATAAAACAGTTTGATTGTTCTGGAATATTTGTTGTTACATCGTTAAATATTTCATTGTTGTAGAAAAACTGAAGATATTTTGTTGAAATTTTAATGGATTTCGTACTTTGCCTGCTCAGGCCAGCAATTCACAGTTATTTAAAACCACCATTTATGACATGAAAACAGCTGTTAAAATTTTTATCCAGACTGCAGAATGTTGCCACTAACAAAATCACTTTTTTTCAACTTTTGTTTAGTCTGCGGTATAATAATATATTCTAGTGTTATGAAGACCACAGCATCCATTAACCAGGCTTATGTACACAATGTTATACAAATAATTAATTCACTGAATTAGTCCTCAGAGTTATCCAACATTTCAGCTTCAAGATTCCATTTATGGTACACAAGGCATTGCAGCTTGAACACATCTCACATTGTTTTTACTTTAGATTTGTATCCTCCTCCTCATGTGCTGCATAAATTTAATTCAAGATTTCTCAGTTACAAACAACAGTGTAAACACGAGTATTTTGAGGTAAAGAATCTACATTTTACCCTCTAAGAGAATTCAGTTGCAAGGATTCACTGCTGTTACGGAATGAGACCAAGAGTAGAATTTGTCCTTTTGTCTAAGAACTTTTAAAAGCTGAAACTTTTTGTGATTTTAATCAAAGAGCAAAAGTATTAATCATTCTATTTTTATACGGAATTTGGGCTTTAAGTCTTGAGTGTCTGAAACTACAAAAGCATCATGGAAATTGAACTACTGTGGATAAAACATGATGAAAAGAGCTTTTTTTAGGGTTTGTATGTTTGGTTGGGTTTTCTCCCTTTTTTCCCCTTGCCCCCAAAAAGTGTCTACTGATTAAGAGCTTTCTGAATATTTAACAGTTTAATTTTGGCATATAAGGGGAAAATTAGTATTAGACTCCAAGAGTCAGCTTCCACATTCAATTATATCAGTCTTCCCCAATTTGAGAGATTGCTCATAACCTAAAACTAAAAAAAAGTTAGACTTATACAAGAGGCTTCAAAGAATGTGTATAACACAGAAAGGATAGAGGACAGAATTTAGGAGACAATAAAAATTTAATTAATTAAAAAGAGCAAGCTGAGCGGATTTAGCCACTAAGAGAATAGAACTCTACACTGGGAGATGCAAATGTCAATGCCGATGTCACACCACTACATTCTCCTATCTCTGCACTCAAAACCAGAAATTATCCAAAAACACCTCCCCATTCTTTTTTTAAAGGGTTGCATTATCATGATTAAGACAAAATAAAACCACAGACTTAAAACCAACAGAAAATGTAAATAATTAATACGTCTTACAGTGCATGACCAACACGGCCATTTTGGGAAGGGATGAGAAGTGCAGAAAAAGAGAAATGGACAAATTATATTTGTTTGCCCAATTTGTTAATGCTATTCCCCAAAGGCACTTTAGAACTTTTTAATTGCAATTACAGACACAACTATGCTGTCATGTCCTACAACCATTACTTTCAATGTTTCCAAATTTCCCTTTTCTGTAAATTTCTATTTTTTATGAAGACAGGATGACATAGGAGCTTCAGATCTGGTTACTCCATAGAGACAAGTGTTTATAGTCTTCAAATAGAAACCACCTTGCTTTACTGTTAACAGATGAAAACTGTGCAACTGCCTGTGGGGTTTTGTAAAGAATTCCTATCAGTTACAACTTAAAAAGTTTAAAACCCAAGTGCATAAATCCTTACTCTCAATAAAATGACAATGGGCAACTGAAAAGAGCTCACCGAGTAACACTCACAGATTTTTTAATATATTTATATTAAATACATTGTGGTAAAACCATATCTGTACACCAAATAGAAACTTCAGAGGTTTAGAAATATCCTACAATTCCTATTGCCATAGCAATTAAGAAAAAAGCCTTGTGGGGTGATTGTGAAAAGAAATATTTGTCCTACTAAGGACTGACGCCTACATTAATAGGTAGAAAAGAAAAAAGGATAAAATTCAGTTTTTTAAGGTTCATTTTATTGTACCCCCTATTTTTTACCTGATGTTTCCAATGACAACTAACCATGCTGGCCTATTCTGAATAAATTCTACCTCACAAAACTGGGCCCCAGAACAAAGTTACCTTCTAAAACTGACAAGGCTTTCACGCAAAACACAAGAGTTTTACTGTTAGCAGCAAAATATATTTGCAAATACTGCTAACGGTTAATTTGTTTTTAAAATACCAGTGATGAGTAATTTGTTTTATGTTTCTTGTTTCAAAAGTAACCAGTGTCACAGGTGTAAAAGCCTCTTTTTTTTTACTCTCTCATCCTTTCACTTTTGTGTTCACTACAGTAATGACAGATTCACATAGGGATGATTTGTAATTAAATTAAAATCAGCAATAAAAAGGTGTGCAAAATGCATTTACTCCAAAACAATAAACAAGCACAAGATTAATTGCTTGCAATATGCCTACCTTTGATGTGTGAAAATAAAGATGATGCAGCACCTGATCACCTTCGAATCAATTCAACATCCACCTGGTACAAAAGCACATTATTTACTGCCAGTTTAGACAGGTTCCATGAAAGAATTTCCAAGACCTCTGGTGGAAAGGCACCAAACAGAAAAAAAATTACATCCATTTAGCTCTTCCCCCTCTACTAGAATGACTTAGACCAATTTCCACAGAAGGAAAATATTCCCCAACTGCCTCTAATTCAAACAGTGTGGTACAGCAAAATGTAGAATACATAACTACTCATTTTAGACATTCTGATAACAGAGAAATATAATCACCATTGGCACAGTATATGTCTTTTGTTGTGATTTTCCATAATTTCCTATGTATTCACAGAATTATACTCAAAAAACCCACAAAGAAATAAAATATAGAAAAGCTCCTTAGCAGTGGCATCTAATTTCATTGACATTGTGTTTTGAATCTCTGAGCACTCTCTTGAATTCCACTGTAGCACAGTAAGACTTATTAAATACACCAAGTATACAATTATGTGCACAGTGAAAATAAAGAGGAAAATATGTGGTAATAACAAATGCCATTTCTCCTGTATGCAAAATTCTATTACTCTGCTTCTAAGTTCAAAAGTGTAAGAGAGTTCACCCAGCTTACTTTCTTTGGGTATCTGTAACATTTACAGAGGAAACTTGGATTAGTGTTGATTTGCTTTGTTTTACCGGAGAAGCAGTTCCATTTCAGTGGTGAGTGATGATGGTACAGATCATCTGAAGGCTTTTTTAGGTTTAATTCCTTATGGTATTCATCTAAAATGCTTAACTGTCAAAGGAACAGTTTACACTGGATTTCAGTGAGGTTGCAAGTCAAAGTCTATATTCAACAGATTTGGGAAAATACTTTTCTCCCACACAAACCTTGTAGATATGTCTGGAATGCCAGAAACTTGAGATTTTGAGATGTGAACAACTGAATGTGAAGCAATGTAACAGTGCAATTCAGAGTAAATGGAATAAACTAGGCTGTCTAGCACTGCTAAAATATTTACACCCCATCCCCACACGCATCTCTACTCTCTCTTTACACCTCCCACACACGTCACCCTTTTGTAACTGGATGTACAGAATAAAGGAGAAGTCAAGTCACTAGCTTTGAATTTTCTTCTCTTCTAGTAGCTGTAGGGTATTAAGAGTCTAATAGTGAAAATATAAGTGTGCAAACGTTCATATAACAGGATTTCACCTTCAAGCCTGCATAATGTCACGTGATGCAGGAATGACCTGTATTTGTAGTTTTCACAAATTCAGGAAAAAAGTACATTGGTATAAACAGATCAAATATTAAAAAATTAGCTAACTAATGAACAAAACAAAAAAAAACAAAAAAAACCCAGATTTTGCTAAATATGAAAATACTTAAGATATGAAGATCAGCAAAAGTAGCAATCCATTCATTCCTAAGCAGAACATGAAAGCTCAGTGGAATGCAGGGAGATAACTTACATTATGACTACAGGCAACTGGTGATGCTAAAACCTGCTTAGCTCCTTGGAGATTGGCTGCATTCTTTTCCTATCAGATGACCACTGGAGTTTCACAGGCTGCTCTACAGCTCTTTTTTACAATAGGGAGCATTCTGCCCAAGCCCTGGCAAGTTGTCATTGATTGTTTCCAACGCTCTGTATTCAGCTATTCACGGAATGATTCACTGGCTTTTCAGACTGTAAGCCAGCCTAGTGTGTCAAATATGCTTCTGAAGATAAAGGCATTTGTAAATGTAAAGGCATCTGTAAACTCAAAAGGTGTTTAACTATGTATGCAGCCCTCACAAAGCACAGGCAGCAAGCGTGAGACTGCTCCCGGTGAGAAAGAAAGTAATTCAGCATCACTTTTCCTCCTTCTGAATTCAGACTGCAAAATAAAGATTTAGCAGGCTCCCACATAAATGAAGTCAGGAATTTGAACAATATATCAGCGCTGGCCTACCACTATTTCTCTATTTTCTGCACCACAGAAATGTTAGCAGTGTGTCTCCCAAGGAGCTATGATCCCTTTACAGAGTGAAAAGTGTTTAATACAGGGGCTGGGAGGCCTCAGTGGGTAAACCTACTGGCAACAAAACAATAACACTCTGGCATGTATTTACAGACACAAAATCCTGGCTTGCATTTGAATTCATTTACTCAGGGAACAGAAAAGAACCAAAGGTTTGATGGAGGAAAAGGGTGGAGAGATCCTAACAGTTCAATACTTAATTGCTCCCTAAAATTTCCCTTGAATCATGATTCCCTTCTTCTCACTTATTTCTTGTATTTCCAGATCACTTAGCCAAAAATTCTATTCCTTTTAGGAAGGGAGAAGGAAAAGTATAAAATTATGAAGGCTGGAAAAAACCTCTGATGTCACTGAGACCGGCAATTAACCCAGATTCACCATGTTCACCAGCGAACCAAGTGCCACATCCACACACCATTTGAACACTTTGAGGAATGGTGATGCCATCTCTTCCATGGGCACTTGTTCCAATGCCTGATCATCCTTTCAGTGATGAAATTTTCCCCAATATCCAATCTAAACCTTTCCTGGTGGAACTTGAGGCCATTTCCTCACATCCTGTCACTTGTTACCCAGAAGACTGATCCCCACCTCACTATAATTACAGGATTATTTAGGTTGGAAAAGACTTTTAAGACCATCAAATCCAACAACTAACCCAGCACTGCCAAGTCCACCACTAAAACATGTTCCTCACTTCCACATCTACTGTTTTTTTAAATACATCCAGAATTGGTGGCTCCACCACGATCCTCACCTCCACATCCGCTGTTTTGTAAATATATTCAGAATTGATGACTCCACCTCTGCCCTGGGCTGTCTGTTCCAATGCTTCACAATCATTTTGGTGAAGAATTTTTTTTCCTAATATCCAATCTAAACCTCTCCTAGGCATATCTTGAGGCCATTTCCTCTCATCTTACAGCTGATTACCTGGGAGAAGAGACCAACCCCCTTATGCCTAAATCCTCCTTTCAGAGAGTTGTAGAGAGTGATAAGGTCTCCACTGAGCCTCTTTTTCTCCAGGCTAAACCCTCCCAGGTCCCTCAATCTAACAAAACTTGTGCTCCAGACCCCTTGCAAGCTCTGTTCCCTTCTCTGGACTCTCTCCAGCACCTCAGTGTCTTTCCTGTAGTGAGGAGAGCAAAACTGAACTCGCAATTTTAGGTGTGGCCTCACCAGCGCTGGTCACAATTCCAATCTGGCTGGGCATGATACTCTGACTATCCCGTACACTCAAGATGTGATGGCACTAGAGACGATCTGCTCCATGACCTTCCCTGGCACCAAGGTGAAACTGAGACCTGCAGTTCTCCAGATTCCACATCCAGCCATTCTTTTGGATGTTTGTCACTTTTGCTAACCTCCAATCAACTGGGACACCCCATTTGAGTAGGGATGCTGGTAAATGATTGAATTTGGCTCAGTGACCTGTTCTGGGAGCCTTCTTGGCACTCTTGGGTGGATCACATCTTGCACCATAACTCATGTGTGTTTCAGTGGTGCAGCAAACCTCAGCAAAAAAGGACAACTTTTTCCCCCCACTTAGCTCAACTGAAAAAAATGAGTTCCTCTTTTAGGATTAATGAAGACAAAGTGAGTGTGGGAGGTCTCCTAGTGAAGAAGGAGCATAAATAAGCCCAAAGCAACTCTTAAGTTTAAGTAAAACACAGTGATAACACGTTAACTCTTTTTCTCACTGACTCACGAAGCTGTGTGTTGCACTGTAACTCAGAAGGCTCCACAGTTTTGAGTCTCCCCAAATCTTGTAAGTTATGTGTGAAATAGCAGATCGCATGGAGGGGAGGAACCAATAGGTATACAACACATATTTTAAGTTTGGTGATACCTCTTATTAAAAAAAAAGTGGTGCTGGGTGGACATAATATATAAATATGTAAGTGCACCCAAAATAGAACACTCACAAAGTAGAAAAGTAGAAGAACAAGTTGTAGAGTTGCTGCACGCTCCAAGAAAAGACAGAAACCCCTTTAAAATAGGAAATCATTAAATTGAAAGATCAAGAAATTGCACAAGCACAAAACGCTGCATAGAGGGAATTCAAGGCAAGTAACAGTCAATGTGTACAAATGATGTGGCACAATGGATTCTGCCTACAGTGAAGAACTTTGTTATACCCACCCCTACTTTCCAACTTCCCTAGAAAAATCAATGCCTTTCAGTGCTTGCCGAGCCAAAAGGGGAATGCCAATGAGACTCCAGCTTGTTTTGACACAGCACCCAGTTACACCTCTGAAGAAACAGGCACAGAATTTATCATCATAAAAAAAAAACTTTGGGGGATGAAAAACTGCATGTTAGAGCCCTGTTGGCAGTGCTAGCAGATGGCATGAAATTGCCACCATATGCGATTCCGAAGCGTAAAACAATGCCGAAGGAACAGCTGCCTACTGGAATAATTGCTAGGTGTCAAAACCAGGATGGATGTCTAAAGGCTTAATGAAGGATTGGCTGAATGTTGTTTGCAATAGGTGACCAGGTGTGCTATTAACAGTAAGGAGAAATGCTTGTCCTACACACATTCAAAGGAACCTACCACTAGCAAAGGGTAATGCCAGAGAAGTGAATTCTGTTCTCTGGCCATGATGGGAGGAGAACATTCACAGCTGCAGCTGGCTCCATGTATTAGCAAACAAACCCTTTGAAGACCATTTCAAACCTATTCAAAATGGCTCAGGAGGTGTGATCATGTTATAACTCCGACAGAAAACTAACGTAGTTAAGCACGACAACTGAGTTAGGCAGAATCATACTGATAAACCCAGAAGCTGCAGTTTGAAAGTTTTGAGTAGCTTTCATTATTTCATTTTTATTCTCTCATTTCATTTCAATATTTCCTTTTCCATGTTGGAATCAAAAGTAATTTGCTTGAGTTCAAAGGGAAAGGAGTTCAGTGGGAAAACTCTGAAAATGAACAAGAAAGCGTATATGAGCAGGAGAGAGAATTAAGGGAAATGAAGAGGGATGAGACACGCAATAAATATTTTTTTGTTTATAACCTGCTATTCTGGATGGAAGGAGATGTTGCCTTCTGTTCAAACCTGCCATTTTTCCTGGTTGATACAGTAGCTGACTGATGCTCAGGCTCAACATCCCAACTGAAATTGCACCAGAGGGAGGTCAGAGCTGCCTTGCAGAACCCCTGTGTACCATGAGCTGGGACCAGCCACAAGTCTGGGGAAGGGACAACAGAGCATCTTCTCCACTAGCTCCAATTTCATTTGAACTAGTGGAATTCAGTTGGAAACAACTGCATTGTCAGACCATCTCTGCCTTTCAGATTAAAGACAATATCACAGGCTTACCTCTCACACAACAGTTCACATTTTCACAACGTGGCCTCACTTGTTCCTAAAAACACAAACCCAAAAACCAAAAAACAACAACAAACCCCAAAACAAAACAAAAAACAACCCTACCCCCTAAGAATCCACATATATCTGCAACCAAACAAACAACCAGTTCCAGCCATATAAAGTGTCTCTTTAGGATAAAAGGATAAAAAAAATTCAGTTAGAAAATATTTGTATGAATTTGCCATGTATCCTCCTGGATTTTGGCCTATCATTCACATCCTTTTTTTTTTTTTTTATCCCTGAATACAGGATTGCACTAGTGATTAGGTGACTTTGAAATGTCTTGGGTTTTAAATCAACAACACACATAAGAATAAAACTTTGTGCTACTTCTGTATAAATACATCTAGACAGGTATTTATAAACTCACAGGAGTCCTCACAAAACTTCAAAGCTTACCCACACTACTAAATTGCTTTTTCCTCCTGCAACATTCAGAGGCATATCAGTCTGAACATTCTGTTGTGATCGTAGGCATTTCTGCATGAAACATCTTCAGCATGAGCAAGTGCCTAACAAGAATATAATCGAGGCTGTATAAAGAGATCAACTGCTCCCTGCCATGCTTAATGTAGTCTACATTTTGCTAATGACAGTTCCTCCCAGAAGCATCTAAAATTTCTGAATTTAAACACAAGTTTAAATTCAGTTGGAAATTTTAAGGCCTGAGGAGATTGACACAGATCTTGCTCAGTTCTACTGGAGTAGCACTGGGAGCTGGTTCCTTCTTGCTGCTTATGGAGCATCCATTTTTAAGAGAGTGCTTTAAAAGAGTGTTTGGGAGCTGGAAGAGTTTTAAATAGGGTATTTGTGTCTTTACTACCTCCCAGTAGCTACGCTAACTTAGGATTAATTACTTCTTGGACTGATTTACTTCCTTCTCAACTACATTCTTTGTCTGCACTGAGATTTTTCTTGGTAATTAAAGGAGCAGAGTCAGTGCCCAGACAACCATTTGAGGAGAGTGGTACAAAGACACTTTGGTGTCACCTTTGTTCGCACATGGTTTTGGTGTGATTCTAACTTCATGACATCGCTTCCCAAACTCAGTCTGCGTTATTTTAAAATTAGTTCTTAGATCTAAAATTTCAAGTGAAATGAAGTGGCACAATCATTTAGCCTTGTGGCAAATAAGTTCAGCATTTGCACATGTTGAAAAATATGGAGTTGCTATACTAAAGTTAATTTAAATCTATCTTCAATATGGCTCATATTTATCACTTTTTAAGACAAATCTATGTGAAAGAAGTGTACATTGGCTTCTTAAATATTGCCAAGGAACTTGTTTAAATTTACAGATCCCACAGAAGCTTTAACTCTGTTCCACTGTGCACATACTTTTTAACAAGACCTTTCAGTACATGATCACATGCAGCACTTATGGGGAAACAGGCTGCTAGCTACTGCACATTGTTGGATTTATTGGGAGTGGGCTGGGAATAAGTGCTGCTTAGGAGGTGCTAAGTACCAGTTTTTTAAACAGGTAAAGCAATACTCTACTTCTGGCTTCCTGAGAAGTGATCTCCCCTTTAGGATCAATTTTCTATTAAAATAAATAATTCCGCTGAAATCAAATTTCAGGCGAGATAAACGGGTTCTTGGCTTGCCTTCTCTATCTGTGGAATATATGGAGGATATTAAAATTATCTCTTCCAAACAAAAGATATTTCAACACACTGGCAAGAAAAAAAGCAGTGCAGTCCAATATCTGAAGGTTACTTCTGCAAATATTATTAGCACTAGACCTAACTCTTTATATCTTTTGGGCCAACAAAGCTAATTTATTAATTATAAAGAGTTTAATATTTCTCTGACAGAATTGACAGGACAAATACTTAATAGAAAGATTCCTTAAATGCAATGTGAGATCACCATTAGATAGAGTGTGATGAGTGTGTCTGACAAAAGAATTAATTTAGCAACTTCTGACAGTGGGATATTAATATTTCTAATTTAGTACTTCTATGTGCAGCTAGTTTTTTAGGGCCAAAGTTTAATTTTTCTTGTGTTAAAATTCCTTAGAGGTGGGAAAAACCTTCATCCCTCCAAAACTGTATTCACTGTTAGACCTCCCTTCCCTTACAATGGTCTACCCAAAAGGAAATCTAAGTCTCAGTCTTGTTTCCAGTCCATGTAAAATCTATTGCAAATGAGTCTCAGTGGGCCAGTTAAATAGCCAAGAACTGAATTAGCATGGAGACAAAGGATGTCTCTGAACATGAAGTTAGTAACAGATTTTTTCAGAATAAATAAGCATATGGTAGATCAGAATAACAGAGGCTTCAGTGTTGTATCACAGCAGACACGTGCAACTCAAGGAGATTCCTAACAGACTTAGCAATGAATGGAGACTTACCCTCAGAGAAAATAATACAGTCAAGATCTCAGTGTTCTTTCACAAAGAAATCATTTATGCCAATTATAAACATGAATCGGAAGATACATGTCTTTGTTGTTTCAAAACTAAACATCAAAACATTTCATCCGAGAATGATGAAACAAAATGCTCCAATTCCTACAGAAAAAAATCCCACAAACCAACATAAATCAGTTTTCAAGACTGAACATTTGAACAGATCCAGGACAATTTCTTTTGTTGTTGTTAGCAATCATTTGCCTCCAAATGGTGCTTAATTTTAGCTACAAGCATTACAGACAGTGCTGATCACTCCAGCTTGGTTGGTGAGGAGTATCAAAAACAGGAGCTTTAGCTATGGGGTTTTGTTCAGTTTATTCCAAAGCACAGGAACAAAGCCACAAAGCCAGGGTAAAACCATTCACATGGCGGTTCCTGTTCTGCCACTATGGGACCCTAGACCTGCAGGTTTCACAATTTCCCCCATAATCCAGCAGGTCTGCAGGACCAAGCCTCAGGAGTTGGGAAATGGAAAGTGTGTCCACATGGAGATGAGGTCTCTGTTGGCAGTCAGTGTTGTAGCCCAGATTTACAAGAATAAGAATGTGTGGATTATAAGCAGGGAATATAAAATGCTTTGCGATCCCAGTTTGTGACTGCGCAGCAGAAGAGTGGAAAAGCTGGAAAGTAAATTGAAGATGTATTTGTGCAGACTCTGTAGCAGTATTGGGAAAGCAGCAGATCCCAAATGAGCTAAGTGGCTGTAGCCTGCAGGGATGAACTATGGGGCAGCCAAGCTTTCAGGAGCCAGGAATTGCTCTTGGGGAAGGGAAAGGAAGGGACTGAAGCAAGCTATCTCCTCTGTGTGACAGGCCTGACACAGATCTGAAGGCTGCTACCAAGAGAAGAACTCATGCCATTTAAATTCGGAAAGCATTGTTCAAACAGGAGAGTGCCTTTGAGTTTTTTCACAGCTCTAAACTCTGGGAGTCAGTTCTGTATTTACCAAAAGAGAGCTTGGACTTTATGACCTTGAGATCAAGCTGTAAGGTTCCCAGAAATATCAGAAGTAGATAAATATATTACTTCTCAGTATTGCAGATGTTTTTCTGTCAATTGTCACAGAGCTCTTTTCTCAGAAAACACACTGAAGTGTCAGTGTTGTCTGTAAACCTCAGAGAAAGCATCAGTCATTCTAATTAAAGAGCATCCAGACATTGTTTTCCTTATAGACTGTTGACCATAAAAGAATATATTGGAAAAAACCTGCTGTTGGGATGATGCTGTTAAAAAACTGAAACCTGGCAAATACTGACATCTTATGCTTTTGGCAGAATTTATTGCTCCAAATTCATCCACATATGAAATATTCATCCATAAAGCTAAAGAAGAAACAAGAATCTTAGGAAAGTATTAACAAGACAACAAAGTAAGGGCCAAAGTAAAGGGAACTGCTCTTGAAGACCCTACTGAGAATTTGTTTCAGAGGACATATTGCCAAAACATCAACAGTAAAAACAGCCAAAATTTGCAATACAATTTAATACTCACCACTCTGTGCTTTTTTAACAATCTCCATCTCCAGATTTTTAATGCCTGGTGGCAGTGGCACTTGGGTTTTGTCTCTTCCTCACTTACACCACTGAAGGGAATTGATGGCTTTGTCCTTTCCTCCATCTGCTGAGCCTGTGTTATCTAAGAAAAGGGTGGGGAATATCTGGGAATCACAGCACTGAAATTATAGTCACAAGGAAAAGAAAATCTCCAGTTCTACCACCAAGATAATATAATAATAATTGCCCAAGCTAAAGGGTCAGGATTTTAGGGAAAGCATGGATGTAACATTATCCCACTTGACTGAAGCCTGCAAGTATCAAAATAAAAGGCAATGCCATCCCTGTCATAGCAAATCTAAATCCAACTCAGCAAGCTAAATGCCTTTCAAGCACCCAAATCAATGGAATATATGAATGGGATAATGAGATGCTGTTAGCTTTTCTTGATCCACTTGTTTGAAGGATGATTTCTCTAAAATGCTTACATCAGCCTTACATTTACCTTCTCTTCTCCACATTTTTTTACCAGACTAGGAAAATTATATGATGTAAAACATATACCCAAAAATGAAAGTATGAGAGAGGTGAAAGGCCTTGTTTTCCAGAAGCATTCAAGCAAATTAGTGACAGACTCAACACTGGCATTGCTTAGAGGAAGTCCTTGCTTACAGCCACCCACAAATCATTGCACATGTATGTTGCTTTTTTCAGAGTGAAGAGGAGAGATGATGGAAAAATATAAGAATAGGTTAAAACCCAGTATTTTAAGAATTCCTAACCTCTCAGTTTAGATTTCACCCTTAGTTATCAGTCATAATTCTGGATCAAAAAGTCAAATAATCTAGATATTAATTTCAAACATTTTGCTGGCTTACCCAGAATTGCAAGGAATAGCAAATAGGTACCTCTGCATATCAGTTACTTTTGTAGCTAATAGTTTATTGTTCATTCTGTTTAAAAGATCAGGCTCCAGAATGAGCTACAGTCCTTTATTAGAGAGTAAAACAGCAATGTAATACTTAATGATGCCCAACAATTTCTTCATTATCCTTTGTTCTTAAGTCGTACACAATCTTTTGTGCTAAAATCTCTCAGTAGGACTCCACCAAAATTTTTCTGATTAAATTTTCTTTTCTTTCTTTTGCTAGGAATTTTCAGTTAGACAGAAGTACTCACACTATGTTTTAAGCTAAAAGCCGAGAGAAAAAGATACAAATAACTTCTTCAGTATCTGTTCTTCAAATTATTTGAACCTCCATTGGCTTTTGCTCCTCAGACCTTGAGTTTATACACAAAAAACACCCTTGGGCTTCACTTTAGATCATCAACTGCCACCTTTCAGAGAAGACAAACAAGTAGGTCTACTCTTGCAATTTACCTCCACCACTCCCCAGTAAAGAGGGAGGCAGACTTTGAATGCCATCGCCACTTTTTATGAGACGGCCATGCTTTTTAATCATGTTCCCTTGCTTCTACTCATATTGCAGTTAATCCTACCGGATCACACTGTGTTATTTCCATTGATTACAATGGGCTTTAGATCCAGCTGACTGAGAAAAATAAATCCCGGTGTTTGTCCACCATGCTGCATTGTTATGTTTTAAAACATTCCATGCAGAGAAAAATATCCTCAAATACAAAATCATTACTTTTGCAACCCAACAAAATAGAGAAATACGGGAACCAAGGAAAGATACTAAAAGCAAGAACAAGAGGGGAACAGCAAGAGTGAGAGAAAAATATCCCCAAATACAAAATCATTACTTTTGCAACCCAACAAAATAGAGAAATAGAGGAACCAAGGAAAGATACTAAAAGCAAGAACAAGAGGGGAACAGCAAGAGTGAGAGAAAAAATAAACAAACCAACAGAAGAATTTTAACTCTGCATTGTTTCAGCATGAAGAGACACAACAGGAAGATGAATTTTTCTCATTTTATCATATAGTTGCCAACTGATGCTCTTGTTGCAGAAGGGAGGCCATTTCTTACTAAACTTCGTGAGGAAAGATATAAAGTAAAAATAAGTTATTAATTCACCTCTTTAGGAACTTAAAAAGTCAGTGAAGATTATCTTGACAAAGACTTAAATTATTAAAACAAGGAATATTTTCTTCACATATATATGTGCATATATGTATTGGTAAGGGTTAGTCCAAATTTAAACTAGAGGAATTTTTTCCATGAAATATGTTTTAAAATATGAAACTGCTTCAGCAAGGGAAATATTTAGAAAATGTTAACATTATCAAGAGAGGCAAAATAAAGATTAAAATTAGCCTGACCTTACTACTTTGGAATTTACTCTATTTTGGAGCTGTATTTCAAGGTTTTGCATGCCGATGAGAATCTCAAATACAGCACTGGTTGCATATTCTCCTTCTCCTGGGCATCAGAAATGTTGCAGCAAGGTTAAGAAACTATAACAAATATTCAGTGAAATTACCTTCTATGTACAAAACAATGAACAACTTGTATCTTGAAATGCTGATGGAACTTGAAGCGATCACAGTTTTCTCTTTCCATCAATCTAATGGAGGTGAGTCTGCCCCCGTCTTACTGGTAATAGTCCAATGGTCCAAATAGTCCCAATTTGCCACAGGGATGAGAAAGGGCAAAGAATGTTAATAAAAACATGCATAAAAATACAACTACTGAAATACTCTACCTCTGTGTCATGGTTTAAAACCCCCAGAGCCCCTCCTTGGTGGGTCTCCACTAGAAGCAGACAAGGCCTTGGCTCTGTAAGAGCCCTGTTCATCAATAACAGAAAACATCTCTGTGTGATCAACCCTATTTCCAGCACAAATCCAAAGCACAACCACACCCTCACAAGCCACTGTGAAGAAAATTAACCGTACACCAGCAAAACCCAGCTCACCACACCTAGAAAAAGTGTGGCATCTATAATGAGGTACAAAAAGTCGTGGGATCTCCCACTAATGAGATAAATTGGCCATGGACTGGATCCACTGGGGAATTTTCCAGTGCTTGACAAGAGGGCTGAAGGAAAATGCATTTTCCACCACAGTGCAAGGGGGTGACCTGCCTTGTCACCCTGATCACCGCATTGCTGATTTGTATGGCTAATGACCATCTCTCTCCAACATCAGGGCTGAGAGAACATTGCAAGCTTGTTAATTAGATAGAGCATAAAGTGCCGGTTCATTTGCTGCAGAAGCAGCTCCTTTTGAAGGTTATCACCTTGATTTCCAAGGCTCTGACCTATGACCAGTATCTGCCTTTGCTGCTCACAAAGAATGCTTCTATGACACCCTTGCAAAAGAATTCCTCTGAAGCATGGCTATCTAGTCCTACATGCTCTACAGAAATACAGAGCCTAGAAATAATCTCTCAGTACCCAAACTTGACAGCAATCTGCTGAATATTATGTCAGATCTGTCTACACAAACTGTTATCAGGTTACGGGTACATATACTCTTAACTTTGATTCCTTGTCGTGCAAAGTTATCTTTTTTGGTGTTGTAAGGAAATGCTGACATCCTTTTTCAAAATTCATTTCCCTTAACACAACACTAAGGTAATCTAGTCAAAGACAAACTGCTCTGCCTAGATATATACCAAATGAAAAAAAAAAAAAAAAACAACAAACCCTTCTGAGTTCAGTGTCTAGATTAATCTGGCTGTTCTGAATCAAGACATAAGTAGGATTTCAAACATTCTCCTTAGTTCAGCATTGCTTCTCCTTTCTTGAAGCACGAACCATCAGTGTGATGGCTACTGTGGCTCAGCCACAGGCATCTAATTTCCCTTTTATTCACTGTATCTGCATATGAGTTGCCTGGACTGGCTTGGGAAATTTATAGTTCTGGGTCCTTGCATTGCTGTGCTTAGTCTAACAATGGCCAAGTTTCTTGTTAGTCTGTATGTAAATAATTTCTTTCCCAACACATAAATTGGAATACATTTAGAAGCCATCCACCTTGGAAAATAATTTAGTTAAGGAGAAAACAAAGTATCACTATGTAATTGAGTCAGTGAGGTGAATGAAGATCCCTCTACAAGAGCAGAGAATCATAAAACTGTATCCAAAATGAAGGAAAATGAAATTTTCGGTACACACACAATAGTACCAATGCACATTTGAAATCCACATAATAATTCATGAAAGGATTCTTTGCAGCAGTGAGTAGATTTCCCTAAGGGATACTGCTTGTGTGACATTTCAAGCACACAAGTCTGAAGTGCTGGACCTTGAACCCATCCACCCTGGGCCCCTCCTACTCCCAGGTACCCAACAATGGGTGCCCCAGAGGTAGAACAGGGAGAATGTAAGAGGCAAAGGCAGAAGCATGTGGACATGTGGACATACACATTGCAGTATTTCCTCAGAGTTCTTCTTCAGAATTTAACAACCCACAAATCTGTTACTGAAAGCCCAGTTGGTCAAATCACAGTGCCAACCAAACTAATAAAAAATACAGGTAGGAATATCAGAGACAGACCTGTAGAAAGCCTGTAGAAACATTTGGGGAGGTCCTCCAAGAGTCATTATATATACTTTTCTAGCAACAACTTGACATTACATTCATCTCTGGTCAGGTAGGATGTCAGGAATATTGGGAACACACAAAAACAGCAGATGTAACTTTAGTGTTTTATAAACACAGTGTGCATTCACTCTTGTGAGTGTTAAATACAAGTTTAGTCAGACACAGCAAAATAAGATATATAAATAATTTAACGGGTATAAACCTTAAAATATTCTACGTGCTTAATGACCTCTTAATAATGACAGTAAGCATAAATGGACTTGAGCCCTTCAAGGAGACAGCAAATGGAAATACGACAAAATTAAAACAGAGAAAAATCTGCATCCCCAAGCATGATCACTGTTCCCCTGTTGTTTCCTAAATTTGTGTATAACTTATCTTCATTTCTAAGCATCCAGTACTGCTAAGAGTCAGGCAGAAGTCATAATGTCAGGTGAACTTTATGTATAGATGGTATGGCTTTACATTAAAATAAATAAATAAACTGAGAGGAATTTCTGGTTTTCTTCAAAGTAATTTATAAGGTAGGCAGAAATTTCACAGCAGGTTGTAAACTAAATGGGGCAATGCTGATTTGGCTGTGGAGTTTTTCCTAATATATTTGTTTCCTTCATGTGACAATTTTGTGGGGAAAAAAAGGACAAAAAAGTAAGCTTTTTCCTTCTGAACACCAGCCTTCCCTATCATATCTTGCAAAAACCTGTAACAATATTCAATCAGTCTAAAGCCTGGAATTGCAGAGACCTTCAACCGATGAAGTAGAGGGCTGCTGCAGAAAAATTATTTCAATCCACTTTCAGGATAAAAGATGAAATACAGACAAAAAGTACTCAGTAACACCTTGTGCTTCACAGCCCTTGTAGAAATGTGATCTTCTGAATAACCTGTATTGCTGGGGATTCAATAAAAGAGGTTTAATAGTTGGGCACAAGAGCAACGAAGTCATGGTGGAAGGCAGTTGGGTAGGTGGTATTTGGTAGCTCATTACAAGGCAGGTGATGGTCCAGAACATTTGCCTTGCTTAAATATCAAAAGTAAAGGCATTAAACTGGAACACCTCTCCTATGAAGACAGGGTGAGTGTTGGGTTGTTCAAGCTCAGGAAGTCCCCAGGGAGATTTTACTGCAGCTTTTAAGTACACAACGGAATTTCTTAGAAAGGCAGCAGCAGATTTTCTACCAGTGTCTGTAATGACAGAGCAAAGAGCAACAGTTTTAAACCCAAAGAGGGCAGGTATAGGTAGGGCATAAAAATGAATTATTTAATGATGAGGGTGGCAAGACACTGGGACAGGTTCCACAGAGAAGCTGAAGAGAAGATGTTCCATCTAGGAACATAGCACATGTTCAAGACTAGGTTGGATGAAGCTTTGAGCAACCCAGTTTATCTCCCCATCTATGAGAGGAGGTTAAAATAGATGATCTTTAAGGGTCCCTTCAGACCCAAAACATTCTACTCCTCTGTGATTCTAAAGAAATATCAACATACAAAAATATACAGTGATTCACAATTGCCTGGCCACCTGCACATAATTATCACTGAAATAAAAGAAAAACCCCAAACCAACCAACCCTGAAAGACAATCCTTATTTTCCCTAGTAGCTGCATACTAGGAGACATCATTTCCAAAGCAGCGTTTGTGCATGGGCAAGCCTAGTGCTTCCTTGTTGAAAACAAGTAGTCAGCAAAATACCAGCCTTGAAGAACTTTGTGTAGGATGGGAATATTGAAATTCTTAATTTAAACATTGTTTCTCTTTTGATTACAGAGAAACAATGGTGAAATGAAAAGTAACATTTTATCCTGCCTGATGGTAAATAAGGGGAAAATAACATCTTTGGTTTTCAACATTATCCAGTGTGGGGAAAGTACAAAGGAAATTGAACAGATGCCTTCCTTCTACTGCGGGTTCTTTTTCAAACAGCTATTCCTATAATTTGGCAAGAGGAACAAGACAATCTAGCTTTCTGCATTAAAAATAAAAGAACCCAACAGGTTCACTTGAGAGATTAGTCACTGGGTACTTCTTACTTGTGACGCCAGCTTCAAGATGCTGCCTTACAAAGAAGTATCATGCAGCAGTTAGTTTGAACCCCTTAGATTTTCAATGAAATCTGAAAAAATCCCACAGTAAAAGTATTTTATCCAAAGGAAGAGAATGGGCTTATCAAATTGTTATGACTCTTCAGAGACAGAGGGGTACATGATTCCTCTCAGTATCAATTTTAGCAACATACATAAAACCAGGTACACAACACAGATAACCATGGTGGTCTCAGAAACAGAAAGAGAGATGCAAAAGACTAACACTATCTGTGCAAGATTGCCATTCAGACTTCTGATGTTTCAAACCAAGAAACCAAGATTTCATTAGCTTAATTTAGCCAAATGTCCAATGTTTTGGAAAGAAAATGCACTTTGAATGCCCAAGTCCACCTGGATCTTAGGCTCTAACACACAAATTTGAACCCTCCTTCTTCACGGTCAGTGGAGAAATTTTCAGAAGTTAATTTAGTATGTGAGTGATTGCATAGGGCTATTTCTCTCTCCACTCACTGTACAAGTGACAGTAGAGAGGTAAAAATGATCAGGGGAGTTCATTGAGGTTGAGGACAGCAGCTCAATATCTATTTTAAAGACTCCGCAAAGCACCAGCATACCCAATTCAGTGTGAGTTACTAATGATTAGCATGATTGTGAGCAACTTAACAGCTTATGGTACCTTGACATACACTTTAAAATTTGAATAAAGGTCACAAGTTCACAACTACAATTTGTTACAAAAGGGCAGCAAAAGTCAACTGCACTGCCAGAGAACACGCTCCTTTCACTAATTGGGGATTTTTTGCATAAAACCTCCAGAAGACCCTGGGCACCCATGGTACTGAGGAGCACAGCCTTTCCTTGCCTCCATCCCCACCAACCTGATGCAACAGAAAAATCCCAACTCCTGAATTAAGCAACTCTACTCAGGTAATATAAATTTGACCACTGTTCTAGATGTATCATAACATTTACTAACAGGTCACGAATTAAAAATAAATTAAAAAAAGAAACAAAACAAAAAAAAGCAATCGCAGTATAGTAAAATACTTTGGAATAAAGCAGCATCCAGGATACAGCCTCCAAAAATTTTCTAATAGCTGTCCAGAAAATTGCCCTGTCAAAATCTACTCCCTCTGTGTCACTTCAACAGCAGGAAGACCTGGATACCTAACAGAAATATTTCTGGCATGGGAAGCCTAGCACCAGCTGACAGAAAGGACAAGGACATAGACACATACACAGCACCAACACGCAGGCTTTGCCAAGGGACAAACAGGGCCTAATCAGAGCACGCTGCTCTCCAATAACTCTTGGCTGCAGAGCGTCCCCCTCACTTCCACCACAGTTTAGCACAATTTAGAGATGTGATTGAGCTGTCATAACTTATCCAGAAACCCTCATCCAGGGATTAACACAGTAAAAAACAAAAAAAACCAAATAAACAAACAAAGACAACAAAAAAACCCCACAACAACCAAAAAACCCACAAAAAACAAAAGCAACTGTCCTGAAGTCAGTCTTTCCATACGTAATTCTTTCTGGAAAAAAGATGGTGCAGGGGTGATGTAAAAATTACCAATTTGAAACACAGGCAGGGGAAGGAATTGGTAGCGTAAAAGGATTTTAGCTCTGAGAAATTTTTTCACCTTCCAAAGACACAATGAGAATCGATTGGTTATACTGGAAAAGTAAAAAAAAAATAAAAAATTGCAGAAATCATGAGGTGCATCATACAACTGAATTTAGCTAAGTGACCTACAATTAAAACTACAATAATTTATGTAAGTAAAAGAATGTTGTCACTCACACATCCCAGAGCACAGGAATTTACTTGTTTCTCAAGTTACACATGAAAATTCCCACACCTCACAGTGATAATGTTCCCCATAAACTCAAATAGGTTATTACCCTCAGCTGATACATCAGAACAAGCATTTCAAACCGTATCCGACAAGTGTAAAAATTCACAGAGATTAATGAATTTAAGATTCAGAACAAGCAATGTACTTTTGAATAAAATATATTTGCAGGCTTTTTCCATAAAGATGAGTTAATTTATTAGCTCATATGTATGAGCTGATAGAGTTCCTGAAAAATTTATTTCCATTTCTAACTAGCAGAACCTTTTCTTTTTAATCAGTTCTTCCCCACTAATATTGAATCAAGGCTGGACAAAAAACTGCTCCTTAAGAAGGGCATAATACCTAATGTCACAGCTTACTAGCCCATGAATGTTCTTTGTTCTGGTTAGGCTTCCTGGATGAATAACTCAAATTCTTTTCTAATTTTATAGAAGCAGGTGGTTACTTTTAGATTAACACAATATTCTCTTTGTCTGAAGCTTTCTACCTGGCCATAAATATATAGGAGCCAAGAGCAGGAATTTCCATACTCAACCTTGATTGCAACTTTTTGGGTTTGACACAATTCTTTATCCTAATGGGCTTTATTCCCCCAAATATGTTTTAATTCAATAATAAATAACCATCAGCAGAACATGAATGATTACTCAAGGTACATTGGAAATTAAAACCTCCTGCTATAAACTGTCTCCAAGTCCACGAAAACATTTGTTATTAAAGAGTAACTGATGCCTTGAGAGATTCCAATTGTTCACACACCATTTTAATCTGAGGCAATATAACTGTTACTAATGGAATCTCTGTGTGTAAGAAATTTAAATCACTAGGACAACTTAGACACTTTAGGTTACATGAAAATTTACCCTTCTTTTTTAATAGAAAGACTTCTGGGCTTCTCAATTTGTTACTGTCCTTTCAGAGAGAATGTTTCTGCTTCAAATCCATTTACCATTGCTGAAGGTAAACCTATCCACTATTCTTTACACCTACAGCAGAAGCTTAGGAGGAAAACATTTTCCACCTTCAGCTTCTTCAGAGTCAGAAGAGTGTATCAATTTTGCAATTTGTGGATCATTGTGACTTTACTCAACAACACCAAAATTGTTTTAGAGTCCTGTTTGGGGCTTTTTTATCTTAACAGTGCAACACAATATTTGGCATCACTACAGTTTATGGAGTTTTTCCTTTTTCAATGAAAACATGGCCCGCCTTTGATTCATCTCTTAGAGCTTTTACTCAGAACTGCCTAAATCTGAAAGGCTATTTCTTCCATCCTGCCCTTCCTTTTCCTGGTCAGGGAGCACAGAGCTGATGTTAGCCAATATTTTCCTCCCTCTACAAATATCTTTGGCATTTGACCCTACTAACCCTGCTCTCCCTGGCTCCAAGCACAAAGTGTCCTGAGACAAGCCTTCAGTATGTTGCTCATCTTTGGGAGGGCAGCACCTTGCCATGCTGTCTGAGAAAGGAGCTTTTGATGCCATGGAAATGTGGGTCAGAGTTCTTCACTGCTTAGGAAATGTTTCCAACCCTAGTTCATTCAACAGAGAGGGGAAAATAATATATATGGGCCACATGGGCCAAAAGAAAATTCTGAAGTCTGTGTAAGCTGTTCTACTGGGAACAGATCTGGTCTTCAAAAAAGTGATGAACACGAACATCACAATCAATGTCAGAGATTTTAAAATTCAATTTTATGTGAAGATCCCAAAATCCCACTAACACTTCCCTAGTAGCAACCCACAGGACACTTCCCTGACAGTGTTCTTCAAGCACTTTCAGCCTAGGTGAGTAACACAAGTTTGTCCAACTCAGCCCTAAAACCTTCCTGTGTTTTGAAAGGCCTTTTTTTTGAGAAATTGATCCTCAGTATGGATGTAGAATAATGCAACTTTTGTCTGACACCAGCGGAACCTATTTCCAAGGAAAAACAGCTACGTAAGAGTTCCAGGAACACATGACACCTCAGAAAAAAAGAAAAGCTACATAGTCAAAGATCCAAATTTTCTCTGAATAATAGACTTAAAGTTTTCCAAGAAATTAAAACATAGGATGGAAAGTTTTCTAGAGAATGCCTCATTTATTCCTCTCTGCACAATCTGTTTCCTTTCAGTGTGAAATTTTCACCACAAATAGAAATAAGGACATCTAAGTTCACCTTCAGCTATTAAATTCGACTTTTACAGTCCCTGGCATCTCTCCATTCTGTTGAAATCACTGCACAAATCTTAGGCTAAAGTGGCTAAAATCTCTTTTTAAACATTTCTTTTGGTTCTATTCCTTTCAACAGCCTCAGTCAGACACAGCAGAAATGGTGAAACTATATTTCATGTAGTGAAAATTAGGCAATGCATTAAGAACATCTCTCTGAGTAGGTGATAATGGATTCCCATCATAGCTCTCAAAATTAGTCATCAAGTCACAATCTGAGGTCAAGTAAAGAGTTTTTCAAAGAAAATGAACATGAACTGACAATTAATACATTTAGACTGGAAATCTGAGAGGTTCTAATTATAAGAATGGAGAGAATTTCCTGAGCAATAACAATGAAGCCAACAATCTACTTATCGGTGGGTAAAACCTGGTTTTTGTAATCAGACTGGCTATAATAGAAAGTATTGATTTCCTGGGTTTGGTGATCCAGCGGATCACTCACAATACTTATTTTTCTACAAGATTATTTCTTTATTATGATTCTATGTATCTTCCCACAATACTCCAGCAAGGGTAATGGGAAGGCTGCTGAAACCCACTTTAGAATATAGAGAAAAAGAAATGAATTAGAGGTCATTTTAAACCTTGTTTCAGTTGACATTTTTGAGTGCTGCATTAAGCTTTATATGAAAAAAGAACCCATGATTTTCCAAAACCAGAAAGCATTGCTCAACATCTTTTTATGACAGATTAGATTTCCAAATTCTTATGCAGAATTAATTATAGCCTCTTATTATTTATAGAATATAATTTCTAAAATCAACATGAGCCTAACGTTGAACACCAAATGGTATTTTTGAAAAGTAGTCCAACTACGCTTCCAGTAACCAGTTGCGTGTCTTTTAATTAGTTCTCATGATCAATTTTAATTAAAATGAATAATTCAAATATTATGCATTGCAATCTCAAACATTAATCTTCTCGAGAAAGGTAAAGAAACTCAAAAGGTTATGATTTAAAACATAGTCTCCAAATTTGAGTTTATAAACTTGTAAGACAAAGGATCCACAATTTGGATTGCCCTCTCATGTAACCTTTTCCTGTGCAGAAGTTCCTTGGACAAACAAAAGTCCCAGTAGGGATGAGAAAAAAAAAAACTAAAATTGCTCAAAAAATTCATCTTTGTATTTTCATAATCATAATACAAGACACACAAAAAAAAAAGATTAAGCAAAAAAAATGTTTAAAACCTTGGTTTAAGCAAATATTTTAAATTGTTGCAACCTTCAGGAGGTTCTGGAGCTGCTGTGAAAAGAATATCCAAATCAGGTATCAATTAGCAAGAATTAGATGACTAAAACTTTAGAAGTAATTTAGGAAATCCTAATGGGGAAAAAAATAAAACCACTCAAAACCAGTTTACTCTGGTAGTTGATAGAAAGCAGCTAACCTAGAACTAATACAGGTACAGTGTGAAGTTATAGTCATAATGCATAACAATCTTGCATATTAGAAGACTTATTGTATTTATTTCCTGAAAATAAAACATGGAGAGTGAAAGAAGAATTTTCTTAGGTTTTTTTTTTCAGTGAAGATGTCATATTTTCAGTTTAAAATATACTGTGGATGTATTCAACAATACAGTGTACCTAAATCTATTAGAAAGAGTTCAACATATATTTTGCCCATAGTTTTTCTTCCATTTTCTGTTACAACGATTTCTGTCACTTGGGACATTCATATGGCATGCAAGAGGTGAGAGGGTAAACACAGATAAACTTAGAAAAATAAATGTATCAGATTGCTCTCCAGCTTCTCTAAACTGGTGAACTTGTATTGACTCAGTGAGATGACTATCAGCTCTGCTCTACAGAAGCTGCTCACAGCAATCTTCCCCAGATTCAGAGATGAAGATGATGTGTTTCAGAGCCTTAAGTAGTCATATTCCCTCTGACCCCAAATGCATTCACCTCATGGCAATCTCCAACCTGATGCAATAGCTACAGAAGTTTCTGCAAGCAGGAATGCACATTATTGGCATACTAGTCTTGCCTCAAGTTATGAAGTCAGTCCTTTTTGTGCTAGCTTTGCACAAGCTGAAAAGTGAAAAAACTTACTTTACAAAAGGAGAACAAAAAGGCTTGAAGTATTTGACTAAACAAAATAAAGAGTCAGAAGACATGCAGCTGCTATCCCTAAATATAAAGGAAGAAAATGAGCTATTTCACCCTGGCCATGTTATTAGCATCTCTGACATTGAAACAAATGCATGTGAACTAGCTGAGAATAAATCCAGGCTGGATATTGAAAAAAGGCTTCACACTATCAGGGAAGGAAGACTAAAACTTCTTTCTATTAGAGAACAGTAAAAAAAAAATCATTCTTAAATTTTGGCAAACATGATTAAAATATGACATGATAGATCTGGGTCTGACAGCCCAAGACATCCTTGGCTTATATCCTGTATTCCTACGAAGAAAAAAAAGTTTAAAAAATGACTGCTACTTTCCAAATGGAACCAATTTTACCTTGGGCAGAAAATTACAAATAACCCTTTTAAGTGTGAGTAATACTTGGTTCATTCTACTCCAGCTGTTTACCACATACGATGCCCTTATCTGCAAGTCAGGAAAAATTTGTGTTGTTTCTTCTTATTACAATGGTAATGAAAACATTTGTTTCCACAAAGCAGAGTTTCAGATCAAACACAAACTCAGTCCAGAGCAGTAGTGCACGTGTCTGCATGCATGCACCAACCAGTAAAAACTCAACAGAGGAAATTATCCAGCTGTTTTCTGCCCAACCCACAGTGCTGCTGGCACAACAAACTATGGGAGCTGCTTTCTCTTAACCTCAGCTGCCTCAGTTTACCTGGCTTGAGGCTGCTTAAAGCTGCCTTTGCACCAAGTTGGTAGATCTTTGTGTCACACACCTTACACACACACACATAGAGAATCAATTAGGTTGGGAAAAACCTCTGAGATTAACAAGCCCAACCTTTGAGTGACCACCGCCTTGCTGACCAGACCACGTGCCATGTCCAGTCTTTCCTTAAACACGTCCAGTCCATTCCACCATTTAACAGCCACCTCAATGAAGCAATTCGTCCTGATGTCCAACCTGAACCACCACCAACCTGCACAATTTGAGGCTCTGTCCTCTTGTCCTGCCACTGTCTGCCAGGGGGAATTACCTCTCCCTTACCTGGCTATGACCTCCTTTCAGGTAGCTGCAAAATTTCAGTGCCTGGCTCTGCTGTTTTTCTCACCTTCTTTCCCCCTGCTTTGTCTGTGCAACACTCAGACCCCAGTCTGCAAAAGAGGGATGATAAAATTACTCTAAGTCAGCTTTAAGGGGATTAGGAATTGCAATATCTAGACAGAGTGAGAGCCAAAGTAATTTATCATTTCAAGTTTATAAAAGTAAGAGTGTTAACACAGTAGCTATTTTTGTAGGCTAGGACAACATAATATTGTTAATAAGAAAAAAATGAGTCAAATGTTTAGCAAATATTAATTAATTGAATAGCAAACAACAAGCATTCTCTTTTGGCTGATAAATAGACTTGTTTGCTCAAGAAAATGAAGATCTGTATGAGCACCAGTATTCCTTCAAATTCAAAAAAAAGATTGTTCAAATGCTCATTAAAAAAAATTAAGAGACATACTTATGCATAAACCTAATGAGTAATTAAATTTTGAAATTGTGTTCAGAAGTATTTGCCAATTATTTGATCAAACCACAAATTAAATGTTTCACTAAAAATAGCATGAAGGCAACAAATTCAAAGACTACAACATGACAAAACCTCCATACATAAATTGCTCATGGAATCTGATTTCTAACCTCTTGACCATAGTACAGGCCAGCAATGTGATGTCATATTCTCACATCTACAGAACTTTTATCATCTTTATGCAGAGAAATGAGTGATATTCAGTGAATGGTATTTTTATTCAGTTAATTTTCTTCTGCTTCTTTAATTACTTCTCTTTCTTCTTTTTTTTTTTTTTTTCATTTCTCTGTTAAGTATGGTGTGGCCTAATTCCTTATAAACCCCATTTTGTTGATGCCTGGTTTCAACAGCACTTTATATCTCTATATAGAATATTTTATCACCTTAAAAAGCTTCTCTTACTATTTTCTAAAAATCTACAGCATGTCTTTGAAGTGAGGAAGCTCTCCGTGAATACTTCACAGATGGGAAACTGAGTCATATATAAATATAACATTTAAGAAATCTAATTTGGGGTGTTAGCTTGATGACAAGATATACATTTTTCATATCGGAGATGCTCCCGTGTTTCAACAAAATTCTAAGCTGTCAGCATTCCTAATCCAATTAGGATTCAGGATGAGTTTTTTCTCTCTTGAGTACATCTGAGCTAGAGAGGACTATAGAGAAAGCAAACAGGCATCTAGAGGTCAGATATCTCACCCAGACTTAAGATCAGCATACTTTGTGCCTGAAAAACACAAAGTTCTTTCCATCATAAAGAAAAGGAGTCAAAATATCAAAACTCACAAATAAACATCTCAAATTAAGTGGATGGGCCCAGACCAGAATTCTCATGTTCTTGACCCTTGACATTAAGCTTCTTTAATAGTGAAGTATGTTTGACAGAGTGAGTTGTTCTCAAAAAACTTTGTCTGAGCTTAGACAACATCAGTGGCACTAGTCATTAGAAGGAACTGGTAAATTTTAATACCTATAGTAATGTCCCTCGTCACTCAGAAACTGAAACTTCTTTGTTCAGTGGGGAATGGAAGAAAAATTAAACATATCACCAAAAGCATAAATTTGTCCAGTGAGATGTCAAGCTCTGTTTTCTTCATTCTGCAATTGATGGGACAGTCAGTTCAGAGAGAAAGCTTGCTCTTACATCTCCTAAAATCTCTGAAATGTCCTGTTCTCTTTGTTTTTTTCCACCACATCCAAGGCAAAATCACACAAACCTTGGCTGCTGAACCTTTCAGAAGACAGACAGAACACACTCATCCCGCCTGAGACCGTGATTCATTTCTAGTGAAAACCTTGTGGGGATGGTGGAGAAGTAAAGGGAAAATAAAAGCCTTTTCTGGTTATAAAGTGGAAAAGCAATGTTCCATAACGATCTCCAGCAGCATCCACCTGCCACTGGGAATTTCCCAAGCCAAGCAGATGATTGTTGCACTGGCTGCAAGTGAAGCCCAGACCTCCCATATGGCAGGGCTAATTCAGCCACCAAATGACCAGTGGTGCAGGGAAAGGTCCTCAACCCCTCAGAAAAAACTTGTCTTTTCACCCAAGGTATTCTGCTTGCAGGACTGGATGTCCTTTGATTTATATTTTGAGTTTGTGTTCCAAATGTACTCAAACACAAAAGAAAAACAGTTTGAAGGTTTGCAACACCGGGATCCAAACAAATAGATAACACAGTATTGTTCCTCCAGAGCTGACAAACTTAAACAAGCAGGTCAAGCATACAACAGTGGAACATTCAATATGAAGAGACTTTTTGACACAGCTACCTTCAATAATTTCCTAATATTGCTGTTTTGCCACTTGTATATACAAAGCATCCCTTTGATTATTTGGATTTTTAGACAACCATAAAGGCAGTAACTGCTAAGTACAACTCTCTCATTACAGACATAAGGAAAAATAAAGCTCCTTTTTCTGCAACATGGCAGGAACCAGCTGAGACCATACTTTAAAACACCAGGAAAGGCCACCTAAGAAGTGTGAGGTGAGAAGGGCTTGGCAACTGCAGAGAGATTAAAGGATTTTTGGGAAAGCTCTGAATGTTTCAGTCACGTACTCAGTCAGGACTGATCCCATTCCTCTATTCTTCTCACAGCTGATTTTAGGTTTTACAGACTCTCCTGTCACACAATTCAGCAGCAGCACTTTCTGCTTTCCACAGTACTTAATGTGTCAATCTTCCTTGCATCTGAATTCCAATTTAATTTCCCCAAATAAGCTCCCTTCTTCCCCAACCCTGTCTTGGTCACATCTTCACCAATCACTGCTTTTAAGGAGGCTCAGCTATCAAAGGGAAATTAGAAAAGAAGCAGGAGTCCTTTCTAAAACCAAGTTATCTTCATTTTTCCTTCCTGCTCTTTTTCCTCAGGGATACAGAAACATTTTGAGCCTTCTCTTGATGGAGAGACCTGGTGGCCTCTTGTTCTCACGCTGGGATGGAGAGAGCTCAATCACTTGTCAGTGGCATAAATGTTTAATACTCATGCAAGCAGAACAGTCTCATGGTGGCTTGCTAATTACCCACTCCAACAGGCTCTGGATTGGATGGCCTTAAATTATTCTCCTTTTTGGCTATGCTTTAAAAAAATTATTACTCATCATATTTTCAGAAAAATACAACAGTATGTTTTCACAGCAGAGGCTGTGCTAGCAACAGGGAGGACACTAAAAATAGGATAAAAGAGGCCAGTGATTTCTTTGATTCATTGGCACTGTTTCCAGCTCTGCTCTGTGTGACTGGAGTTTGTACAGAGAGCAGAAATCCACTGAAGATGAGATCTTCCTCTTATACCAAGCTGTGTGCATTACTACTGTTGAATGAGCAATTAGTGCAATTTGCAGAAAATTAGCAGATATTTTTAATGAGAAAAGTCGTTTGTTTCTAGGATTGCCATTTTACATGCCACAGATTTGGTGGTATAGAACTCCAAAATATAACTCAGCACTTCAATTAAACCACTCATGGAGCTCTGATGTGTGTCCCTAAAACACAGAATTTAAATAAGAATGACTGCATAATTCAATATCAGACAAGCTGAAACAGAAAATTATCCAGAAGTACAGCAGATAGACTTTTTTTTCCCCAATCTCAAGATTTTGCTTTACCAAATCTGACTAAACAGCTGGAATTTCAGAAATATCATTTTATCACAAAGTGCACAGACAACCAGTGATAAGAGACAGTTTTGACTAATTAGTTGTTCAAATCAGAGAAAATTAAAGCTACAGTGAAACATACCTAGAATATGAGAAAATTTAGTGAGAGTGCAAGAATAGATGAACAGAAGGGGACTTGGACACCAAACTTACTGTCTATGTAAGAGGCAATGCAGAGGACAAAAGCAAAAACTGCCAGTATGGAAGAGGCTGACAAACTTGCCTGCAGTCTTGAACCTCAAAAATTAAAACCAGCAACAACATAGAAAGAACAGGATGCTAATAAGTTCATATATACAATGATATTGACATGTGACATATGGTTTGAAAATTGATATTACAGAATCAAAACTAATAGAGATTAGTATATGATGGCTTTGCCTTAAAGAAACGTTCTTCATACCCATGCCTTCAGCTGCTCTGCATCAAGTGGCTGCAAAAACAGAGATTCAGTTCATATTCCTACAAACCCATTACAGATTACACAAAGAATGCTTGTCAACACTGAGAATAAACTGAGTTACTCTAATCATTAGAATTAGTCATTAAACAAAGGCACTCCTAAAGCTAATATTCATCCTATCAACAGGTTTCACTGTTTTCACCATAAAACTGCAGAAGGCATTGCTTTCAAGTTTATCCTTTTTCAAAATCTTATGTCAATGCCATTTATCTTAAAGACAGAAAATTGAAACTGAGTTAATTTTTGTTTTCCAGCTATTATCAGCCCAAAACAACATTTAGAGAAAACCCAGTTTATGCCCTCTCTTTCTTGTAGCGAGGCAGGATGCAGAAAGGAAAAAGGATTCTTGATAACCAATAAGTAAGTGAAAACAAAACACCTTTCTTCTCATCCCTTATACTCCAAAACCAGATGGAAATAGAAACTTGAGCTTACGCATTCAGGAGAGTGAAATCAATGAAACAGCGGCACACCATAAAAGACTACAGTGAATGTGTGTAGGATGAATTCAAAACCAAGGAACTCTTCCATCTTGGAAAAAGCCTTCAGCTTTATTTTTTATATGACTGCTGGCAATGTTACACCATAAAGAATGCAAAGACTAAGTATTATTCTGAGAAGGATATAGCATATTTTTCATTTACAGCAAAAACTTTAAACAACTTCCTTGTTTTAAATGCAGAACTTCTGTGACAATTGAATTTGCAGTTGAATTTGCAACTAAATTTAGGTCATTTACTGCTGAAATACTGATTAGCTTAATCATGAAAACATGACTCACACAGGCCAAAACACTGTCAGCAGCTTCCACATAGACATAAAATTCACAAATGTGGAGTAGAAAACATACAAAAATCTGTATGCACACATACATACATGAAAAGAAAAAAAAAGGAAAATTACAGAACCTTCAGACTTCAGTAAAACTGGGGTTTGCCCCATAGCTGTGGGGTACTTGTGGTTTTTTTTTCCTGTCTCTTTGGTCACTAAGACTGTAAACTTTCCCGTGACAGGAAATAGTTTATATAGAACTCCATTCTACATTATTATGCTAGCTGAGATCTGAACATGACCATCAGATGAAACCTCTCATTGGCATGAGCAGATTGATAGAAACTGCAACCATGGTAGCCACGCTTGAAACTGCTCACTGCCCCAAAGCAGCAGGGTAAGCTGTCCAACAGCTCTGAGGTTTTTTCCTGAGTAAATTAATTACTCAGAACAAAAAAATTAAAAATTAACTTTAAAAAAATGAATTTTTTATCCTACCAAAAAATTTTCACCATCCCTCCAAATGTCTCGCCCTCTGCAGGTTGTTTTTATTTTCTTCATGCAGGAGTAATTTCTGTGCTCTTCTACCAGAAGTCAAGTACCTTAAGACAAGTAATTTATACATTTTCTTAGTATTTTCAGACTCGTTCCCTATCTATTTTCCTCCATCTTGAACAACCTTTACAGAATAGCAAATTAATATGGGCTATAACTGCTGTACATGCAACCTGAACGTCTATGGGCAATTGCTAGTCTGAGTTATCTATGGAAAAAAATATACTTACACATCCAGGTAATTTCACCTGTTTCTCCAAAAGGTCAGCATTTGGAGCATATGCTGATTATGTGGACCAGTTTATGTAGTGGCAAATGCAAGCTTTTGGTAAGATAGGGTACTATTACAATCAAACACTGCCTACATTTTAAATTACCACTGTTTCTTATGCAAGGCATAATGTAGGATAATGCACGCAGCTTTACAGCTCGTTTTGAGTTTCAAAACAAGTTACAATGCAATCACCTATTAACCTTTTCATCCCAAGGGTTTTTCTACAAAAAGTTAATATCCCTGACAGCTCCTTGTTTATTTTCAGATCCATGCACTGTTTGTCACTAGTGACCTTGCAAGCAGACTCACACCTTACAAAGTCCCTGACCTTGAAGTCATTAAAATCCAATCACACACCGGGCAGGCTTCCATATTCATTAGGACAGCAAGAAGATAGATTTGAACATGCCTTTGAAGTGACCAATACATTCATCAGCCAATTTCCATCTTCTTCAACAATTTCAGATTGCTCAGGGATATTACTAGATTAATTGCTACAAAAAAATCTTTTGCAACAAAACAGTAGCAATGTTAAGCAGATGCAATATGTTTCTAATTAAAAAGGCTAAGATCAAACATAAGTCATAAATTATAGGTTGTCCTATGAATACCCATATGAAGTTCCTACAACAATTCTTTTTGCTTATGCTTTTGATGTAAGGGTCAGAGCATTTTCTCAAAACACATGATAATGCAACTAGCATCTGAAAATAAGAAAAGCCATGTCTATAGCTAAATGAAACCTCACATAGGATATATATTTTTAAATTATATCCACCACTGGAACATGCCAATTAACCCTATTAAGTTTTTAAGCATTTATTTCATATGCCCCTTTGGAAGGTAATACTTCAAATCATAAAGATAAGATTCATAACAAGCATTAAAAGCAAAACAAAAGCGGAAACAGAGACCTAGAGGAAACACTTTCTCCATCCTATTTTGACATACACTTGCCTTCATCTACACAGATTGTTCTCATAAAAAAGTGAAATTTATGTGAATATGCGTTGCAGAAAAAGAAACCTTTTTTTCACATTGATATATGTAGGCATGATTTCTTCCAAATTTAAAGTGAGAAAGATTTGAAAAAGGGTGGGATGAAGGAAGACATTTCAAATGCATAAATAGCAACCCTCAAATGAATCACTACCTGTCAAACAGGTTGCTCAAAACTCTGTGCTTGCTCTTCTCACAAATCACATTTACAGCAATACTGTTCAAAAGAGTTCCACGTTTACCTGGAAAAGGCCAGAGTTATATCAAAACATTTTCAAGGGGACTGAGCTTCAATACTTTGGTCAAAGGTCTCTTTGCAGAGAAGGCAGCTGAGGGCATGTTGCTAGCTCCTCTTGAATTTTTAAGCTTGCTGCTTTTATGTGCATGGGGAACCCATCCATGTGAGTTTTCATCAAAGCACAGACAAGAGGCCTTAAAAGCCCAGGTTTCTGACTCCTTGTCTTAAAGCCACAAATAGCATTGTTAATTGGAAATTTCACGGTGGCAGCTATTTCAGTTTGTTTTTTACTGGGATCTGTCCGAGGTACATCAGCGACAACAAATCAAACCAAGGACTTGTTGGAGAGAACTTTTAATTCAGAAGGCTTTTGCCTGATTAACAGCTTTTAAGCAACATTTCAAAACAAATCACCTCTTTTTACAGATCCCTCCAGCTGTCTGATGGCAGAAGCCAAAAGTGACACATGTCGTGCACAGGGAGCTGACCCACTAAAGTCCTGTATTTTGGTGATCACAGTCCAGCATACAACTTCAATTGATGCAAGGTTGTTTCAAAAAAAAAAAGACAGAAAGGCTAAACAATTCCATGTAGAGACAAGAGACAAACAAGTTTAAGGATCAAAGATAATTCTAAAACCAGCTTCTTAAGGAGAGAGGAGAGGAGAGAAGAATGAAAGGAAAATCAATATTGCTTGAAAATGCGTTCCCCTAGATGGGGAAAGGGCTGTTGCCTTGAGAATATAGTATATAGCAGGCAACTGGTTATTTCCCCCATGTTTGTTCAAGACCATGTGATGAATGTCCCAAAACAGCATCTGTAACTATAAAACCAGTATAATAGACTTTCCATACTACTGCACAGTAAACAACTGGATAGAGCACAATAGTGTCAGTATCTTTGTGCAATGGTCAGGTATTTTTCATTTATACTGTCCTTTCATAACCTGCATTGTGCTCACACTGAGCCAAAGCTCAAAGGCTTTGGCACCCAGTTACACCATAAATTGAAATAATGAGAATGGTTTTATATAGTTCTACAAAACGTGTCCAGGGTGCTGTGTGTGTAATGCGAACAATTTTCCAGCCAAGAATCTTTCTGTGGAGAAAACTGAGACCTTGAGCCTTGCTTCTGGAGAAAGCAGGGATATTTATGGCAATAAATGCGCCGTTTTGAAAGCAACTAATTTTAACAGGCCCATTAGTCTTTATTGAATTATTATAAATAGTTTTCCTTCAAGAAAATTTGGTTCAGGAGCATAAAGTCAATTATCTGGCATTACCTTTGCACACAAGAGAGACATTTCAAGTCATTACATCATACATGCTACAAACTCAGAAAATTAAATAAACCCCTGAAATTTCAAAAGCACAGCTGAGAAGGTGTCTAAAGCAGTATATAATCATTTATTAAGAAAGATAAGGTTTTAAACCAATAAAACTGTTTCAGCACAAATCATACATACAATAGCTTCTTGAATACCTGTTTTTAGATAGAAAAGGGGAAAATTTAGCCCTCCTTTTCTCATTATTTACAAAGGAGATTTCTCTCCTTAGAATTTTATTATTTGAATGATGAAAGCCAAATAAAACTCAAAGAATAACAAAAAAAAACTATATAGAAAAATATAAATTAAAATTTAGCAACTGCACGTTCTTATATTTGACACTTTGTGTTTATGCATCCTGCATTGTTTTCTATTGACACCAGCACTCTAATTCCATTTTTAAATACAGTTACGTTCACAAAGGAGTGTAAGAACGCTAAGATTTTGATTGCTGAGGGGCTGGGACTCTAAACAGCCTGTTGCATTGAAATTGCTCTGTGACCCTCTCTGTACCTTTGAAAAAATAAAATCAGGTTCTAAAACTTTACCCCATGAATAATCAATCCTACAACCATGCAGTTTGAATATATGAGAGGTGAATGTGTGACCATTAAAAAACCAAAATCAATACGGATGCATGGAAACAACCAAATGGAGCAGGTATAAGGGTTGTGGTGCACTAGACCAGCAGAGAGCTCTTTCATTTGAGTAGTGACAACACTGATCAGTCTCTGGACCAATTTCTCCATATTTGGTCTGAAATTATCATCTTTTAATATCACCTCTAATATTTAAATGAATGCCCCTAATTATTTTAATGAATTTTATGTTTCCCACTTCAATTATGTAGTTATTTGACTAGGTGATTTAAAACAACAAGTTTCTATGTTACTGTTAGTCTCACTCGTCTTTTTTTAGAATGTTCAGCTTCCAGATTTCGTCAACAAAATATAAGTTTCATCCCACAGCCCTAGTGGTTTAAGACAGCACTGATCTCATGTTTTCAGTGTGTTTTAAGTGAGCATAACAATTACCTGAAAATATTTCACCAAATAACTTACTTTCATGCTACAATATTATGCTAAGAACCAATTCCCCAAAACTCATTTTCTTTAAACAAGGATGAAAATGCACTTAGGCATGGATTTCCTGTTCATGGCCCCAGCTGCAACTTCAGCTTTAATATAATTATTATTTCTGTGTTTACTAAGCCTTCAAAGTGCTTAGTACAGAGCCAGTAAGCGCTTAGAAAACTTGGTAATAGAGCACAACTTAAGATAGCAATAATGGTTCCTCTTAAAAGGCAGAGATTAACAAAGTGTCAGTGTTTCCAAGTCATAGAAGCAGAAAGATGTTCAAAATAATTATGAACCTAGGAAGAAAAGGTTTAAGACACTGATCTGACACCAAAAAAAGTAAAACACCAAACCATACATCCCAGGAAACAGAGGAACAACTCAATGGGAAGAAAAAATTCACATCAGCATCAATTCCTTATTATGGATACCTAATAATTTGCTTACTTGGTTGTAGGCCTGCATTCAGGAGAGGACACAGTCTCAAGCTGCATCAGGGGAAATATAGGTTGGATATTAGCAAGAAGTTTTTCACAGAAAGAGTGATAAAATATTGGAATGACCTGCCTGGGGATGTGATGGAGTCACCATCCCTGGATGCCTTCAGAACAAGCCTGGATATGGCACTTGGTGCCATGGCTTAGTTAAGGTGTTTAGGGCATGGGTTGGACTCGACCTTGAAGGTCTCTGCCAACCCAGTCATTCTGTGATTTTTAAAAAGGCTTTATCATAGGGGTTGCACACTGCCCTATTTTGGTTTTTTCCTCCTTTAGCACTGACAGGAATAGACATTAAATTCTTCATTATTTTTTCCTCAGACTAAGCTTAGGAAATAAGTCTTTGCTCTAGACAAAGGGACATATGCCTCAGTTAACTCAATATTATTCAGGCATAGAATTTACCACCCACTGACCAGCAGCCAGAAAGTCTGTCATTCTCCTACACTGCAGAGAAAATTGTTTGGAGAATCATGGAATCCGTTAGGTTGGAAAAGACTTCTCAGGTCATCCAGTTAAACCCATGACTGCCAAGTTCATCACTAAACCCTGTCCATAAGTGCCACATCCCTTTTAAACACCTCCAGGGATGGTGACTCAACCACTTCCCTTCACAGCCTGTTCCAAGGCATAAAAACCATTTTGGTGAAAAAGGTTTTACCTAATAGCCAATCTAAACCTCCCCTGGTACAACCTGAGGCCATTTTCTCTTGTCCTATCATCTGTTCCTCACAAAAAGAGACAAACCCCCTCCTTGATACAGCCTTATTTTAGAAAGAAAAAAAAATCATAACCAAATGAGAAAAGACTCTGCAGTAGAAAGAGTAGAAAGAGTATAAGGAAGTTAGCAATTTCAAAGTTAAATTTAACACAAAGTGATCCCAGGAGTTCACAATAGCAGCAGCTAAAATGTAGGTGGTGATTTTTTTTTGGTGCAGAAGTGGGTAGTGATTTTCAGTGCACTTTATATTTAAATTAGCTCAAAGTGTATGACTGAATTACCTAGATGGTTAGATGGTATCTAACCATCTCAAATAATTACACAAAGGTAGGTGATCTTCCATCTGACTAATGATCCCAAAACGTTTCTTCCAGAGGGAAGCTGGAGTGACATTGAGTAGGGGACAAATCACAAAAACGAGGACAATCAGAAAGTTACTTTTGCTTCAGTCATAAATAATGTGAGAAATTTGATGCAGCTGCTCCACAGGGACTCTGTAATGCAAAGACAGAGAATTTTGATATCCCTTTCCCCTACCTCATGCTGCAAAAAATGCTTGCCAAGATACATCAAATCAGTATCGACCTTTACAGATAAGCAGCATATCATGGAAGCTTGAGCTGAATCATGAGAATAATAACATACATGAAACACTTGGAAGATATAAAACACCAAGTAATAGGGGGTGAGGGAAGAGTGGGAGATCATAGTGAGCAAGATACAAAGACTAATGATAAGGCAGAGCATTATTTGGAATAAAAATATGATGTCACAGCTAGAACCTGATAAATTCCTACAAGATGGAAACTAGATCTTTAGTGTTCATAAGAAATGAAGATCATTCATCCTGTATGTCAAGTTTATAGGCCAGGAAAATACTTCAGCAGAAAGGAAATGCAATCTACACAAGTGTTTCAGAGTAGAACCCTCAAAATCAGATACAGGAAATCCATTGGTTACAGCAACATAATTATGTGACAAAGGAGGGAATACAGTTTTTAGATGGCATCCAAATATGTTATAACTCAATCCTGAAAAGGATCCACATCACTGGAATAGCAACCGCGCTTCAAGTTTTCAATTTGCTACTCAAAATGTTCACAGGACATCTCGCTTTAGTAATCAAGTATCAATTAAAATCTGCATATGGCAAAATTTAATGATGCAATTAAGTAATTTTGGTTATTTCCCAAACTGAAATTTAACACACATCGCTCTCAGGACAAATACACTCAAGATAAAGCCAGATTTTTTTCTCTTCTTTCTTCTTGCAGAGATTTGGTTACACCTTTTGTTACTTTTATAAAATGAGGCCACTTTTGCCTCTTGGCTGTTTTCCTTGCAGCCTTCCCCCACTGCCAGCAGGCATAAACTGACATCCCGTCTGACTGCAGCATTTTAGCTCCTGCCCTCTCCTGCCCATTTGCTCCTGGGGTCTCACTTGCTCTTCCTCTGATGCCTGGAGGCTCTACCTCCTTGTCAGGACCAAACAGAAGAACAGGGATGAGTCATGAAAATGGGTAGATGACCACAGGAGAGAGACAAATTTAATATTGCATAAAGAAAAAAACATAGTCATCATGCAGTGAAGACACATTTACTATGGCCTGGTGGTCAGAAATGCATTAAAAATACAAATAAAATCGACCCTAATGTAGTCCTGTGGCAAACCCACAATGCTGGAGCTAAGATAAAAGGAATGAGGAGCAATAAATTTATAAAAGCTGACTCACAAAATAAACAGAAAGAGGGATGGCTTTTCAGAGAAGAACTGAGCAACTGAGGGGATATTAGGATAAAACTAAATAAATGTTGAGTTCATAATAAAATTACATTGCGCAGGAAACTTTTTTAAGTGGCATGATTAAAGTGCTCTATTTAGACTGTACTATTGAATGCCTGGAATGTTGTAAAGGCAGAAAAAGGCAAAGAAAGTTGAAGCAGCAAACTAGTAGCGGCTCTTGAACATATGGCTCAGAAAACAAAATTAAAAATATTTGTATTCTCCCTGAGGAAATAGAATGTAAAAGTGAGCACAGCTCTGCATAAATACATGGGATCAATGAGTAGGCAAGTTAAGTGTTTAATTGAATACTGTGCAACAGATACAAGCTAACAAATATGGTACAGTTTATTTCAAAATTTTTAGACTTATGCAGTTTAAAAATTAATCTGAAATATGCATTCCAAAAGCCTTTTGCACTCCCAGATAATAGTTAAATATGTGTGTGTATATATATAAGTATATATATACATATATATCTATATACATACACACACATATTTAACTATATACATATATATGTATATATGTATAATAGTTAAACGTGTGTGTATATATATGTAGCTTGCACATATGTGCATTTATAAACACACGGACACATGTCAGTATTACAACTTACAGATAAATAATTTTGTACAAATAACTTTGGACCACATATTGCAACAGTGGTGATCTACCAAGGAAAGAAAAATCCATATTCTTACTAATTTATAACAGTCATTTATAAGAACTTGTAATAATGAAATAATTCATAGCATACTATCTGAATTGGTCTTAAAATATCCTACCTGAGATGCCAGGTAACTTTTAGTACTTCTGAAATTTTCAATAATAGGTTTATGGATGATTGCTAAATTGAGAGGCCCACATATATCTGTAAGAAGTAAATTATACAACAGCGCAAGGTATTGTCAAAACATATTAGAAAAGATGCAAAATTGCAAATGATTTGGCCAACTTGATCAAATCAAAGAGGGTTGCACCCTGCTGCAGGAAAAGAGTCACTTGAAAAACAGCGGGAGTTTTAACTCCCTGGAGATCTACTTTGTGTGTGCTTGAGGGGCTCTTGCAACAAGAGAAGGTACTCTCTAACTCCTAATTAGTTGGGAAACACAAGGTTGGAAAACTCAGTGCTACTTCCTGCATCTACTTCAAACAAGTTTTAAATTTCCTAAGAGGGTTAGTTTGTAATAGTTTCATACAACAAGTTCCAGACACTTTCCCAAGGTACTTGGGATGACCAGTCCCAATTCCTTTACTGATTGCATCTGCACAGATATTAAAGTGTCCAGAAACTTTCCTCCCTCTCCTGCTGGCAGCCCTGACCTCAGACATTCAGGCTGCCAGCACACAGGGCACAGTTCAATAAGGAGAGGTGCTCAATACTCATTCTGGCCAGCAGCAGCCACCTCCTGCCCCTTTTGTCACTGCTGCCTCCCTCCCCTGCTCTGCTCTGCGTTCACTCAGCCCCTGGCACAGCTGTCAGCCCGGGCCAGGGAATGAAACGGGATAAAAGAATAAAGGTGAGCAGAAGGAGGCTTTATTTTTAATCTAAATCGGTTCCCCTGATCTGATTTGATGCACTTCACACCCTCGCAAGCAATTTTCAGGGACTTGGCAATAGGAGATATGGTCAGGGAAAGGCACTACTTAAACTGTCATTGTGGTATCAGGGAACTATATTCTCATTTTGTGCTTTAACCAGCTGACAGCTCAGGAAGAGAGTAAGCAAGATAGGAGATACACATGGACAACTTACTCCATCCCAGTATATTGCCACTTTGGCTAAATTCCCCTAAAAAATGCCCTTTTTATTTTCTCTCTTCTTACCATCCTGAGACAACAAAAGCTTTCTAAGTTATCAGTGTCAGATGGATTTAAAGAGAAATTACAACATTCAGCACATTCATAACCACCCGTTTAGGTAACACAGCTGAAAACCATCCTTTGCACACTTTGAGTCAAAGTCTACATTGAAATGAAATTGGTCTTAGATATCTTCCATTATTTCACCTTAAATACATGAAGAAAGAACTATTTGTCAACATCTCATCAATTTAATACTATTCTAACGATCTTAAAAAACATCTCTCTCCCAATGTTGTCATTATTTTGCAAGAGTTCTATTGTCATTACGTTGCAAAGTTCCATATTGCTGGAATTTCATACCTCCTTGATGTTTCTTGTAGGCAGCTCCTCTAGGCACTGACTCTTCCTTCTTCTCACAGTTACCAACTGACTCCAGCTCCCCTCAACCAACCAATCCACTCTTTTATAACTCTTCTTATTGGCCACACCTGTGGGCCATTAAAGTCACACCTGCTCCCAATCTTGAATAACGAACCCAGCTGCAACTCTTTAGGGGGTAAGATTACTTGCTATACTACCCTTACTTACTTACATTCTTATCCCCCTACATCCCAATATGGTAATTCATGGGGAAAATGCACTCTCTTGCATGCAGTCTGAAAGAAAGGTCTTTTCTCCTGGGTTTGACCCATTTGGTTGCTTTTCCACAAATGCTCAAAGCCACGCACAGTGTAATTCTGTGGTTTAGCTCTAATTAAATTCAAAGTTGCAGCAGTGTGGCCTGGCATAAGGCAGTGAATGGCTTGGGCTCACAGGCTGAACACCGGCAACAAGGAGCTCCTTGAGCAAGGAATTAATGCTGACCAAAGAGATGGAAAAGGAAGGCTCTGAGCACAAGCAGCCACCTGAGCTCTCCCCCTGTGAACAGAAACCTCTGCCATCAGTAACCCTCCATTTCAGAAACATCAGGTACTTAGATCATCCCTCAAACTAGGATTTTATGTCCTCCTCACCTTTTGAATGTATGGAACAATCCTGTATACTTCAATCTAGTTTTACCTACAGATACAATGGATTAGAATTTACTTACACTGTAGTTTCAGCCAACCTTCCTCACTATCAAGTGTAACACATTTCTTTCACTGTAAATCCCCAGAGAATCTTTTATATCAACCAAATATTTTCTTAATGACTTCTGCGTGAATGCTAAGTCATCAAAATTGTAGCTTGTAATAATTTTTATTGCTGTTATGGGTGTGCTATTGAAATATTAACTAAAACTGAGAAAATCTGTCTGCTTTGTTTTTTTGACTTATCAAAACCAAATACAGTTCCTAAAGCCTCTATTTCAACTTTGCAATAAGTACTTGTCCATTTCCTCACTTAGATATCATTTTCTGGTACTATTACTAACAGAAATTATGCAATTTTAGAAATAATTCGGCTACACCATCTGACCTATGCAGTTACCACAGTTCAGACAATAGAGGGCCAGAGGTTATTAGCTGCTTATATGTCAGTGTTCAAGTTCTGGTCCAAGTCTAGCCCTCAGTACACTTGAAACCAACATCCCAACATCCGCCATTAAAATTAGAAATTTTAACGGGGCAGTTCAAATAAACAAAATCATTCTCCATTTTGAAAGTCACATCTTACTTCCACAGGACATAAAATCACTTCTACAAGAGAGGAAAGGAAATACCATATGAATTTTATGCTACTTACCCACCTGCACTTTCATTTTCTATCTGAACAATATTAGATACTGTTAGAGAAAGGAAGTTCGTGTCCCAAAGTTTGGCAGAGCAGACCTTGGTCTGTAGTGTGATTGCGTTATTCTATTTGAGTAATGGTCCTTGGAAACTGAATATTTGAACTGAATTTTGAATATTGTGTGCTACTGAGGGCCAAACTTTCAGATGGCATCATCTGGCATGGCTACACTGATTCAATGATATGGAACACAAACCCTGTGAGCAAAAGATGTGTCATTTTATGGCTGGAATGCACCACTCAGATTTTGTGTGTTTTTGCAATTCAGCTGGATAAAAACTGCTGAGAGCTGAAAACTGAGACCTTCCAGGAAAACATGGAACCAGCTTCTAATAAAAGAGTCTAAACAAGAACTCGGTTGAAAAATTACACATCTTATAGACTATCCTGGCAACAATTTCTAGCCATTTCAGCACTGAGGTTGTCCTATGGCATTTTCTCACTCCATCATAGTGTTCATTGGTAAGAAAACACCATAAACTCCTTTCCATTAACATGCATGATTTGATGTTAATCTGTGTTTTCCTGGATCAGTTGTGTGGATATTTCCATATGACAGAAGATACTCATCTTGTGCTGAGACACCAAAAAGGTGAGTAGAAGTAAATGGGAAATTTATAATAGTGCATATCATGCAACATGGATAGATTTTTGACTTTCAAAAAAGTAAAAAAAAAAGACGGGGGAATGGAAAAATATTAATACAGAAAGTCAGAGTTGCAAGAAAAAAAATCCAGAAGCCCGTCTGTTAAGAAAAAAACTAAATGATTGGTCATCTAACTCAAAACTGAGAAAGTTGTAAATGAATCCACAATAAGAAACTGATTAAGTGGTTAAAAAAACCAGGAGAGGGAAATTTTTCACAATTACAACTGGATGATTTCTCATTTTCCCATTTGCAGAAAACCTGAAGAATTTGAAACTAAACCCATAGGAATACAAACTATCATTTGCTCCCTAAGCATATTCAGTTCTGACTGCCTGGTCTTATTAACCAGCTTGTCACCAGAAAATGTTCCTTATTAAATCGTACAAGTAATAAATTGTTATTATAATAATGTTTCTCTGTTTCTCTTCATATTAATGTGACCAGACTGGCATTGTATTTGCTATACTTTGCACTTTAAATGTAAACATTATCTATTGTTTTCATTCCAAAATTGATGTTTGTGTTGTTAACTCAATTTTCCCACCACCAGGTTTGCTCTCTCTCGTGTAACCCAAGTGATAACACTCTGACAAGACAAAACAATCTCTGCTACCAGGTTGTGGTCATATCAGAGTTAACATGAATTTCACACAGGAAAGTCAAATGGAGATGCAGCAATAGGAGAACATTTGAGAGCAACAGAATTCAGAGCTTATTTCTATAAATTCAGAACATAGAGAGGGAAATGGTCTATCTTGCTAGAGCCAGCAATGCTTATTGTAAAAGTATGTTGAGATTAGTCATGTTAGTGATCTAGAACACATTTTCAGCTCTCTACAAGGAAAGCTGGCAAAGTATGAAAAGAGAATGGAGGCAAGGGAATGTCTTACCCAGAGTCAGAGCAGAGCTGAGGGAACTAAAGAAATTAATCAAATTTAACAATGAAGATACATGGTATCAAAACTGAGGCAAAATTATAAAGGCATTTTTTACAACTTGATGTTTTACTCTCAGTTCCTTTTTCAAAACAATATTTTCATTTACTGTATTCCTCTTCTGTTTACATCAGAAACCTAGCTAGACCTTTTAACAGCTACTGACCCACATCCTCCCATAGTACTTCCATACCAGATAAAAATGGTTTAGGATTAAGAGAGGCCATACTGACATAACAGGAATTCCAGGATGCATTAGCTCTACAAAAGACATGATTCCTCGGGCAGAGGAGGAAGCAAACACAAAGATTTTGTTACAACTTCAGGAACCAGCATTCTCTTGAAAAACTTGCATTTTTGCATGCTTGGAGAGAATGCTTCTTCCCATGACCTGTCCAGAAGTGCCTATTCTCTTCCCCAGTGTCTTTTTATATATGGTTCCTGATTAATAAATCTATAGCACCCAAACAAGCCTAATTTTTCCTTAGACAGCATCTAAAGAAGAAGCAGCAGAGGCGACTGGGTCTGCTGAGGACTGAGGAGAGATGTCATTGCAGTTACAGCTTCCTAGTGAGGGGAAGAGGAGGGGCAGGCACTGATCCCTGCTCTCTGGTGACCAGGGACAGGACCCATCTTTCCTAACAACCATCACATGGTGATACAGTAAGATAAAGAATGTTTAAACACCTTACCACATAATTTTCACATCTGTTACCTAAAATTTCAAGGTCAGAAGTTCTTGAATTCGGCTTGGTCCCGATATTCCTGAAATAATTAACGTCACTGATACAAAGACATAACAGCAAACAAATCTCTAAACTTGCTTTTTACAAAGGCACGCCTATAGTCAACAGCAATTTCCCAAAATCATGTTGCTACACATAATTTCTAATGATTTCAAAACGTATAATATCAGGAAAATATATTTTGAAAATGGGGAGATGCAAGAGCATTGGGCTATCTTAAGTCTGCTTTGGGAAAGGACAGACTACAAGTAACACTTCATGAAAAACTCAAACCAGAGAATTCTTTCCCTGATCCTAATAAAAACACTAATAATAATTAAAGGCTCCAGGAAATCTTATTCTATCAGTAACAAGGAACAATAGGGAAAAAATGAGAACAGACTTTCATCTCAAAAATATCTAAGTTATTTTTATAATTTTATTTTAGAGAATATTCAAAAACATTTTGATCAACTGCACAAAAAGCAATCTTTTGAAACTGGTAGCTTTCTTAAAAAAATAGCTTGTTTAGGCACTTTCAATTCATGACTAATCATTTAGACTATAAATAATCAATACTCACTTCATCACATCAAACTATTTTCAGAAAACTGTTGTACATTTTTCTGATTCTGCTGAAATAATAATATGAAGAATCTCAGTTGAAAACTGGGATCTCTGCCCATTTCACATTTTGTAATGTTTGACTTCTACAATGCTGCTCAGAACCTGGGCCAGACAAAAGTTCCTAATACAAGGAACTCAAAGGGCTTCACTGGGACAGGGGAGTAAAGCAGCATCATGCACATTCCAGACAGCACAAGCCATTGTCAGAGGGAGATTTTAAATCAGTTGCCTGAGCTCAAAAGTCGAGTCACTTTCTGCAGCCCTTTTTTAAAATTAAAACAAAACCCCCGTTAATGCAATTTGAATGAGCAAACACCCTTAGCATACTTTAGCTGCAAAATGTGTGTTCAAGTGCGAGAGATGCTATTTGCAACACACCTGGAAAAACACTGTGGGTCTTGATGGTTGTTAATAAATTGTGCCTCCAGGAGCAGCACACTAAGATGCAATCTGCATCATTGCTTTTCTTGTGAATTTAAACAGGAAGAGACATTTTAGTGCCAGAGTTCTGAGGAGTGCACGACACCAGAAGTTCACTATTTCACAGCCTGCCTGCTGCAACAACTCTGCTCAAATTTTCCATTTCCCTCACAAGTTCTCTCTCACAGACTTATGTGGGTGCAAGGGACTCCCAGGCCTTGTGAAAACAGAACAACATTTCCTTTCACTGCCTGCATCTCCAGACTTTTGAATTCTGGGTACTTCCTTTAGCACCTTTACAAGTTCTAAAGGGCATCTGTTGATTCTACATGGCACTTTTTAAAAAATGGGTTTTTAAATGAAGGTGGCAACTTTGAGCAACTACATCTGTCTCTGTGAAAAAAAAAAAACATATATCCTACTCTTCTCTGTGAAGGTTTAGTCTGTGTGAAGGTAGCAGCCAAGAAACCAGTATTTTTTCATGCATTGCAACAGATCTTCCCAACACTGATATTTACATACTATTGGTTTGTTATGCTTGGCCATCTGTTTGTGGGTGAAATACTGCAGGCATATTTCATTTTCTTTTGACTTTGCTTGAAAAGCTTACCAAAATCTTATCTCTTTTTTTTTCCCCCCTCATAAATACTCTATGTTCTTTTCAGCCTGTTGGGGAAATGCTATATAATGATAATCCAAGATATGCATATTACCCTTACTGAAGTATCAGCTGTGTGTTTCTTTAGGATCTGAATCACTGAATGCATGATTCTAAGAACTTTTTTTTCACTCTAGAGACTTTATTTTAACACTTTTACAGTTAAATGGAAAGCATGATTTCACATAGCTTAACTCTGTATTTCTCTGTTTAAAATCCTCTAAACGATGCCAACGATTTTGAACCAGTTAATATCCTTAAAGAGCAGATCAAGATTGCTCAAGAAAAATTACACATTAGACAAGGACAATGCAAAATCTACATTTCACTTCAAAATCAGCTAGAATAAGATCTGCTATACTAATACCCTGGAAGCAGTATCATGTATAAATCCTTTAACAGCAGCTGATCTGAAATGCCCTGTGATTTAAATCCAAGTCATACACAAAGTAATCCTCAAACAACTGAATCCTATTTAACTTTTCAAAACATCTGAATTTGAATTTGAGAAAAGCAAGCATTTTTAAAACCCTACTTTTAAATACACATTTAACCTTAATCTCTTTTTCTGACTCTTTCTTACTTCTTTCTGACTCTTACAGCATACCACCTGTACATCCATCTCAACTATATGTTCATGTATATACATATATTTGAATGTATAATGTATGCAGCTTGCTAAGGACAGATTTAAATGAGAATTTTCCTCAGTTCTAAGACTACCACTCCAACTCTCAATTTCTGATCTCAGTTTGGACTGCAATATGCTGAACCTTTTTAAGCTCCATGCTTTTTAAGCTAGTAAGCAGGAAATATCTATTTTCTTCTTTTTTTTTTTCCCCAATACAAGAACATGAGAAAAAAATCAAAAAGAACCAAACAAAAAAGCAAAAAAAATTAAGCAAATGCTTTTCCCCCCAGGATATACATTGGATAGATACATAAAAAGAAATAATTTATAGCAAGGCATACTGGAGTCATATCAACACTTAAGTCTGTTGTTATGGTACACAAGATGAGCACACAAGGGTTGGGTTGATGCAGATTTGTGTGTGAAAAGTCCTGATTCAGATTACTCTTCTCTGTACTGATATGAAGGGAAATTTAACTTTTTTATTAGTCTATCACTATTCCAAACATAAGATGGCACAACTCCACTACATGCATTTCTGGAGCTGAATATCAAGAAAGCAGATCTGGAAGATTTCTTTCATTTATTGGCCTTGATTCAGTGGCTATAGTTTTCCTAGCAACTCAAATCCATGACTGGGGGAGATGACTTTACTTTCTGCCTACCCCACATCATGTCAGGAGAGGACCCAGCAAAGCTGCCAGCCTCAAATCAGACAATTTATTAATTGTATCATTTATGACACTCAGAGGCATTGACTCTGAACGCTGAAGCCCACAACCATGAGCATTCAAACACTAGTAGTTCTCCAGTTCCTCAATTTTTATCAGTTTTCTTTGCATGCCAGAGTTGGTAAAAAGGACCATTCTTCATTCATTCTTCAGTCATTCCAGTTCAAAGGCCAGTGTCTTTACTGAGCCACGTGAAAAAGCAGCAAAGTGGAGTCAAACATCCACCTCTGTCAGCTTTACTACAGCTGTACTACACAGAATGTAACTTCCACAAAGGGCAAGGAAGAAAAGTTGGAATGACATCTTCTAAATCCAGCAAGATTCACCAGCAACTGCCCCTGAGGGATCTCAGTGCCTGAGGGAGGTAACATCCATGCTCAGTGTCTCCAAATCATGAAGAGAGCACTTACAAGTTTAAAAAGTGGAAAAAAGTTTAAAAAAGGAGGTGCAGTAACAAAGTCTAACTAATTGATCTAACAGTAACAAAGTAAACTAATTTCAGCTTTCCATCTCCTCGGCCGCTTCTCACTGTTTCATGGCAGCCTAAGTACCATCATGCTTTCCCCTAAGTAGGAATAAAAGCAGCAATTCATCCCCTCTCTGGTTTTAAAATATTGAAACACCTAATTTTTTTATAAATGTTTGGTAGTGATATCTTTCCAGAGTGATGACACACCGCTATTGCATTGTTTTGTTTGTAGAATAGATATCATACTGGTGTCTATTCAAGCCCTAAGGAAACCTTTTGTGAACCTCATAAAGTTATTTCTATGGCACAACATTTAAAATAAAATCAATAAATAATGTGACCTGAAGATACAGTGAGCAGCTCACACTGCCTATATTATTTCTAGTACAAGTCTCCCCTAGGCTCATAAACTTCCTGTCACTTGTCCACTGGACTTCAACACAAATTTGAATGATTCAGCTGGACACAGTGGGAAAGTGAACTCAAAAGTAAACAGTGAGAAACAGTCACACAACGTGAGAGGAATTCTGATTTTTTTTCAAGTACTGGAGCCATTGAAAAAAGCAAAATGAAAGTGACATGCCAACCATAGTGGATTTCTAGATGAGACTTTAAAATATTTCAGAAGTTACCTTTCTTTCCCTAGTTATAATTCAGCCACTTCCTCAATTTTCATGATATCAAAGCATTTTTCCCTTTTCTTCCGTAGGCCAGGCTATTAAACCACCCTATGGCACACAGAGACACACAGAATAATAATAATAATTTAAATTGTTTGAATAATTGACAGAGAATAAGGGAAACATGACTTTCATTTCTTCTTGCTCCGTTTCCTTGTCTCCCACTGGCTATGAAGTAAAATGCATTTGAATTTTTTACAGGGAGGAAAGAAAACAACAACTCCCCTTTGAAATGGCTGCTGGATGAGGATTCACAATTTCTCATTTGTTCTTAGTGCTGTGATTACACCTGGACAAGAATACCACAAAATAAAACATTTACAGTCATCTACATTGCATAGCTATGGGAAAGAAGTAAAAGGAGAGAAAGAAAGAGGAATGAACAGTTATTCAGTAAATGTAGGACCTTATAATTAATACAGAGATGTCTCGTCACCATCACTGAGTTGATCAATATCACAATCAATATTCTCCCTTCAACATCCTGGGTATTTAGGGAAAACAAGTCATCACACACACTTAAAACCCCCACCAGCCTTCCTTATTTAAATTGTGTTTTGCACTGAAGGCAAATAACAAAAGCCCATCTGATCAACTTTTCTAATGCTTACCTGAAGGAAATTAGCTCCCATCACTTCAAGCAATTCAACATCAGAAACAAACATCTTCCGGTTCTGCTGAATAAGAAAAAGAAAACGATCTTTCAACTTCAGGAACTTCAACTTCACCCACCAGAATAACTGTTTCCTCCAATTCTTATTCGAAAGTCCCCTCAAATTCTTAACTTGTACATCTAAGGAACTACTCTGAGGGTTTTTTTTCCAAATTATAATTTGACATACCCTACAGACTGACAAGCAAATACCTAAACAGTGTGAACATCAATACTCACTTGCTGATGAGCCACAGATGCCAAGGCAGCAGCAGTAGACACCAAAGTAGTGACTTTCTCTTATTCCTCTCTGAAATCTGTTATTTCTTTACCAGCCATTATCATCATTCCACTGTTTGTTTTTCTATATGCAAAACTGTTCCAATATAATCCTCTATTTTGACCATTTCCTTTTTTGGTTTTGTATGGGAGTCTGTTCTACAAACAGAATAAGTTGGCCAATAAAATGGGTTATTTGCATGCTTTAATATTCACTAAAATCCTGACATACACTTGGAGAAAGAAATATTTCCCCATGGAAATCCAGCTTTTTACACACTCCTCAGCTATTTTAGCACAAGGATATGTTGAACAACTCTGATTCAATTGCAGGGACAGTGGCATTGTGTGCTGGTCAATTTACCACAGTGCTCCATTGCTGTCCTGCTCGACCCAAAGATACGTGGACTCAAAAACAAAAGGAAACTACATTTGAAGAAAAACGCCGTTCCTTGAAAGGTCAAGAATGTATTACACAGACTCTGAGCACAGATCATAAAGCAACACAACACTTGTTGTGTTCTTTCAACTGTACTCAAAACCATTCATTTGTTTTCTTGTTATAAAGAAAATATTGCATACCGATCGAAACCGTTTTTGTGGTGTACGAAATCTGACATGAGTGTGACATAGCAAAAGGATGTGCAAGTATCTCCCATTTTTATCTACATAAACATTTGATTAATTTCATCATAAATTAATGATAAAACATGCAAGTTGTGTTAAGTTTCTGAAAAGTACCCAGCTTTTTTTTAAGCATATGAGTACACACATTAGGCATTTTATATTAACCTATAACAGAGTGATATAACATACTTTTTTTGGTTAATAACTTTCTGGAAAATTAGTTGGTAGTTACGCCAAATCCAAACATTTTCAACAGAGAACAAAAATTGGGAAGAGTTATAATACATGATTTAATTTTTTTTCTAAAAAAATTCCTATTTTATGGCAAGCACTGAAGCAATATTCAGGTTACAGTTCTTTCTAGCTTGCATCTCTTTCCTGCTCCCTTTTCTGCCCCTGACTTTATGGAAGTCCTGTGGCTAGGATACCCCCACGAATCCTAGTCCTAATCTTTGGCTTTGGCAAAGAAAGTAATCTTTAATTGTCCAAAGGTTGTCACAAACATTCAAGAAAGCAGGCCTCCTTTTAAAGAAATACTATTTTCTAAAAAATGTTTAAAATATACTAGAACAAAAACCAGAAGGAACAGGTATGGAACACACAATTAGATTGTGGATGACTACAATTAGTCCTAATACTTGATGGGCTTTGTGACACTCATCTAACACCCTTTACTCCTATAATTTTATGCTTGTACTAAAATAGCCAGAAAAAAATGTAGATTTCTTTAAAAATCTGGAAAATTACTGGCTTCAGACTGACTCAAATCAATTCATCTTCAGGTGACCTTTAAAAAAAAGGAAAAAATCAGTTGCTATACCCCAATGTAAAACCATATGTTCACCTCTAAGACAGAAATATCAAGATGCCCCAACTCAACAGTCAAAAACTTGGAGTATTAACAAGGAGGAGAGGGGAAAAAGCACAAGTAGTCAAAGAGGAGTAAGAAAAATATGAAAAGACACAAAAGATTCCTTAAAATATACAGCAATGCACTTCATTGCCTCCAAGAAAGGGAAAATACATGAATGCATAATAAAAACAAGCATTAATATTGACTAGAACCAAGTGAGAAGACTGGGCGTTTCTCTTCTCCCTGATTTACCATTCAGGAACGCATACTGAGAGAAAGAGCATCAGTTTCCAACTTATAATCAAGGGTGAGGGTTTTTGTTGCGTGTTTTTTTTCCCCAGATAGAGCATATTGCTGAAGGATATTATTAAAACAGGGGAGTTTTGCTCATTTAACAACACTGTAAATTGAACAGCAAAAATTAATGACAACAAATCATTCTAGAAGTCCTACAAATTCAAATTGAGAGCCTAAAACATTAGATCCTCAATTCTGCCACTTGTTCACTGATTTATATTTCTAGTTGCAAATAGAAATGAAGGGAAAGAAAGGACCACAATAAACAAGCTTGGAAGCCACAGCCTAAAACAAATGCTATTAAATATAATAATAATTGAGGATCAATAAAGATTATAGCAGAAAAGTAAGTGTTGAATATTATACATTTTCTGTTTCTTCTCTGGTGCTTCTAAAGATTGTTATATCCAGAGTATTAAACCATTATGAGAACTTAAAGAATGTCTCAAACCACTGTCAAGGAAGGGAGTTCCCATAAGCTAAGCCACCACAACAGGCACACATGGCAAACAGGAAGGCATTATTTCCAGGGCTAAATTAAGGTCAAGGTTTGGAACGAGCACAGTGGACAAAATTCCACTGAGGGAACTTGTGATAAGCACAGGATATATTAAAAAGTCTTGTATAAGAGTAATACCTCCAGAAGAACGCGTTGAGAACCCCAGCAGCAAGATGACCAAAAGAAAAAGTGCCAGGAAGACAACACAGGGATCCATGTGGCGGTGACTGCCTTCCTACTTAATCTCTCTCTCTCATTTACTGTTTAATAAAATCTGTACTATTGACTTTGGCATATGATCTCACATCCACTTTAATTCGGGCAGAGGCATCTTTTAATAATCAGATCCCAACAGTCAAGGAGATCAAAGTGTGAAGCCGCATGGTTTTGCAATAAATTTAGAGATTAATCATTCAACCACCTGCCCATCTCACTCTGCATTCTGTACTGGCTCTGCAAGTGCACATCTAGAGAAAGAATCCATACACACAGATAACTGTAGCCTGGGATCATGGACACACAAGAGTAGCTCTTAATAGATCTTAAAATAGTTTTTAAACAATGGGTGTTATAAAGGGTGACAAGAGTTAAGCAGATTCCATAAGAAATGCTACTGAGTATTAATCATGAGGCATGGATGAGACAAATACTTAGGATGCTGTTTTAGATCTGATGATTCTGAATGCCAAGATGTAACTAACCATAATCAGTACAGCTTACATATATATACATAGATAGACAGGTAGGTAAGATAGGTAGATAAGATAGATAGATTTTAAAAGTGGTATTAGTATGTTCTTACAGATTTAATATACCTCTTTGCTTGTGTGTTTCCCTGTCTGCTTCTCAGAACAGAAGTACGAGCTTCATCCTACTGAGAATTTCGGGCTTTGTTTCTCCTGAAATAATGAAGAAAATCAGTGGCCATTCTTTTCAGCTGTCAAATTTTCTGTCATCTCCTCTGTGACAGCCAGGAAGTCACTCCCTGCAGGTATTCTCCCTGTGCACTGTGCTCAGCCATCTCTTTGCCTCTCGCTGGTGCTGAATTAGAGCCCAGCAGCAAGGAACATTTTTAGGTGTCATTGTTTGGTAGCCAGAAGAATGCAGCATGGAAGTGAATGGCTTATTAGAAAACACAAAGGTTGCAGTTTTCAGGCTACACTACAAAGTACATCACTCACCAGCTGGTTCTTGCTTTCAAGTTATTCTTCGCATTTTTATCACACAGGAAGCTACTTTCCCATTAAATGAATGCTGTGACTCTGGTGCACAAATCATCTGACTTAAAGAAACAATTTTTTTCCTTCTTAGTGTGTATGCCATCCTATTCATGCCCTGCTGGCATTTTTCAAGAGCTTTTATTCCACTGTTTTGTCAATTTTGCTTTCAACATTGCTGGTATCACGCCTCTCCTCTGCATTTGCTAGCAAAGCCAGTTAATTTTCCATATTGGCACCAGTCAGCCATGGTTCAACAGAAACCACAGCCCTATGCTTTTGAACTGAAGAGTTCAGACAGTGTGTTCATCCTGTGTTCAGACCCTTTGCTGACCCTTAGCCAGTGCTTGGAAGGCACAGTGGGATAAAGCAGGTGGAAGGGAGCTATCCCTGCACTGTTAACTGCACAGGCTGCATGCTCTGAGGCCTTCTCTCTGCTAGAAAGTCACCTCACTTAAACCAGGCTGGTGCAGCCAGCACAGCATCACCTGCACTGTTTGCTATTCTCTCATACCTAGAATTCTGACAGAAATCTGCTTCACTCGTTGCCTCTATTGCATCTGGAGAACTCTGTTGAACATGAGCTTCTGTAAAGCAAATGACTCTCCACGTGCAGAGATCTCCAGATGCAAACAGGATCATCTTTACATGACCAGTCATTCCTATAAAAGAGAACACAAAATATTCTGGTACCTTGATACAGATGGTTCCCCATGTTCTCACAAGTGGCTCATGCCAGTGTGGGTATCATTTGTAAAAGATCACCTCTCCTATCCTGGCATCTCCTGACAAATTCAATGAAGACACTGTGAAGGAACAATTAAAGTTGCACTCTCTCTTGCTTATGAAAATGCACAATTGTTGCTGCTTTTTAATTCAGCTGCCACACTGTCTGTTCATTACCAAATCGAAATCACACTTGTTTTCATCCTGAAAAACAGCTTTGAGATTTAATTTCTACTTTACTTGTTGTCACCTGCCAATTGACCTCAAAATAGGTTTTTCTCTGACCTTATTGAAAATCTTTAAGGCCACGTATTATGTTATGTACTACACTATTTATAAAACATCTGTCCTACATTTGACTGAAAGGCCTTGCAAATTACCTCAAGTTTTGTTCATTCAACACTAATCTTCTACCTCAAAGTCTGTCAGTACAGTACATTGCCTGATAGCTTTGTTTGTGTACTCTTTGCCAAAAAGATCATAATACTTTTTGATGCCAAACAAAGGAAACATTTTGAATATCATGTCTTCAAGTGTCTAGTGAAACGAAAGCCATCCTTTCAGTCTCTGAAGAATTTTAATAAATATTCATCTGCACCATAACTAAATGCCATCTATGTTAGACTGGACATATTTTTGATAGCTCAGAATCAGCCTAGAGAACTAATGCTATTTATTTTTTGCCTTCCTGACAGAACGTCTTATTTGATTTTCCTGCACAGCATACAGTACCCAAACCTTGTCTTTGCAATAAAAGCAAACTTTGCCTGATTCACCTTTTCTCTGGAATATTACATAGACATTCATACATAGAAAATTAAATATTTTTGTCTTCTCTCGGTCTGAAAATGTTTTCCCTTATAAATTAGAATATTTATTGTGTTTTCACTCAATATACATAGGATAACACTTTATTCACTATTCCACTATCCTATGTTTAACATCAAAGAGGTCAACCTTCTTGTTTATATAATTTTTTCCAGATATTTTAGCTACATTGAACAGCAGCAGAATATTTACGTGCATTTGAGATGCTTCATTAGTTTCATAAAGTGTGGTAAAATAAACTAATTTTTATTCCAGTTTATTAGGATTAAAATCCTAATAAATCCAGTTTATTAGGATTTATGGAAACTTATCCATACGCTGCTGTTTCCTCCTTCTTGGTCCATTCCATTGGATGAACATCAGCACATCCCCAGATTTCCGCAGAGGTGAAGGCAGGTGGCAACTGCTGCAGAGAAAATAAAAAGAAAAATAAAATGGGAGGCTGCTACCAAGATTTGCCTGTTTTTCAGTGCTGAGTGCTTCTGCTGCCTGATTGCTATAGAGACTAAAGAAGGAGCTGTTATTAGCAACAGTGGGCAGGCAGAAACAGGAGGGAGGAAAGCATCCCTAGCAAAAATGAAGCTTTCTGCTTGAACAGGAGGAAGGATGAAAGGACTGGAGGTGGCAGGGCAAGACAGAAAAGAAAAAAGACATTTAAAAAAGGACAAAAAACTGAGTGAGAAGAGTGAATTTGACAAAAGTGGTGCACATGGAGAGCCATATGGTAAACCCTGACACCTCCTCAGGCTTAATGGAATGGGGGAATGCCATAGTCTGTCTATTAGCATTTTCTAATGCAATGCATGCTCTCTGCCACAGGAAGATGCCTCACAGACATGCAGTCTCTGATCAATGCCATATCCCTGTTTCCTCATGTTCCCGATAAATGAGAAACCTACCAATCCACTAATCAGGTAATAACCATGGATTATTTTGGCAAAATATAATAAGGGCTCAAAATTCAGAACCAGCAAAAAATAAATTTGCAATAACTATGGAAAACGTTTTCTAAAATTCTGCACAGCTACTGTTACTGCAAATAGTCTGGTATTTGAACTGCTTTTAATCATTGGTACTTTACACTTCCTATTATGCATTACAAACTGTATGGGTCAGTAGAACAGAGCCATAACTTGTCATAACAGGATTTATGACTGGATCTCCTACGTTATCGCATATGACAGCTAAAACAAACACAAAATTATACTCTAAATAGAAAATTGAAAACAACACACCAAAACTACTAAATCTGAATTTGGCTTCCTATATCTCTTGATTGCATATACAGTCACAGGCATTTCAGTGGTACACGTGAAGCAAAACCACTTGGGAAATAATAAATAAATAGGTCAACAAAAAGTAGGAAACTTAAATAGCACAAACAACCACAAAATTTTTCAGACAGTTTGCCATGAAATCTGCATGTGTTGGAAAAGTGTTCCCACATTAGCTTATAGAAGATGCAGCACAATGTCAGAATAAAGCACAGAAATTTTTTTGTATGAAATCTGCTACAATACAAACTTTTCCTTTGTATGGCAACAGGGAAAAATGAAAACATTTCATATTTCAATAGAAGAAAAGTTGACATTTTTATTATTTCTCACAACTATTCTTCTTACTTATGTGATATTTTTATCCTATATAATGTACCTCATTTTAAAGTACATACAACTTAATTCAGGAATAACTACTAATGGAGCTACTAACAGAGAAGTAAAATATAATTAGACTATATCTAGTACAACATGACACAGATTTTTCCAACTGATTAATGTAATTATAGATTATGTCCTAAAAACTCAGAAATGGTTCTTGTTATTGGAGGTCTATTCTTTGATACTTCCTAATTTTGAGGGATACCTAAGCTACTTGAATGATGCAACAGAGGGTTTTATTACAAAATTTTATGTAAGCCAGTTTTTCTATCCCAATTATAATTAGGAATAACACCTAGGCACAATAGCTAAAGATCAGTTCCAGTGGCACTGCTGTTCTTAATTTTCTACTAAATTATTATGTGAAATTTATAAATTTTAGCAGTCAGGGAAAAGCAAAGCTATCTCCATTGGCTAGAGCCAAGAACAGTTCAGATGTGCTAAATCAGGTTGTCCAAACAGCTGTGCCAACGTTCCTCTGTCCAAAACTGCTCGTTGAGTCTCAGGTCCTTACTGAGCAACCTGCCAAGCTGCATGAAGTTATGCCAGATTGTATGCAACATAAACAAACATCTACTTGGGCTTAAATTCAGACCAGCAAACATGATGCATTTGTGTCCCAGGGTCAGATTTAAGCCTAACCCTCCAAAACTGTATCATACACTATTGACTAACTGTGCCATCTAGCTCTCTCTTAAGGTAATCCTATTAGGTAATGCATTATTATGTGAGATTTCAGCACTGGTGGATTTGAATTAAATAATCCCTCTAAGCAGCTGGATTGTAAAAGAAAATATTTCTGCTGTACCTGGGCCAAGTTTTTAAACAGCACAGTATTTTTTTTTAAGACAGATTAATTCAATATATTTAACATCATTACGTATTTTTTACTAGGAAAGTATTCAAACTAGAGGCTAAATCTTGTACATTTTCAGTAAAGTCCTCTAAATAAATCACCTCAATAAAAGTTAATAAAACTGAAAGGTATATATGTGTTAATTTTGGAGGTTAAGTAGAAACAGGCTTATCTAAATCTTATAAGCTGGAAAGTTTTTAAAAATCTAAATCCTTTAGGTTTTTATCACTTAACAGTCATTTAAACACCAGGCTGCCCCTAACAACCCATTGAGTGTGACACTGAAACAAAGATTTATCACCAAAGCTGGTTCAGCTGTCATCTGATATTAGCAACTGGAGTGAAAAAAACCTAGCAACCAAATGAGGAAAAAAACGACAACAAAAACCACTCCCAGTTTATTTAACAAGAAACACTTCAAAGGGCACTGAAACCCATTCAGCAAAACGACCAAAAAAGAAAGAAGAAAAATACAACATCAGTATGAAAATACTGCAGCTACAAGACACATAATTACAGTAACTTAAGGAATGAAAGAGTTTGAGGCTCCTTCTGAGACAAGGACTCAGGTGAATCCTTCACACAGCCAGAAGGCTTGTACTCGATAAGCAGTAACTGCCAAAGGCTCTAGATTTGGTGTTCTCTCAACAGTAATTCATTGACTGAATAAAGAAAAGGAAAAAAAATATTACCAGCAAAATGCATTTTATTACATGAGGTAAGGAATGACGCCATGTGGAATGACCAGTCTCTGGGAGATGGATCCTAAGCAAGATTACCTTTTTTGGCCAAAGCAGGACAAGTGGTAAAACAAAACATTCATGACAAGTCAAATAATCCAATGAATGACAGCTCTTACCTAAGAGGTGGGAGTGCCTGACTGGGCAGGAGGTTCAGGTCATCAGGTTAGCCCACAAAAACTGGCAATGAGTTTGGGAGGTTTTCCTGTGGGCAGAAACACTGATGGCATGCTTGTGCCCACCTGTGAAGATGCGTGCGAAAACACACACTAAAAACAGAATGTGGAATTATGTAAACTCAAAACTGCACACAAACGACATGATTTCTCTCTGATTTCTTCTGGTTTATTTCTTTCTTTAAGGCTTTTAGATGGACAAGAGACCAATCAAGCATTGATCCTACTGTGTGAGAAGTGCTCTTTCCCAGACAGCAAATCTTGATGTGTAGTCAGGCTAAAAGACCCGATGACAGGCTCTAACCACCAGTGACATCAGGAGAAATTATGGCTCAGGGTTGCAGGGCTTTAAGTCTCTCATTAATACATTGAAGCAAAAAAAATAAAAGGAGGAACTCAAGTCAATGCATAGTTCTGGAAGGCGGATGAGGAAAAATAAGCTACAGTGAGCTTTTGGCCACCCACCATCCCTGTCTAGTTGATGTTCTGTGGGCTCACTGCAAGCGTGCTAATTAGGAGTCACCAGCACACCATGGTCCTCCTGCCATGCACTTTTTCACCTGCCTTAAATAAGCTGAGAAAAGCTTCAGTGGTTTTCATGTCACTCAGGGGTTTCCCTCACCCTACGGGTATCTCAGAGAACCAGAATATTTGAGCTGCCCTTGAAGCAGCACAAACCGGGAGCACACCCCAGTATCTAATGTGTACAGGGGGAAACCAGCCCAGTTCCTAAAAAAAAATATAATATTTTAAGAGGAGGAGCCAGAAGATTAAGAAGTGAATAAAGCCTCAAGGTATTATTGGAAACATAAATTAGAAATGCAAGTTAAATGCTATTCATTTTCTGCACTGACTGAATTTTTACCTCAAATGACCCCAAGAGAGAATGTGGAACTCTCCAAAGTTACCAAATGATGTCCAAATCAAAGCCTTGACTAAATTTTAATCTCACAGGGGAATCAGAGGGATATCCCCTTTGTATTTTGGCAATACGTATGTTAAATGAAATTTAGATTATGATAATATTAAGCAAGTTAAATTCAGGCTACATGGCTGAATAATAGTAATAGAGGGACACAATATGAATGCAGCTGTATATTTTAAGTAATATTTCAGATTTTTCTTTCTGTGGGCCTCGGGCACATTGTGCTTCTATTCATGTGAATTACTTCTGCCTTGAAAGGGGAAAGGAGAGAACACGTCTGAGAACATTCTGCAATGTCTATGAGCATTCTGCATCAGCCCAGGCTGACTGCAATACAACAAGAATTTCCTCTGTCAGAGAAAAATGGCTATTTCCTGATGGTGATGTGTGAAATGAGATTAATCTGCACTTAAATGCAGTTACAGGGGAGGACCATCATTCCACTCTCACCTGACAAGTTGCAATCTTATTGAGAAATTAATATGTGTATTGAAAAAAAGACAGGAATATTTTTCTCATGTTAAAATACTACCAAAAGCATTGCAGAAGTATACACGTTACAAAAAATCCAGAGCTTCAGAGAAAGAAATATATAATGAACAGATGATGATTACCAATTCTTTTTCAATCACTTCACATAATAGCTTCCTTAAAACTTTTTTTCTTCCACAAAGTTGAAGAGATAATTAGGAATATTTTTATTTATGGGAAGTAGAAAACTTTGTTTTGGATTTCAGGGCATTGCAATTTCAAAAATCAGAACTTGCTTACCACATATTTTGTTCTAGGTAAAAAAAAAAATAAAACTGCATGAATATAGGTACATTTCTGTCTAACATTGCCTCACTCTATATGGAAGGAAATAAATATCTTGCTCCTGCACCAATTTAAAACTGATGGTAAAAATAAATGTGATCATAAAATGCTATGTTTTGTTCAAAGAAAAAAAAAACCACATCAAAATTATTCTAGCACATGTTTTAGAAGCAGAGTCATGAAAATAATTTAAATATACATATAAGTATTACAAATACAGCTTGCCTACTGGGACCATTACTTTCTATCTTAGAAGGGGAAAAATAAAAGGCAACGTAAGGGACTAAAAACAGGGATCTAACTACAACAACATGACAAAAGCTGTCAAGGCACATTTGTGAAAATTTAGTTCCAGACAGTTGGCTATGGGCTTGACCAAAATTGTAAAGACAACAGCCTTTACATTGCACTTGATCCAATAACTCATTAATCTCTTACACAAAAGAGACAGAAAATCTGTTGCAGATTGTGGTTATCTAAACACAAATAGACTCCAGAGACAATATTCAGAGGGAACAATAACTTTTTCACAGGAGAATGCATTCAAGGCACGATATAGATGAGCATTTCAAACAATGCTAATTGTCCAGTCAATACCAGATTCCTCTAAAACAAGAGCAAATTGGACTAGGCTGATGTGGAATTCCAGATTTCTGATATGAACTGTTCTCCTGGTTGGCACAAGCCCCACTCCCTCTGCAAACACGTGCCACCAGTGATTTTTGTTTTCCAACTGGAAAATATTAGGGTGGAAAGCCAGATATTTTCATAAAAATAATTCTAGACAGAAATTTAATAGAACTTCTCCTTGCTATGTTTCACAAACTCTGTAGAATTGAGAAGAGTGATAAAAGTAAAACATCCTGGCTGTCTCCCCCAAAAATACACATACATGCACACTCACACAAAAAGAAATACTATTTCCTTTAAAATTTTGATTTAATCACATAAATTATTTGATGAAGTCAAATTTGGAAAAAAATAAAAATCACCATGTAGCTAAAAAGGTAAATACAAATGGGAGACAGATTGTGCTTGAATAATACAAGTGGTAGGAGAAGAGAAAATATTAGCATCCTCTCCTTTAAGTAACGCAGAGAGGAAATAAATGCAAATTTATAAGAACTATTACCATGGGTCAGACAATTCAGGAAATAAATGAAATTGAACAACAAAACTGCATTTTTTTTTGTCAGTTCTCGGCATACTGATATTAATTTATGAACTCTGTGTTCCTGCTATTGATTTATAAATCAGTGCCAAAGAATAAAATGAATTTTATTACATACACTTCGCTGCTTTACCTTAAGTCTTTCAAAGTTTTCTCAACCAACAAGTGGAATGCAAATAATTGAGACAGGCAAGAATTAATAAAATTAGAAAACAAACAAAAGAGCAACCATAATGACCAGATTGCCTGAAAAACATTCACTTTTCCCTCTACTTCGAAATTTACACTGGCCTGAAGCCCAGAAATGGCAATCTGCACTCCTGCACCTGTGACAAGTCAAAGACTGGTATCTTTTGACCTGTTAGGATAGAAATGGAAGATAGAAAAGGAAGACCAAGATATTTCTAATAGAAATCAGTCCCATCTCATCTGTTCAAAATAGTAACCTTTAATGGTACTACAATACTCAATATGAAAATAGGATCTTATAGTTTTAAAGGGGTTTTTTTAATACCATTATAAACTATTTCTTGGTGGTTTGCACATCCTAACTGGGAACAAGTCTACTAACAGAGGGATTAAAACAATACACCCTATAACATCTTTAAAAATTCCTAGGGCTTAGGCCTGCACTTTGGAAACTTAATGGCCAAAACTCACTCACTGCCAGATCACACCCTACAGTGCTTCTACACTGACTGGAGAGGGGTTTATTATTTAATTACCT
>JAXCLO010000001.1:6859641-6934970 GCA_035583995.1 Arremon aurantiirostris | reverse complement strand
TTAGGATAGAAATGTAAGATAGAAAAGGAAGACCAAGATATTTCTAATAGAAATCAGTCCCATCTCATCCATTCAAAATACTTAATGGTACTAAAATATTCAGTATGAAAATAGGACCTTATAGTTTTAAAGGTTTTTTTTTAATACCATTATAAACTATTTCTTGGTGGTTTGCACATCCTGATTGGGAACAAGGCTACAAACAGAGGGATTGAAAAAATACAACCCATAGCATCTTCAAAAATTCTTAGGGCCCAGGCCCGCACTTTTGAAACTTAATGGCCACAACTCACTCACTGCCAGATCACACCCTACAGTGCTTCTACACTGACTGGAGAGGGGTTTATTATTTAATTACCTCTCACAAATGTGCCATGGCAAGGTATGGGGAAGGGTTTGTCTGCTCCTATCCTAATGGCACAAGAGGATTTAGCTCTTGGCTGAGCGTCTACACCAACAAACACAAAGCTCAATTCCAAGTGGGGCTTTAAGGAAAAACACGTTATAAGTGTGCAAATAAAGGAACAAAAGCAGGGCTTAGGAGCACTGAATGTGAAGTGATCCATGGACTGGATCAGTGTTTGCATCTACCCTCATGCTTTGTCTCTTTGACCATTCACCACAACGAAGATAAACGTTATCTTGTTCCCATTTTTACATCAGAAGTAATAGTTAATGGCACTGAGAAAGAACATTGGTTTTGATTGAAATGCAAATAAAATGCTTTAAAAGCGCTGCCTCCTACTCCTTCTGCAATATCAAAGTCTCCGAACAGAGTAAAAAAATGGTGCCTGAATTACAAGAATCTCCTGTTTCAGAAAAATCTAGGGCGTAATGTATTACTCATTGAATGGGCAGAGTTCACTATACTGATTTGTTTTGCAGAGTCCTTTTTCAAGGACTCCAGCAATAATTTAAAGAAAAAAATCCAACTATTTTACATAAGTCCCACCAAAATAAATGAAAAAAAAAAGAAGAAAACAATACTAAGGAGAGTTACTTCATCAAAAATAGGAAAACTGAAATTTGTCATCATCTGTGAATAGTTATTTTATCCATAATGAAATCACAGAAATGTCCATAAACATTTCAAATATTTTCATAATTAAACAGCAGTTAATGATGCCCCACAGTTTTAAGAAAAAAACTGTAAACAAATATTTCAGTTATTTAAAAATTCATTAAAGAATTTTGAAATATAATTTATAATTTTCACATATTAGGTACATTCCAGTTCATAAAAAACTTGAAATAAAAGTTCCGGGATTTAATACTTTAAAAATAGTCATATCAACTGCTTTCACCCAAATCATATGCTGAATTTTCAGCTCTCTTTTCACAAGAGTACAATTACGAACATAAAAGGAATAAATAAATTGTTGCTCTCTCCCAAGCATATACCTGATACACAGATACACAGGTTTTAGTAGCTAATGATCAACATGAATATGACAGACAAGCAGGGCATTTAAGAATGTAGAATACTTGAATACTATTTTCCACATACGTTTACAGATCAAAACACGGGTTGGGTTGTGAATGTATACCTAGAAAATTCTATTAAGTGGTTTTTGGGGAGGAAAGGGAGTTAATGCTACTTATTTGATTGCTGAAAGATAGCTAAAGAAAATCAGTTGTCATGTGGTCATAGCAAATTGTCACGGCAAATGGTCATCAAATTTAATTTTTCCATTCTCTTTCTCTTTAAGCAGTAGCTCCAGCATTCTCTCCCTCTGTTTCACTTTGCTTCCAAGCAAATGGGCTGCAATACTGTCTATACAAAATAGAACTTTCTCTGAGGCTTAATTCGTTATTTATAAGGTACTTCGAGGTGTTCAGAAGAACAGCATATAGCAGAGGAAAAGGAAGTGAAAAGTATCTAAGGATACAAGTCCTTTGAAGGTCTACAGCCTTTTAAGGGTTTGCAAAGGACTCTTAATACATGACATTTCATTTCTGAAGATACAGTCCACGTTTTGACCAAGAAATATTTGTGATCTAGATTTCGTCATGTTTTCTGATTCCTTGGCACCTGTTTAACTCCAATTTTACTAAACATGCAAGGCTCAGAGTTCCAGACCAGAATCTTGAAAAGAACGCATTCAGCATACAGTATTTGTATACTCGATATCAGTTCTTAATCACTGCAGAAGAAAATCATGTCACAACTTTTCACACCCACTTTCTCTCTGTAAAAACAACTATTTAAAATTCCTAATATTTTCCCCATTACTTACACAGCATTATTTGTTTACTTCGATTTACTGATGTTTCTGAATTTCTAAACCACTTTTTTATCATTATTTAAAGTAGACAAAACTGAGATACTAAGTGATCTATAAAAATAAAAGGACTTCCTCAATCCACTCCAAAAATAGTCAACTGTAATAAGAAGCTGTAAGAAGAAACTGGGAGAACAGAGATGAATAAGAGACAAACAACCAAGACAGAAAAATATTCATGTCTTCCTTAATATCTACCATTAAAATGTATAAAGTTGCATGAATATTTCTTATAAGTTGCTTTTGAAAATAGAACCTAGACAAAATTGTATAAATAAATAATATATAAAAATAATTTCATATTAATATTTATATAAATGTATAAATAATTATATAAGTATTTTATAAGTATAAATATTATATAAATTATATAAATATATAATTTTTTTTTAATTTTTCCCTCTTTCTCTGATATTACCTTCAAACAATAATTACTACATATATATAAACAAAAAAGAAAAACAAAGAACTCCCCACACACAAGGTTTTCATAGTGGTACAGTTCTACTCTTACTTTTAAACTAATTTAGACTGCCACTAACTTGCTAGAAAGGGAGACATAACTTCTCAAACTATGTAGTTAATTTCCAGTTCCTGTCTACAATTCCTAAGACATTTCAATGCTGTATCTTTATAAGTAAACAATTTGAATTTATTTGCATAATCTAAAAAACTGCAAACAAAATACAAAGTTGTGATTTGTCCTGTTTTGCGATGACAACAATTTGCAGCAATCAGTTACCTTGATTGTGATCTATCCTTTTCCAAGTAAAAAACATTGTTAATAAAATTTGACAAAGACAACAGGTGATTTTGGACCTGAATCAGTTGTCCAGATCTTAGCACATTTTCTTCCTTATTTACATACAAAATTACCTTGAAAGTTAAGACATGAAGGAAAAATTATTTCTTATAGCAATTACCTATCAGTATTTTCATTTTTTACAGCTCTACAAGGCTTCCTTATTTTCTTTATTTTGCAGCTCAAATTTTAAAGGAAAATCTTTCAATGAGAGCTGGCTAGTGCCTGAATGTTGAGTGCAACATAGGAAGACACAATCCTTTTCCTTCACTCTTTGATCCCACAAGAAGCGAGACAGAGCTTTTGTTTGCTTCCAGCATTATGTTACTTTGTTGTTTGGATAAAAATGAGAGTCTGGAAGCACAGAGGTAAATTATTAGGAGGAGGTAAAAGCCCTTGGAGGAAGCAGGATTTTCTCCCCTTACCTGGAGCCAACTGATCATGCACAAGTGGGAAAAACTTCTGGAGAGCCCAAGAAAGCTTCCAAAGCAGCGAGAGATGGTGGCAGAGAGGGAGAGGAGTGGTCCACAGAGAGAAGCTCTAACTACACCCTTGAGAGAGACATCAAAGCTGAGGGAAGAAAAAACTTTCTCTGAAGAGCCTGGAGAGGGATCCCTTAGCTCCGAGATGTTGAAAATTACTACTGGTCTGAGAGTAAACTATCTCAGTGCTACAGGAATACAGATAAAAATGCAATGGCTTCAAACAGGTTTGCCTCACTCTGAATTTTCTCTGTGTAAAACATTGCCACGTCACACTATCTTCTACTAAAAGCATTACAGATTCAAAGCACTCACAGTGTTTTGGGGATTCTCACCACAAGAAGGAAGGGTAGGGTCTGGTTACTGAGTTATGCCTCCCAAAGGAAATGTAAAATAATCCAGAACCATTATCCACATCCAGCAATGCCACCTCCAGTTTGCTGGGTTTTGCAGCCTGAGAGTCTGAAAAGCAAACTCAAACACTTTGAAAGACAAAAGACATTGAAAGATGTAAGAGCTGAAACCAGTGCATTTCTTTCAAAAATATAAACTCTATCTCCAAACTTTTGGTGCTTCTGTTGAAACAGAAAAAAGAGCAAAAATCCTTGGTAAATTGAAAAGACATGAAAGTAGCTGGGTTTTTGTTTTGGTTTTAAACAAACTTGCTACCTTAAGTTCAGCTCACATGTTATTTCCCATATTGTCATTTGCTTTTTATACTGCATATGAAAAAGCTGTGTACAGTCACTCGCTTGAAGAGGCTGTAGAACAAATGCAGTAAAAAAAAATCAACTCCAATGGTTTTTCAAACCAAACAACTCATTAAAAAACCCCAACAAATCAAAACTGAAAACATTTCACTAGTTCTAGCAGCATTTTCTATGCATGAATATAATAACAATAAGAATCTCAGCCCAAATTTGTAATTGGAAAAGTTCTCAATGCACTTGCAGTCTTTAGCAGGTAGCTTAGAAATATGAAACTATAGAAAGACCCATTTCTGTAAACATCTGTATCAATGTCTAATTTTAAATGCTCCAGAACAGTTAATTTTAATGAGTTACATATTTTCCTTTGCTTTTTTTCAGCGAAAATTGTCTTTGGAGAAATACAACTGCAACACGGTGTGCCCAAAAATGTATACACTTGTATCCTTTGAAAAATAATAGAAACCAATGGGCCAGATAATTTTCTGTGAACAGAAATTTTTAATATGACATTATTTGAAAATACCTAAATTTTCTATTTTCCCCATCAACCCTGTGACAGAACTTTAACCAGTTATTTATACATATCCAAAAGTAGCACATCTACTCCTATGGACTCTTCAAGACTTAGTTATTTTTCCCCCCCATTTGTTTAAAATCAACCACAATTTCCTGCATGTTTCAACTGCTGTGCTTATCTCACTACAGAAACCATTGGTTCATTACTGATTACCACACAGACCTACTTTTAGATATTAATTTGAAACATCAGCTCTAACTACCTTCAAACTAATAGAAAAGTCAACAAATCATATGGTCTTGCTCTCTAATGGATGGCTTCACTCAGTGTTCTTGAGCATAAAATGATGCTGTCCTAAAAATCTCTGTAACTCCCTTACTTTATGGAGACCCTAGAAACCTCTGCATTTCCATCAAGCACTTTCAGTGACTCTACACTGCCCCAAAGTTATTGAAATGCCAGTTCTCTGTATCAAAACTTGTGTTTTGCAGTGGTTGCAGTCACCTGAAATTTGAGTTGGCAATTAATACAAATAATTTTAATGAATTTAAGGCAGAAAACAAACATAATCCATGGGATTATGGACCACATTACTCAAGGGTCATGCATAGCAGACCCTGAATTTTTTTGAACCAGTTGCCTTTGCCAGAAATTTTTAATATGACATTGACTTGGGCCTGGTATAAAGAATCAATATCCACACAAAATATTAAGAATGCCTTTGCCCACACAAAAACCAAACCCCAGTTGTAATTCTCACATTTCCAGGCAGAATACCATCCAACCAAGAGACAAAAAATGTAGGAAGTCATTAATGTAATTCATTTTATTTGTTGTCTATGGATGAAGACCACAAGTAGGGTTTCTGTAAAAAAATGCAGATTATTGTCAAAACGATAAGTGATATAAATGAAAAAATATTTCTCCCACTCTCCTTTACACAGATAACCTTCACAACATCATAAGAAAAATCTGAAAACAATATTTGCGTGCATATACATATTCAGTTGTGTGATACTTTGCTCCATGGCAATTCCATGGAAGAAAAGCCAGTAGACAGATTACAGACAAAGGAGAACTTGACACATTCTCACTCAGTGGGCCAAGAAGCAGTAGAAGAGGATGAGTAGCTGGAAGAACTGTCACTGGAGTGTGATACACTCAATTTGTTAACTGGGGTAAGGCAGAGCTGCTGTGATAGACCACAGCAGGTCTGTGACCAGGATACAGAGTGCTGCAGCAATTTATCTAAAAGTTACACCAGACAGACTTTTTAGCCACTGCACAGCATGCTTTCTCCAGATGATGCTCTACCTACAGAAAATAATCAGAGTGATTTAAGGAATAATTTTCTATCTTAATCTGTTGATGCCTATTTGTAAAGAAGATATGAAACACACAGCATTCACATAAAATGAAAGATTTTGTCAAACTGCTGTCCATTTCACCCAGATATGAATCCCAATAAAGCATGAAACTTTATTGCAGTAACCTCAAAGAAAAAGCTTACGGTTACACTGGACAGTTTTGTTTCTTTCTGTTCATATCCATATACAATGTCAGAGTTTTGCACTATTGGTACTGGACAATTTTGGGATATTTTTTAAATTGCTTTCAGTTCTCAAATATGACTGGCTTCACATCCAACACATCTGCTCTTCCTGCTTGCATTCCTCAGCATTCAATTCTTAATCATTTGATAATTTCAATGCCTATTCGTGAATTGCTACATGACTGTTTGCTGTGGCGTACAGATTTTCTGTCATGAGAAGGACAGATATTGAGAAGTTTACAACAGCTTATTTCCCCCTCCAACTTAGAAACATTTTTTGTCATGTACAATTCAGTAGCTACGCAAGAAATAATAAGTTGATACACAAGTTATCCACTTGTGCACAAGGAATACCACTGTATTGCAGTATCACCACACTTCACATTTGAAAGAGAACTCCTAAAATTTTATCCTTGTATATTCTCTTCCTCATGTGTAAATATGTGTTTATTATTCATTCATTGTGTAACTTTTTGAATCATGATTAAAAATTCTGATGTACAAACCCTGAAGTTCATTGTGTTGACTCCAACCATAAAAAGATGAATGCAAACCTTGAACTGTTAAAGAATGAAAAGACATTTGAAAGACAAATTAAATCTCTGTGCCAAAATTTTAAATTTTGTAAATTTCCCATTTCCTTACTTCTTTTTCTGCTCTACAAATTCCTCCACAAATTTAGATGCACTGCAATACATTACACGTGCCACGTCTGTTTCTACTGTAAAATTTCCAGGACAGATACCACATGTACCTGGTCAGTCCCTATGCCTAAATACAACTAAAGTTGATTTAAAAAAAAAACCAAAACACGAAACCCAAAACAAAACAAAAATAAAATCACCAAAAAGCATGCCAGAATATGGCCAGGCAACAAGCATGTCTCTTTAGCTGAGACACAAGCAGCAGGCAAAGATAGATTTTAAACTTTTTTGCCTCATCTCAAGAAAATTTTATTATATTTGATGCATGAGTAAAATGAAAACTTATTTGGTTGAATGAGGCAAGGCCATGAGGAAAACAGAGGCTGCATGCACCAGTTCCTGTTATCCTTAGTTATCCATGTGTAGCTGACCATGGGCTAGGAGCAGGGGATGGATGGCAGGATAACAGCTATGTCCTCAGATTTTAGGTAGAGGGCTTATTTATTATAGGCAATCTTCTTGTCCGTTGTGAAATATAATATTTTAAAATTGAAATTATCTCAAGGAAAAGTTAGAAATGAATATACTTCAAATACGGTTTTGATTATTGTTCACAGCTTTGGAGTTTAGAGAAATAGTAAGTTGTATTTTGTTAGTTTGGTCTTTAATCACCCACTCCTGAAAAACCTTTGGTCTTTATTCACCCACTCCTTGTATGTCCCAGGTGCCTTGGTCCCTCTATCCATTACTCCCGTTTATAGATCTAACCTGGTTCCAAATGCACTGTAAATCAACACCTTAAAACTACTAAAATGACAGCAATTGGACACATTAAGTTGTACAGCATTTCAGTTCTGTGTAGTAGCTTGCTGATGCACATCATAAACACTATATGAGAACCAGGTGTTTCCCCTTTTACAGGAAAAATATGCAGAATGGTCTAAAACCTTCAACAATGCATTACAAAATTGTGCTGCCTAAGTAAATTCATATTATACTATCTGGCTAAAGGAAAAAACCGCTTGGCAAAATAAGTCATTGAAATTACTGGAAATATCTGTTGAAAAGAACAATGTTAACTTTGGCTGCATTATTAGGGAAAGATAGAACATTAATATACATCAAAGTGAAATATGAAGCAATAGTATTTTTCCATTTCTGATTTTAAACGGCGCTGTGTTTTACTAAAATTGACAATTCAAACAATTGCATATGGAGAAAATAATCGCATCCTCACAGCAAAAAGAAGTGTGACAACATGTAAGAAATGTTGCACTAATGAAAATTGCCAGTGAAAATAAATATGCAAAGCCTTGTGAATCAGATAAATCTCTCTGATAGGTATGGACCAGTAATCACACCAATTTCTGATTATTAGCTGCTGTGAGAAGGGCAAGTCAAGGACAGGGATCCCTAAATTTCTTCTGCTCTAGAAGCCCCTTGGGCATCAGATGCTGATCTTCCCACTGCCCATTCAGCCTCCTCAAAACCAGCCCTATATATCTTGTATTTTCTAATGCATCCCTTCATTGACCACCTCAAAGCTCAGCACATACACTTCTCTCCTCACCACCCTGAAGAACACACCTTGAAAGTTCACCTTTTTCCTCTGATTTATTCCAAATTTTTCCTAAACCAGAAGTGAAGGCAAGACTTTGGGCTTCACCTGGTGGTAGACAGAACCTACCACCACCTCCACAACCCAGGAGAGGCATGAAATTTATATCTCTTCATGTATCAGTAGTTGATATTGAAGTTTGGGAGCCCAAAGCCTTGGAGAAATCTGGACTGGTGCTGATGGCTTGGGCAGGAAGATAAACAGCCACAGGGCAGCAAGGATTAACTGTAAAAAGCTGATTTGCAAAGAAGAGAGCAATGCCCCATGAATATCGAAGCCATAGAAAAATAAAAAGTAACTTCTGGAAAAAGAAGAGACCAGTCAGAAGAAACACTGCATAGAGAAGGATTACTAGCACCCAGATAAGACCCAACATTAATCACATAACAAGAGCAAATTATAGCATGATACTGAAGCCATAAAAGTCTCAACTTCCATTTATATAAATGAGGAAGCATGCAGCAGCATTATCTGAGTTTAGAGTCCAGTCTATGCCAAGGATATGTTCCCCAACACACTCTAGCTGGCACGGAATCGTTGAGCAGCTGAAGCTGGAAGGGACACACAGGGATCACAAAATCCAACTCCCTACTCCTCCAGGGCTAACCAGAACAAAATCATTTGGCTAAATGAGTTGTCCAGACACTTCCTGAGCTCAGGCAGGCTTGGTACCATGATCACTTTCCAAGGGAGCCTGTTGCAATGACTGACCACCCTCTCAGTGAAGAAGCTTTTTCTGACGTCCGATCTGAACTTACCCTGAAGCAAATTAATTTCATTTCCTCATGTCCTATCACGAGGTTGAGGAGGACAATATATTCTCCCTTCAGCTTCCTCTTTTGTTCCCTCTCTCTGTCTGGGATGCCAGATTTATTTTACAGACTGTTAACAGCATTTGGAATTAGTTGCTCTCCAGACCTCTCCAGGGTGACTTGCAATTTAAAGCAAAAACCAACAGAGAATGAGTGTGGTATTTTCCGAGTCCCCTGTAATAGGGAGCAATGATGAATCTGACTCCATGTTCCTAGAAGGCTAATTTATTATTATATTAAAGAACACTACACTAAAACCATACTAAAGAAGAGAGAGAAGGATACAGACAGAGGGCTAAAAGAAATAATGAAAACTCGTGACTCTCTACAGAGCCCTGACACAGCTGGACAGTGATTGGTCATTAAGTAAAAACAATTCACATGAAACCAGTGTAACAATCACCTGTTGGCAAACAAACCACATTCCAAAGCAGCAAAAATACAGGAGAAGTAAATGAGATAATATTGTTTTCCTTTTTCTCTGAGGCTTCTCAGCTTCCCAGGAGAAGAATCCTGGGCAGGGGCATTTTTCCAGATAATATGACAGTGACAAATGAGGCCACAGCAGAACTCACACCCCTCTCACCTTCTCCTTTCCCCACACACTCATGTGACCCCATATCACACACAGACACAGATTCTCAGAGCACATGAGCAGTGCCAGCCAAGTGTCAACTGATATTTTTGTGCCCCATTAAAGATGAGCCCAATCTCCCCTCAAATTCAAGACAGTAATTAATCATAGAAAAACATCTACTCCTACAGAAAACAAAGTTATTTTCTCCCCCATCTCTATGAACTTAGAGAAATACAAGTTATTTTCGAGCAATTAATGCTATTTCATGCAAAAATAATATTTAAATATAAAAGAGAAATACAGACACAGGAGCCAAGACAGCCCCACAGCTGCAGGACCCTGACAACATCTCCAGATGCACCTTCTGCTGCCTGCCAGCAGTGAAACTGGAAAAGGAGCCAGCAGAGGTGACACCAAGGAGTTAGCAGCAGCCCTGCCTGATGCTGTGAGAACAAGCATTGCAGAGTTTGGCATCTGGTCCCTACTTTTGCCAAGTATGCCCTGTTTGTTTCCACAGCTGTTAAATGTGTTTGCTCAAAAAGAAAAAAAAAAAAAACACCAAAAAAGGGGAAAAGCAGAAAGAGAGAGCGACTGGAGATAAGCAAGCGACTGTGGGAGGAAGGATGAAGCCTACATGCAATTTATTCCCAGATAACAATTTGCTTTAGAAAATGTATTTCTAGTTATTAGGACGAGTCTGAGATATTCTTAGATGAAATTCATGCATAAATTCATGCGGCATATTTGTGTTTACATCTTCAAAACACTGTAGGCAATTATCAGAGGGTTAACAAATGCATTTGCTGTAAACAAATTTTTCCCCACTTTCTATATATATTTTACATTACCTTGTAATAATCTGCTCCATCCAGCAGAGAAAATTATTTTAGGCAGACTGAAATCTGCACTCGTTGTTCCACCCTACCTGAAGGTAAAAGAATAAAAAGTTAAACATCATTGTTAAGTGAGGTAACTCGTTACAAGCATAAGTTTACTTTATAAAACAAAGCAGTCATTAAAAACAGTAAAATAACAATTCTCGTGAACAAACTAAAAAGAATCTTATTTTGAAGTAGCATCTCCCTTCTTTAGGTCAAAACAAAGTAAAATTTAGGAAAATAAGGAATTGCATTTAAGTGAACCGAGAAGCACTAAACATTTAGACTTCAAGAAGAACAAGTAAGGTCAATGCATCACTTTAGGATGCAAAAAACATGTCATATTCAATTTCTGGCTAAATCTTATCAATTTCTTTGCTTCTGGCAGTGTTTTGGTCTTCACAGGGGAATAATTTCTGGGTTTATTAGCATAACTGACCCTGTTTTACACCTGTGAAAGCAAACCTTGCTAATATGGCTAAACAGAATGCATATTCAGTTAAAACATGGCCTCTAGATATATGTGAAATACTTATTTACTAAAATTCAGTTACCCTCTCCTAGGCAAATATAGAGACATCTTGAAAATATAGTTATAAGCTAAAACCATGTGTCTCATGCTATGATACTAATTTAGAGCTCAAACAAAATCAGTTTCAGAGAGGTTTTTTTTAATACAAGAGTCTCTGGTAACCTGAAGCCTAATAAAACAAAGTAAGTTTAAAAATCACATTGAGTATTTTAATCTCTGCTGGAATGCACTGCACAGTTTTAACCATTCCATATTTTTCATAACTCATTTTATTTACTTTTTTTCTTTCTTTCAACAGTAAAGAAATTTCTGCAAATTTAATTTCACCGAGTTTCGCCAGCTGGAATAAAATAATTACTCCTGTTATCTCACATTATTTTTCAATTTTCAACACAGGAACAAGGTGCTGTAATATTCAATTTTTCTCTCTTTGTAAACCAGTGGTGTTGCACACCTAGAGATAATGGTTTCACTGAGAAAGCCCTGGCAAGGTATCTGTACACTACCTTATCTCTGGGCCTTCCTAGATCTTAGTATGGGTGGGGTAAAAAGATTGTGGTACAAATCAACTTCTATGCAAGAAAAAAACATGATCAGTTTCCAGTGCTGAAGGAGAATTCCTTCAAGACACAGGTTAAGATTGTCCATCATCCCCCTCAGTTTTAAGCTAGAAGGGATCTTCCCATCAAGCACATTCCTACTATGATGGCAGCATAAATTAAAGTCAATGCCATTATAATTTGTAATTAGTTTGTTCTACAGACACAAACTCTAACCCATGTTCACACTCATTACTGGCAAGGAATTAAGTCCAGCTTCCCATGATCAGAAATAGTCACTGGTATGCAAGACTCACACTGCTCAAATGCATGTTTTGTGACCAGCACATTATAAAGATGCTTTGCAGAGCATTCTAGGTTCAATGGATGATTAAAGTACTGAAGACAGCACAAATTCTGCCATGGATGTATTCACAGGTATTTGTTCTTCCCATGTAACTGTGATTTGAAATAATTATCATGATGGTTCTTGCTGTTCAATGGGGGATAAGAGAGTCTCAATAGAGATTGTGTGTCTGAAATCACTTCAATAAAATGGTTATTCAGAATTGGCTTGAAGCTGTCTTATCTCACGCTGGAAAACTAGTTAATACAAGTATTTATAGTCAGAGAAGGAATCCTCTTTCAGTACTGAAAACTGATCATGATTTTTTCCTTGATTTTTTTTTTCTTACAAATTGAAGACATTGTTTTGAGTATTGCTCATCCAGCAGAAAGCAACGCGGTAAAATGTGAATTCTGTTCTAAAGACTAAGTCATAGAAATGTCAAAGTCCTCTCTAAAGCCTGGCATTTTTTAAAGTCTCTAAATAAACATGTTTTATGGCTACTTTGACATCCGTTTGCACAACCCTGTCCATGAGTAGCAGTACCTGATTTACAGACCTTCCACAGAGGGTCAGTGTGTACGGCTCAGAACCAGATTGGAGGCACTTGTAGAATTTCCATAAAGTTTTTCATACAACCTGTACCCAGCAATATCTCAGTGCTTAAGTGACAGCAGTCAGCTCCTTCCTAAACATGTGCAGCTCATCAGTTAGGAAACCTGGCTCTTACATCTATGGAGGAGTTGATATTCTAGACCCTCAACCTACCTGAAACCCAGGCTCCTTGAACAAGAGTGCCAGCAGGGTCTGCCACAGGAGATGAAATGGTGTTGTCATCTTATTGCAAAAGTTCCATACCTTCTCAGTGATTTCCATGGCCATCTCCTCACAGCACTGACTCCTTCTTCCTCACAGCACAGCCAACAAACTCCAACTCTGTCCTCACCCACTCTTTTGTAGCGCTCATCTTATTGGACACAGCTGTGGCCTGTTAAGGGCACACCTGTTCCTAATCTTTGGTGATTAGTGCACCTGCAACTCCTCAGGTGTGAGACTGCCTTCTGCATTATCTTTATTTTCTTATATTCTATCCCTCCACAATATGGGCCTATTTTCAGTATGAAGGGTCAAGAAGTGTTTTTTTAGAAGTGGGAGAAAAACATTTTTTCTTGTTGTTTTTGATGAGGAGTTGTAGACTTAGGCATCTAAAGCCCAGTAAGGAGTCTGCAACTGAAGAATACTGAACTGAATGGATGGAACTAAGGCAGGGTGGTTGGATGGGGAATGGTGAGAGAGGAAGCTTTAATTTCTCTTAAAAAAAAAAAACAAAAAGGGGCATTCAGACCATGATGCTCTTGCTCCTAAAGTTTATGCTACATCCAGCTAAACACTGCCTTGGCTGCTTTTCTGGAGCCTGACACAGTAAAACAACCCCACACGAATAGGACTGTGACTGAATTGTGTAATCAGCTGCTTGGCTCCTCTGGCCAGTACTGGGCAAACACTGTAAACATTGAGGAAGATTAGGCACCCCTCCTTTAAGTCCAGTAACCCAGGTTTGATACTGTTCAAAGTTAGGCAGTGTAGATAATCTGATTTATCTGCACATCTTCCAAAACTAAAGTAAGGCTGAGTTGTTTTAACAAAAGAGCAAAGGAGGAGTCAGTGAACTCTTACTGCCATGTCCCCAGCTACTGCCTCTCATTTTTCTGCCTGTTGAAATAAGTTTACAGTACATCTTGCATTTGTCTTCCCTTTAGCTGATGTTAAAAGAGACATCAAGTGTCATCAGATGTTGTGTATTGGACAGGTTTTTGGTCAATGGGGGATGAAGCATCAACAACATCAGCAAAAGTGCATTCAGGGAAATAAGACTAACTCTGATGTGAAATCTTCCAAGGGAGAGCCCTGCCACCATTTGATATGCAGTTGTGGTTACTTAGATTACAAATCTGGGCATCTAATTTTAATGAAAGGGTAGAACTGTCTGTTTTGAAGCATTCTTATCTGCCACAGATAATGTTAATTGAGGTTATTATTTCCATTCCAACACAGATTATAGGACAAGAGAATTTAACTGGAAATTCAAAAATAAATTCAGCATATATCTATCAGGAAGCACCTTTTTATGCAGAGAATAATAAATACTTAGAATAGCCTGCAGGCAAAGTTGTGCAGGTAAAAAGCACCAGTGTCATGCAAGAAACAATTAAATAGGATCCTTGGGGAATCAGTCTACTACAAAGAATATGTCTTGACTGACAAAATGACCTTTATTCATTCACCAAAATTCTCTCATGTGGTTATAATTCTATTGAAGAACATTTCACCATTTTGGCCTCAAGAAATATCAATTCTTCCTTGAATTATCCTGTTCATCAGTTCACTGATGAGGGGGATCCTTTCTTATAACATAACAAACACTAAACAATCACCAGCCCTGTGTCATGACATTACCTTGACTATGTAATCAAAGCTCATTTTCAATCCTATGACTGCACCAGCCTGGCGCTCCGACTAACTAACTAACAGAAAGTTTTACATGCATCTGAAAAATAAAACAACAAAAACCTTCACAGGGTTTTAAAATTAGCTGGAAGAAACATGGTCATTCGCCACTCCTGGCACACAGCATGCACCTTTTTAACGAAACATATACAGGAAAACAACATGGTAAATCTCCCTAAGAAACCTAAGCAGATTCATGAAGGTCCTTTTGATTCTCCAGTTGTCACTAAAGTAAATATTTTAGTATTTTAAGTTGTTGTTGTTGTTACTTTTCCTTCAGATGTTTGTTTTGCTTTATATTAATAAGGATTAAATTTAAGATTAAGCATTCAAAAAGAGTTTTTTATAAGGTGTAGTCCACTTGAGATATCTTAAGCAAACACTGGCAAAATAGTGAGTACTACTACAAATAAGGAAAAGCAGTTTATCCGTACCAACATAGCAAGGTAAGTAGGAACACTACACTTGGATAAAAGGAACCTTGATGATTTAGGCAATTGGGAAAATTTACAGTCACCTGTAAAGAAAAATTTACAGTTACCTGTAAAGCTGCGCATTTTTCTTCTTTTTTTTTTTTTACTTTTAGAACACTTGAGTCATACTCACAAGTCAGAGGAACTGTGGATTAATCTGACGTTTTCTTCTCCATCCATTATTTCAGGAGCTACTTCTGAGCCTGCTTGCACTGTGCACTGCACTGTCAATTCCAGTGAAATTAAGAAACACACAGCACTGCACAGGACTGGTTACACATTCCTGGAGATATAACAAAAGAAAAGATGCATCTGGAAATCCATCCCTAAAGAGTATCTCTGTAGTTGTCTCCAAATGTCACAAATTGAAGCCCAAGGGGAACAGCATGGCATGAGTGGAGTGCAACCATAAAAAGCCGCAAACCTGTTGAGAGAAGTGGGTGTTCACTAAACCATATATAAATTCAAGCTAGAGTATATTGAAAAATATTGTAGACTATCCACCAAAAAAAAAAGTTCTGAGATTCTAGAGTTTTATTACATGGTATGGACTATCAAGCAAAAACATTCATTTAGTCTAGGTTAAGAAATCTATTCATATTGCTATGTTATAAAAGAATTTCTGAAACAAAAAAAAATTAATAAAAAATTATGAGTAATTTAAAATGCAAGAAAATTAATTACCCTAAATTCTTCACATTTTGTTAAACTTGATTAAAATATCTAATACACCCAACCTGTTCATCAAAAGCTATATTTTAAGTGTTCAAGTTTAAAATATGTGGAGAATTTTAGTATTTTATAACTTTGAAGAACTAAATTGAAGTTTAATAACATGGAAACATCAAACCATTACTTTCATTGTGACATTGCTTCATATTACTAGTACATTGAAAAATTCAGATTCTGTCACACAGACTATTTATTTTCAAAATATAGCATGCAAGTAATATCAGAAAAGACAGCAGAAAGGCAGCATAAATTTTCAGTGAAATCCTTTCTAAGACAATTTTTCGGCATACAGAAATGTAACATTAATATCAGTTACTAGGAGTGTGGGCGTTCTGAAAACAAAAACAATATCCCTTGGCATATTAAGGTTTCCACTTGCTAAGTCTTCATGTGTCTACTACTGTAGCTTCATTTCTCTTGCTATTAGAATCTGTATCACAGACTTCTCTGCCATAAAATTATTCCACTGCTTTGAGATTCACACTGGATCCTATCACACGTTATTTGTGCTGCACTGCTTGTTCTCTGGATTTTATTCAAGTTGCCATCATTTTTCAAGAACTTCCCACAGATGGACATGTATCAATGTTGTTAAATTACTCAAGTAGTTTATTAATCTACAGAATCCCTGAAATGGATGAGTGTTGGAACAACTTATTGCTTTAGAGTCCCACCATAGCAGAACATTTACCTGATGGTGAAGTTTTCGTGTCACTAGTCACCAATTACACAAGGTCAGCCCCAAGAACCAAGGTTTGCAGTCAGATTCCTGAAAAACACAGGTGTCATCACCAATTTTAGCCCTAGAACAATTATATTTTAACACTAGAATAATTATTCTGTAGTTACCTACAGCAAAACTTATTTGCATAATATTGAGATACTCATGCCATTATGTAATCAACTGTTCTCTTCAGAACTTTTCTTTTGTCCCCCTTCATTTCAGACCCCTCACTCAAAAAACTTAGATAAATATTTTTAAATCTCCAATATAAACACCAAATTTTGTAGTATTCTAGTAGTAAACCTGTCCAGGGCAAAAATGTGTCATCTATAGTTTTTAGCTACTGTTCCTCAAATTTTACAGAGTGTCAGTCAATGTTTTCCCTAATATATTAAAATAGCTTTTTCTCAGGAATATATTTTCCTATTTAGGGAAAAACAAACAATCACCTCATTAATAAAGAGCGCGGGACTGAGTCTATCCCCCTCCTTACCTTCTGGAAGATCATTTCTACTGTTCCTTGTTATTTGTATCTTGAGTTTGCATAACCCTGCCCTTTCTAAAAGGCTAAATGAAAAGGCTGAAGAAAGCTTTTTGAAAAGGCAACCCTGAAAAGGCAACCATTTTAATTTTTTCCCCTATACTTCAGGCATTTGAAAAATACCATCCTTTTACATTCTTAAAAAAATAAATTAAATGTTACAGCTAGTCAGAAATGCTGAAGACACATTTCAAAGGACACATTTCAAAGGATATTTCAACCTTAACTGAATTTCTGCTACACTTTTACACCTACAAAAACTGGCTTTAAATGTTATATAAAGTAATAGACGGTTTTCTCAATGTAATACTGTAGCTCTCACTATTTTACACTTACAAGGGCATGGCCTAAGGTATTTTCTCAAGAGAAAGATAATAGTTAAGAGGTTTTATAAATTAACCCTGTTTCTGCTTCTATGAATCTTGTTGACTTAACTAAACAAGAACCCACTGGCTATTTCCATAGTGAAATTTAGGTACACAGTGGATATTTCCAACACTAATTTAAACGTCAAAAATCCACTTGCATCAGTGGATTTTCACCAAAATTAGCACATGCTAATAAAAGGTAATCTCTAGTGAAAAACAAAGGGGATGAAATCAATACTACTATTGTGGTACTATGGGCAAGTCCCTTTGCTCACAAAGGATTTTACTTCATTAAGAATTTTCATTGGTTGGTTTGGTTTTGTGAGTTAACAATTTTGTGAAAAGAGAGAGTTTTGTTTTTCAAGGGCTGATGTCTTCAAAACAAGATTAAGACAGAATTGTAAATTGGAGAGTTCTTCCTATTAAATTATTTTGAATAGCACATAAACAAGCCTTTTTCTGCATAGACTCATGAACATGGAAGCAAAAAAGACAATTTGAACCTGTCTTGTGATACATGACAAGATTTTCAGAGTGCCAAGGATATAACAGCTGCCCACAAAGAGGAGATAGATCTCAGTGAACTTCTGGAGCTTGAAAACCAACTGAATCTTGTGTTCAGGCTGAAATTTGGAAGACCTTGCATTTAGTTTAAGTAAGGAGGAGAATGTCTAAATAAACAGTTATAATTGATATCTGGATTTTTTTCCCCTATCTTGCATAAACAAATATATTTGTTATGTATCAATCCGTATTATCTCCTTGTATTCTGCTAAAGGTTCTACCCAGCTGAGAACAGATGAGGATTCTCCCTTGAAAGATTGACAAAGCCTTGGAGTGCAGCCATCCTGTGGGCTGGGTACCCACAGGAAATGTCCCTTCAGGCACTGAGGTCCTCTGCTAAACTTGCTTAACTCTTTTCTCAAATGTATTCCAAAGCAGGATATTTTAGTTCTGCATCCTCACTATTACACCACAGAATTGCACCTGCTTGCTGCACTCAGGCATCAGACAGCACTGAAAGGGAAATAGGGGCTACAAAAAAAGCCTTCACTCTCAAGTTTCTATATCCCATCATGTTACTCTGCAACTTAGTCCCCAAAACATCAATGGATCAATTATTTCACAGAATTTTCATAACAATTCAGGAAAGTCAAACTGCTGATGTGTTTTACAGGCACCTGAATCTATTCTATGTTAATCAACATTATAAGGATGAGCATCATCAACTTTGAGCTGCAAAGAGGATTTTGCATGATCATTGCAACAAATCAGAAACCATAACTCACATAAAAAAGGAAATAACTGACTACATTTCTTTACTCTTATTTTATTGCCCTAAGCAACTATGAATTATGGCCTTCATTAAATAATAGGTGGTCCTAATTTTCTTTTTCAAACTTGAAACAATTCCTAATGCTATCTCTGCTTTATGTATGAAATTTTCTGATAATCTTGAAAGAAGAAAATTATTACAAAAATATTTTGCTTTCTGTAAATGCTAAGAACTCACAGGCTAATACTGTAATTTGGGAAAGCTGAATAACAGAGTTAAAGTGTATTCTCACACTTGCTTATCTGAAAAAGGCTTGAGAAATGTAACAGACATTGGAGCAGGGGTTCTATATAAGAATTTTAAAATCAATGAAATTTATAATTTTCCACTGGTAAGTCTTCCTTACATCTTAACAGCATCACTTTTCACCACACTCTGTATAATAACTAAAAAAAATCACACTTTTTTCTTTAATTTACATTTTGCCAAAGTTTCAGATATAATGTCTCATTTCTAATAAATTGCTTTTATAATCCTAACCATGAATGTACATGCTGATGTTGCAGTCCAAATTTGGCAAGTTTCATTGTTCTTTCAAAATATAAGAAGAATCTTTTGATGTTCATATATGCTGCCCAGCATCTGAGGAATAAAATGCAATACAAATGCGCCTTATTTGAGTAATAGCAAAAGAAGAACACTAATAAAGTGCAAGTGTAGATTCTCTAACACCACTGCTCACCAACAACATTTTTTCATATAAACATATTTTCAATGGTAAAAAAAATCAGAATGCTGAAACCAATATGGAAGCTTGGATTATCATAATAAACTAAACAATGTAAAGAAATAAGTCAATTTTTTCCACATAGTGTCTATATGCATTTTTCAAGGAAATAATATGAAAACAAATGAGTCAAAACAGTAAAATTCATATGTGTTAAGATTTTTCCAGACACACAAAGAGATGCCAAACAACTTGAGATTTGACTGTATGTAAACGAGCATTTAGTCACAATTTTGATAATGCAGAGGGCATTCAAAAGCTGAGTAACTTAGGTCTTATATTCTGATGAAGTCAAATGATAATATGGAAATAGAGTGGTAACATTGAAGTAAGCAAAAGAAAATAGTTTTGTAAAATGTATTTAATGATGGACAACTTCAGAGTGTTTGCAGGAACCTTTATCATTGGCTCACAATTAAAAATTCATTAGGTCTTGCAAGGCCTGGATAGCATTCTGTAATGTAAAAAATGTAAATGTAAAAAAATCAAGTGAATGCAAGGGCTTAATAGAATAACCACAGCTTGAAGAAGTGTCCCACAACATCACAATACATAAATATGTATGTGTCAAGGACTAAATCATGCTCACTGTACTTACACTAGCAGCTCCATTAACTTGGTTTATTCTGAAATCAACCAATCTACTCAGAGCAATAAAACAAACAGCACCCTAACAACTCTGATGGCCATTCCATCACCACTATTTCCACTGGTAATGTGTTACATAAGCATAACCCATAAAATGCATGAGACCACATCAATAATTTCAACTGAAGGAATCTTTTTCCTCAATAGCAGATTTTTTTTTTTCTATTCTCACTCACATTAATTTCTATTCAGCTCAGTGACGGAAGGTTTAAGTCAATGTTAGTTTAAGGTCTAGTTGAGATAATGAAATATTTTTATAAAAACCATTTCCATTTAAGATTCAGACTTCTGTCATTTACTTCAATGGATCCAGAATTATACTCTATGGGTTACACAGAAATCCATCATTTACACTTAGTCTTTTGTCAACTCCTGGTAATGTATTAATGATAATTTAATACTTATTCTCATATTCAAAGAAACAATCAAGACAAAAGCATGCATAGCCCCAGATATGGTGAAGAATAGGCTTTTAACACAACCAAGCATCAAAATATATTTTTGCCTGAATTTAGAAATCAACATCTTGGCATCACTGGCACAACACAACTCTCTACAAGTAACCAAGTAGCAAATGAAATGATTCCTTAAAATAATGGAAAATGCAATCAGCACACCCACCAGTGCTTTCTAACAGTGATATGAATTACTTTGGAATGGCCTCAAATTACTTGAATAATTGTGCAAATTCCTGCTTGACTTGGAGCACAAAAAGGAAACATTCATACAGCTGATACTGCTGCATTTCAGGAAAAGGCAGCACCTGCTCTTTTCAACCACCCACATTATACTTGCTTTTGCTATCCAGCAGCATCTATGGTGGACACCAAGAGCCTTGGAACAGCTGGCATAGCCCAGATGTTGGTTTTTAAGTGTGAACTATAAAGAAGCTCAGCAGTGAACCTGCATTCAGTGCAGATGTATCTGCCAGATGTTGCTGTTGTATTTCGCCCATCCAGCTGTGCTGACTCCTCAGCTTGCCATCATCTCCTCTTTCTTCAAAAAATTAAGGAATTTTTTTTACTTTTTACCCTGCTAATAACACATATTTAAATAGCCAGGAACATTTTGTTTCAACATTATTCCTATTTCTTTTGGATCAAAGCCTTGACATTCTCCCTCCCCTCTTAATTCACCACCTATACACAAATACATAATTGTAGCACACCATTATGTTACCATATATTTTAAAGTTTTCCTTACAAGACAGGTGAAAAACAAGTGACTAAGCATTGCTCAAGTCCTTTAGTCCTTCCACCAACTCAGTGGGACTTGTTTTCAAATCTCCATGCAGTTCAAGCTCGACAATCCCTCTGGGCATTCCCCTCTGGGGAAACAGGACATGACCTTCTCTTTTGAATTATGCAGAATTGCTATTCTGATCTTAAACCACCTGCCAAAAATATTAAAGGGCAAATAAAACACCCAGAAAACATGGAGAGTGAGAGAGATGCATTGTTAGAGAAAGCTATTATTATCTTGTAATACCATGGCAAATGTCTTATTACAGGGAACAGTTGGTAAAAAAAAACATTCAATATTTCATACTAGAAAAAGAAATACAACTAGATAAAAATAAATGTGAACGGAATTTGGAAAACCTAAATTATGCTGTTACAATTGATATAGATGCTACCATACCTTAATGTTTTTTCAGAAGCAATTCACGTACTCATATTCATCTATCTTCACATTGTTTCAGCTCTTTTAATTTACTGCCTCTTGCATAAACGCCCTTTTTATTCCTCTATACGCTGCTTTGAACTCGACTTTTTCATTAAACAAGTCTTAGCTTTATACAAGTTTTTCTATATCCAAACAGAAGCTAGACACCTCAGAATGCCTGAAAATGTAATTGACCCTAATCATTACATGACAATAATCACTTTAATGAGACCTAGTCTTGTCAAACTACTGGCACAGCGTCAACTCTTTAGTTCCCAAACAAGCAATTCTCAATCAGGACTTGGGCTGTACAGGTTTTTTGATCACCATGTTTTTTTAAGGAGGTGATCAGTTCAATCTCCACTCTGTGCGCTGACAGTTCACGTGGAAGGCAAGCCAGCCACTGCTCTGAGCTCAGCTGACACTAATTCCTGCAGAAGGCCAGAATCCCAGTCTTTCAGCCCTAGCAGGAGACAGGCAGATAGTTTGCAGTCAAAGGCAAAGGCCACAGAAACACAGCACTGATGCTTCAGCAGCTGATGCTTTGCACAGCTCTCATGCCAGTGATCGGCTCTGCCACATATTTTCCTTCCAGCCTCAGCCAAGTCACCTGTTCTTCTAGTGAATCAGTGCCACAATGGCACAGCGGGGAGGACAGCAGGCTCCCCTGCCTGTCATTTGTCTGACTTTTAAAATTAGCTCCAGCCTTTCAGGAGGAGCCCACGGAGGTGGCTTTGTCAAACAGCAAAGCCCCGCTGGGGCTGCGACCTTCCCCAGGGCAGCGAGGCCGCGGCTGCGCCAGCGACACCCACCCGCTTGTGCCCTCCAAGTGATGCAGCCCCGTACGTGCCAAACATCAAGTGAGCCCTGAGCCTGAGAATGAAAACATGCCCTCAAAAAACCACAGAAAAAGGTCCACTGAATCTATTAATTTATGCTGGAATTCAAAAGGCTTCACAGCCTGTCTCAGTGTTATTGCAACTTCGAAGCAAACTCATGATTAAACAATGGTTAACATTTAACTTAAAGCCTTGCTGTTTTGAAATATTTGAGTTCTGACTTGAGGTTTCTAATTCAGAGTCAAACCAGGAAATTAAATATTTTAGTAATTAATATAAAGTCTTTCCAAACTTCAGGTAGAATATTTTATCCGTTAATTTATTCTCAGTATTTGAAGTGTGGGATAGGGAAGCCAAAACACCACCTGTGGTTCTATTTTATTCCTAACACATCCTTCACTTATCATTTTAAATACTGCATCAAAAGGAGCCTGTTAAGGTGATCATGTTCATTGTCAATTCAGAAAAATAGTATAGTATTATCTCCTAATGATGTGATTCACATTTATAATAAAACTAAACCCTACCTTCTATTTAATTCTTTCCTCACAAAATCCCAGTAATAATGCCTGGAAGATAACTATAGAAGGGAAATCATATCTGATCTCTACACCCTCAGGCATAGACTAAGGATAAAACTAAGGATAAGTTTTATCCTTAATATGCTGTTTTAATTAAAAGTAGCATTGTTTATAGTTGAAGGAACATTAGGAAGAAGTTGAGTGTTTAATATTCCATACATGAAAGGAAAGAAATTACCAACACTGACTGAAGTCCTGGAACGTACATTCACGTTATGTGATGTCACGGGCATTAATCAGATGATCAAACTATCCTCTAAATTTAAAAATGTTTGAGAGTTAAAACATACACCTTCATGTACTACATGTGGCAAAAAGTTTAACTTACGCATAAAATAAATACAAAGCACCTACTGTGGCTTCAGTTTTTAGTTTTTTAACTTGCAGTTACATTTTCTAAAAAAATGAAGAACCTTAGGTAAACTTTAAAATACTGGGTTTTTAAAATAAATGCATTAGTCACAACAGATAACAACTGAGAATTTTGTCTACCCTTACCTTTCAAGACCTGTCCTGACAGGTTTGATGAGCAGAACAGCCTAACATCAAGTCACTGTAGTACCTTTTCAGTAATGAATTTAATTCTTGGTACAGACTGAGGAACGTCTCAAAGGCCATGCCTCAACCTTGCTAGAGGACGACAAAGATGCTGATTTGTTAGGAAGGTAGCTAGACTATCCTTACCTCTGATTCAAGAGAATATCTTTTATTCCACAGTTAGAAAGTTATAAAAATGGTTTTTTCCACCTTCTCAAGAGTTTTTTGAGGTTCTCACATGTCTGGGTTTTTACATTCTTCCCCACAACGTGACAGCAGATGATACTGTGTTTCTAACACAGAACAACTCTGTTACACATTTCAAGTTTCCTGACACACCAGGGTCTGATCGTACGAGATGCTGAGCGTAGCTGGTCCAAGTCTGTGTTACGCTGGAAGCTATTTGAAAAGTGTGAGAAAAGAAATTTTTTGAAGTTCATAGTTTCTATGTCATAAACAGTGACACTGTGTACATAACAGATGAGTCCAATGCATCCTTTTAAATTTTTTCTTTCATTCTTTTCATCAAGAGAATACTAAGTGTTCTGATGAAGGAAAATATAAAGTCTCCCGATCCCAAGTATTAAACTAAGATACAGCCTTTCCTCTGTGTTTATGCTGCCTCTAGGATTATTTGGAGCAGCCACAGTTGGTTCAGCTGTGAGGGGAGGGAAACTTCTTTTCTGATACGGCCATTACATCTACACCTGAGTCTGCTTTAAAATTGACAATCTTCCCACAAACATTCAGTTCCACTCTTCAGGCTGGCTCTGTATCATTTCTTGTGACTGAACACAGGAAGATAGTAAAGGAAAAAAAATTGAAAAAGCACACTTGACCCAGGTGCTTGCTTTCCGTGTTGCCTTTGTGTGACATAAATCAACAATTTGGTATGTCGGTGGCATTTGGCTGCTGTAGCTGAGCAATTACCTTCAGATATTGGTGTCTCCACCTCAGCTGTACTCTGGGGTAAGGGCATGAATTCCACCTGAAATATCCCCACAACCCATTTGGCTCCACTGCAAAAGCAGTCAGTAAAGGGGCACCTCAAACAGCTGCCATTCTGTAACACTGGGCACATCCTGAACTTCACCGGTACAAAAGCCAGATCAAGTTATTCTAACAATTCCCTGGCCACTTCAGAATCCTTTGTTTCTTGGCTCTGACTGACTGTGAAGCAGAAGCCAATTGCAACTTCTAAGCTGCATATGTTAATCAAACTCTTAAAGAAGAGCTTCAATAGTGGATTGTTACCATATTGAACCTAACAGTAGAACATAAAGTGCTTCTTTCCATAAGACTCCAAGGAACTAGTGCAATAACGAAACAATTAAGGTTAAATTATGAATTTTCAAAATATATATTCTATAAATATCAAGTCGTTTATTATGTTTTAATCCCCTACTCTTCCATTTCACCACTGATTTTAGGATGCTAAAGGAGAGAAATAGGGAAATCAGAGTTTTACAATGCAGAAAGAAAGGATGAAATTTCAAAATAAATAAAAACTGCATCTCAGAAAATTTTTGATACTATTTAGGAGAGTTCCAGCTGCAGGATTTATATTTGAACTACTTCTTTCTCTACCTATTGCTTTTAACTACAATAATAAAGTGAGAGAAAACAGAAGATATCTGGGTTTAAGTAACTTGAGCATTGTGGTAAACAGACACAAAAACTGAATGGAGGAGAAAGAACAAAAATTCTTTTTTTCTGGCTGGCAAGTCAGCAATCTCTTTTTTTCATTTGGTGGCTTTACTTTTTTTGGGATTTTTTTTGTTGGTTTTTAGGGGGTTTTGGGGTTTTTTTTTTTACTGTTTGGATGAAAAGAAATATCTTCAGTAATCCCAACATATGCTCTTTGTGCCCTGAGACAGAGACCATCTGATAAAACACACTTGAAAGGCCTGAGCATTTGCAATGACATGGTTATACTCAGCAGCTTTCCCTACAGTGCCGATAATGTTATACACAGAAAAGAGGATCTGTGCACAAAGCACTGACTCGCCTGCTCTTACAGAGCCTCAGCTTTCCCTTTTGCTGTCCCAAACTGTCTGTTGAATAGCAATGAGGCTGATAATGAACTCTGCAAAATGACAGCTTCTAGAAGTTCAGAGTTCCCTTCAAGAGCAGCAGCACTTCAAGACAGGATTTCTTTTCATCTGACAAAGAAATTTGTTTTCAAATATGTCTCGCTTAGGCATCTGGGGAATCCAGTGGACAACATGACAGACTGCTTCACTTTCTGAATTCTTACCCAGGAAGCCCCACAGGAAAGGGCTACTCCCTTTCTAGTGGCGAAAGAAAAGAAGCTACACTGTTCTGCTGCCAATGTGCTCAAACACAGACATCAGGAGTGAGGAGGCGGCCCTTCACATCTCATTTACAAACCGAGTCTCAAAATGTTTCAGTACCTTATATTGCACATTCTCTTTCAGTATGGAGTGAATTAAAAGACAGCACTTACTGCAGAAAGGGTTAGATAATAGAAAGAGAATGATTGGTTTATCTTCTAAAGGATTCATACATGATAAAAGGATCATTCAGAGTTCACCAGGGGATGGGAGCCTTGTGACACAGAGTCCTCCACTCAAGGCAAGCAAGAGTGTAGTTTACAAAATCTCTGGTATTTTCAAGCTAATGGGAAAGCAGAGAAGATAAGAAATTTTTTACGTTTTTGTCTACAGGATATAAATAGAGAAAAATCAATCTCTCTCTTCCTATTTATCTAGCTGCTTACAGAGTCCTCAGAAACAGTTTGAGAGCTACAAAATCATGAACGGATTTTATCCTTGAGGTCTTCAATCCGCACAGGTAGCATTCCCCTTTCACTGAATCATAAACAGAATAGTTTTTCAAGTCAGGAATTAACCTATATTTGAGAGTCCTTACCCAGTAAGACTTTTTCGCCTTTGTCTAGTTCACAGAAAATTAATCTGTACTGGTGTAGCAAAGTAGCACAGATTTATCCCAATACATCAACCACCTACGGCCACTTTTACAAAAGCAGTGGGTGCTTTTAGGGCAGCATCATTTTATGCAGAGATGTTTTAAGTTTATTTAATGCCCTCTAAATCATGTTACAAACTAGGCAGGGCACAAAAAGAGGATGAAACATGCAAGTAAGCAGTCTTAGAGCATTATGAATACTGCTCAAAGGGCAGGTATTTGAGGGTATAAGACAGAAACAGACAAATAGGAAAGGAACAGATTTCCTAGGCATGTTACTCTGTCCAATAGACAAAGATTTCATAAGAATGTGAAAGAGAACAGTTTTTCATGCTTGAAATTGTGATTCTTGTTAGGAACTTTTGTTGTTTCTCAATTGCTTACATTAGCTAAGTTTATTAACGTCCAGTCTGGTAGTCTGAGATTGCTTCTCCTGCAATTCTCATATTGATTTTCCCTATCAAAATGAAATTATATTTTTCATGGCTTCTAACTCCTTGCACTATCTGGCAAAAATAATGACACATTAATTAAATCTTTATGTTAATGGCCTTAGAAGTAGTTCCCACCTCAATAAATCAGGACCTTCCAAATCTGCACAGTTTATTCCACTTGCAATCAATGTTAATTTCCTTTGGCTTCAGCAACTTAATTTACTTTTCTACTGAAAGTCCAATTATTTCTGATTACAATTTCAACATATTAAAATTAATGCGATATACTATCTATATTGCAATTTGTTGTAATTTAAGTTTGCTTAAACTATAGTGTTTGAATTTATTTTGACGCTAATCTCATAGGATAAATACTAATGTTAATATACCAAATTTTGCATTCTGATTTTCACATAATTCCTCTGCAATTTAGCCATGATCTTTATCTGGGCTGCTAACACCATGAAGTTTATGTTTGATCATATGACAAAAGAAAATTAGAAATGGAAAGCTGTGGCTCCTTCTGCAATTATAGGAGCATGTCTGTCAGAGCCCGTGGACTCTTGCAAAATTAACATAGTCACATGATCCCCATTAAATGAATTGTATCTCTGATTTGTGAGATTCCTTACAAAACTGAGGCTGTTCAAATATTTCATCACTTTTCTTTCTTTCTTTATATTCCTGCTTTAATAACAGTTCCTCTAGTAGCCATTCATGATGTCTTGTCCTTTGTTTTAACATCACTCTGAAGTAATGAGTAAGGAATTCCTAGCATTTCCTCTTAAAACAGATTATATAATGAGGACAATTTTTTGAAGATTGTTAAACAAGTGAACCTGTTAAAACTGCTCTGGAAAGAAGCTTTTATGGAGATTTTTTTGAAGCCTATTAGGATATTCCTCCGGCTTTGTATGCGTTTACCATGATTCTGCATTAATTTTCATCTTTTATAGGAAATTATCTAACTGCAGATTTCCAGTCTTGCAACTGATTGCTTTATTTGTGCCTTATTTCCTTGTTTGCAAATTCTCTTTGTTACCTTTGTGACTTCTTTCATGGGCAGAATCCATTTTTGGCCTTGTCTGTCAAAGCACTGCAATCTTCCTCCTCTAATTAGCAAATTAGACATTAGTCAATGCATCAGGATAAGTAACTGAAAAAATGATGAGTGATTTGAAGCACTCCTATAGTTAAATGATTAAGAGCTTTATACAATACCATAAATCATTGGAGTCTTCTTTGCCTAAATCTGACAATTCCTTTAAATCATTTGAGGGACTATTTGAGGCATATTGACACTTCATTAGGCAGAGCTGAGCCCCTGGTTGTGTTGTGTAGCACTTCCTTAGATCAATCACTTGGGCTAATTCACCTACATTGCGTTAATATGGCCATGAAAGCGGAAGGCAGAGATTGTTTTTGCTACTTTCTAAACGAAAAAAGTGCTAGAAAATATTGTGTTTAGATTCTTCTTGCCCTAGCTCTGACAGTGTTGAAGGAAGGCCTGTTATACTTGCATTCTTTTCTCTACACTTTTAAGAAACAGACACAGTTCTCTAAGGAATCCTGGTTCTAATGAGATGAATATTTCTGCTCTGATTTCAGTAGCTCCAAAATTTCTGAAATTTGCATTTCTGGATAAAATCCACCAATCACTTGAGCAAAAGTTACTTTAAGCAGAACCTGATTTTTGCAAAATACATCAATTCACCCTCCAGAAACAGATGTTGAAGATATTAAATATGGTTGCTACAAAACTTCTCAAAGAGCTGATCTACAACATAGGCTGGCTGATGACTAAATGTTCACTGGGTCTCCAGTGAGAAGAGTCAGAAGAGGAAGAGCTAAAAGTCAAAAGAAGCTAGTGAAAGCCACATTAAAATCCAAAGATGAGCAAGTAAATATTGGATTAGGAGGTTGCTGGGTTTTTTCCACTGTTTGAAATGTTCCAGAGCTGCAGAACCCTTTTTGCTCCTGCAATGGATATTGGACACATGGCTACTCAAGTTTGTATGGATTCAAGGGATGAGGAACATGTTAGAAGAAAAAGCCACTGAGATTTGTTAAATACACAGAAGTAAATATGACTTTGACTGTCTAGTTTGTACATATTTTTTTCAGCTAAAAAATAACTTTCTTAGTAGCAGTACCATACTCAATCTAGCAAGCAGCAAATTTAAAACCAAATGACAAAAAGAAAGCAATATTATAGATATATGGATGTTTACTTGGTGGTCTTAGAATGGGTCATAGGAATAACCAAGTCATTCAGACAAATTTTATATAAATTGCAGTTGCCAGTGAGGCACTTGAGGGGTAAGGCTTAGAATAATGGCTCTCTAAATGATAGTTTGCTGTTCATAATCATCTTAAATCATGCCTCTCTCCTTCTCCCTTGCTTCAAGTCCAGGGTATAAGGGTATTTATCTTTATGAAAAATGCAGAACAAAGCTGGTACACAAACTCTGTAAGTTATACTTGTGCTCCTATGGACATTAAACCCAGCATCCCTCTGCCCTAAAGGAAGAAAAAGCATCAGGCAGGTAGCTATTCTCCTCTTTTTATATATATCTTCTCTCATATATAAAATAAAAGACACCTGTTATCACTTCATTAGAATTCAGAGATTTTGCTTATTTCTTTTTTTCAAAATACCAATTTAATGCATGAAAAAAATTTTGCTTGTTTGTTCAGGTGCTGGGTTTTTTCTCACAGAGTTCAGTCTCACAATGGATATACAACTATTGAGGGCAAGTCACAGTCAATCATTCTTCCTGGAGCTTAAAGCATAATGCAAAATAGAACATGGAAAAAACCTCAAAAACGTAAAAAAAACCCCACAAAAAACAAACAAACAAAAACGCCAACAAAATCAACCTGAATTGTGAGGTTCCAATGATTCCAACTGCAGACAAAGACTGCTGTGCACAGCCTCAGGACATGCAGTAGCCTGGATTTCAGCAGTAGGTATTCAGTCTAAAAAAAAGAAAAGAAAAATAAGGCAAACAAAATTATTCCAGCAAATTTGCTGGTTATTTGAGTAGAGGCTTAGCAAAGGCTGGCATTGTTAGCTTGATGGTTAAAATTATGCAGCTGAGGCAAATATGTCAAAATCTGGCTTTAGCAAAATCAACTGTTTCTGGCAAAACCTCCATTACAGTCAAAGCAGTTAATAGCCATGCAAAAATGGGATTTATCAAAAGGAAATCCTACATAGTTATCTACAGAAGTTAGGTTAACAATTGTTACTTAGCACAAGTATTGATATTTTCCAAACATATAAATAAAACACTCACTTTCCTTTCTTCTAAGTACACTTATATAATGAATATTGAGTAGCTTGTTTTACCTCTTGCCTGCGAGCAAAATATATAGTGCCAGAATATATTCCAAACCACATCAAAATTAGGAGTTTTAGAGATCTGCATTCAGGTCTGGGACATCCAGTATAGGGCTGTGGACCTGTTGGAGTGAGTCCAGAGAAAAACCACAGAAAAAATCAGGGTTTTGGAGCATCTCTCCCATGCACACAGGCTGGGGCTGCTCCAAGGCAATCTTCTAGTACCTAAAGGGGGCCACTGCTGAAAGACAAATAATTTCCAGCCCAGCCTTCCCTTCCCAAAACCTGCAGCAGACAGGTGGAAAACAAAGACAGGCCTGCTTCTCTCTTCCTCCTCTGCGATAATTTACAGAGCAACAATGTGGACAAATCCCTGCACACAACCTACAGTGGTCTGCAACAGTGCCTTTTCCCTGTGAGTTGTAGTGTGGTCTGATGGAGAAGGCAATTAAAAATTATCTCAATTCATCCATAATCTGGTCTCACTGGATGTCCAGGACATCCAAGTGACAATAGGAGCAACCATTCTCAACCTGATTTTAACATAGTCCTTGAGCCATATATCCTTCATTGGAATATTTAAATGCTATCCTATAGATACATCAATCTTGAGGGAAGTAACAACAGCAACACATTTTCTTCTTTTTACAAAGCATTCTCAGCACCTCACAGGCAGCATTAAATCTATTAAAGATTAGCCATACTGCAGATTAAGCCTGACACGATAAAAATCACATGAATAATAAATGCTGAAGTAGCATGCTATGCCAAAGCCTATTTCATCAAACACAACAATGAAAACCTCTTACTATTTTTGTTTTGATATTCCCGATATTGTAAGGGGACAATAAGCTGCATCTTCCGCACTTTGAAGCCTCAGGGGCAAAGTATTACAGATAAAACACCTTTGTCACTTGTCAGTAACCTGCTTTTCAGGAAACCAGACCTACTGGCACACTGACCTGGAAAAGCTTTGCTGGATTTCATCATTAGTAAGTTTTCCTGTGAGTTTTAAGGGCATTTTTAATTACGTTTTTCTATGTTGATACAGAAAATATTTTATTCTTTTTTTTCATAACTGGTAATTTATTGCATTACTTAAAATATTTTTATGCTTCTTTTAGTTATTTCAGGATTATTGTATCTCCATTTCCACAGAGATTAAATGTGGGAAGTGATAAATGAGAATTTCCTTAATTTTTCAGCATGTTTCTCTTGGGGAGAAGAAGTCCTCACAGCGTCATATTCATTTTTCTTATTTTTAACAGTTAGTCCCCATTGTTTCATTAAGTGCATTACCTATATCTCTTCTGCCTATTTGTGCAAAAAGTGCTTGATCTATACATTGTATGCCAAAAAAAAAGAAAAAAAATACGACTTAGTTTATTGTATTTTCCTATCAGAGATACTCAAGTTAATTATTTATACTTTTCTCACAACTTTTTTTTTCCCCTTCACATATCTAGTTAGATGATCAAGTTTAAAACAGATTTGGTAGTTCTGTAAAAAACAGCTGATTTCATCTCCTCACTTTTTATTAATGAGCTTCCTTCCCTCTAATTTTTTTTTCTTCCAAACAGTGGTAAGTCATAAGGAGTTAAAACAGGAATTTCAGATAGAAATGATAGAGAAATGATTTGTGATAGAGGGCACAGGGAGTTGGAAGGCACAAGGCTGGGAGGAGCGCCTGATACCCCAGAGGGCCTTGACAGGCTGGAGTCATAGGCAGAGAGGAACTCTCTGAATCTCAAAGGAAAATGAAGGTTCCTGGTGGACACCGAGCTGTCCATGAGGCAGCAGAGCCCTGGGGACAAAAAAAGAACCAAAGGTATCCTGGGATGCATCATGTAGAGCATTGCCAACAGGACAGGGGAGATGGCTCTGCCCCTCTGCTCAGCCCTGGTGTGGTGTGGCCACATCTGGAGCGCTGCGTCTGGGTTTTGCAGTGCAGCAGAGACATGGAGCTCCTGGAGCAGATCCAGTGGAAGGTAATAAAGTTGATTGAGGGGCTGCAGTACCTCTCATGGGAAGAAAGGCTGAGGAGCTGGGATGCTCAGCCTCTAGAAGATACACCAGAGAGGGAACCTCATCAATGTCTGTCAGTGTCTGACTTGAGGTTGTCAAGAGGATGCAGCCAGGCTCTGCTTAGAGGTACTCAGCAATAGGGCAAGAGGAGAAAGCCCAGAAATTTCACAGTGAACACGAGGCAGAACTTCTTTCCTGTTCACTGACCAAGTGCTGGAACAGGTTGCTCAGACAGGGTGCACAGCCTCCCTCACAGGAGATTTCCCAGAATCAGCTGGACACAATCCTGTGCCCTGTGCTCTGGGATGGCCCTGCCTGAGCAGGGAGGTTGAGTCAGATGATTCACTAAAATCCCTTCCAACCTGACCCATTCTATGATCCTCTGACTTTAGTTCTGGCTTTACATTTTAAATGTTCATTTACTGATAGGTTACCTTAGGTCCCACTTCCTCTTCTCTCTCCCACTTTCTTCTTGTCTTCTCTACTTACAATGTATTTTCTGCTTTGGGTATTTAGAGAACATATATCCCAAAGCAGAGACCCCTATATCAGTAATAAATACTAGCACTACTAACAATCATTAATTGGATTCTCCACAAAGACTCTCTAATGTAGAAATGCCAAGTCAATTTCTTCTCCTCCCTTCCCTTCACCTCTCATCAATCTCTTCTGCACAAAGATTTGAAAACACTTTTATCTTGGTGTTCAAGAAAGGAAGCTTAATTGAAAACTATCCCCTTTACTTGAGTATGAATTATGGAACTATAAAATGGAATCAGGAGAGGGGGGCAGACAAGGGGATCAATAAAACTGCACTGACTGCACCTCCCAGTAACACTTCCTGAAAATCAGTCACTCAGTCCATAGGTACTTTTTAAATCTTTTTTTATCTTGAAACAAGACTCAAAGCCTTATATAGGTCTCCCCAAGTCATTATCAGCCCAGTTGCGTCTTGTGCAATATAACAGAGGTACAGCTCAGCTTTGTATGTATCACTAAATATCTAGTGATGTTCTGTATGTTCTATCCATATTAGCAATAATTTAAAGTTGTCACTTAATAGAGGTGGCAACTTTATAGAAACATTGCACTGTGACATTATTTACATTTATAAGCAGTTAGTGGACAGGGATGTTTTAATTACATTTCCTCAAACAGTTCTCCTGCCAGGCGACAGAAACAAATTACAAACTGTATGGTGACAGTTACATTATTAGCAAATATTTGCCAGGACAAAGTAAGTAAATTTTTTATAAAAGTAGACTGTAAAGCCCAAGAAAAATAGCAGCTTGGAACATATTGCACCTTGGTCCAAGATACTTGCAAGTAAACCAGAGAAACATGAAGTACAGAGATTAAAATAAGAAATTATAATAGGGAATATCCAAGATTAACAAATATATTACTTATTCCTTAGAAAGCCAGTTAAGATACTTTCTCCATGCCTGACAAAAATTAAACAAACACGTTAATTATAACATACATTTAAATATATTAAAGAATGTTCAAGAATATAGTGAATATAACTGTGACAGGGTTGTAGTATGCTTACTAAGATTTCACATTTCCTGAAAGCCAGTACATTAAAGTATCCTTCTTGCATCTATACTTTCTCAGGAAAGTGAGCATTCTCCAGCAAAATTAGTGTTTAGTTGTACATGTATTTGCCGGATCACGAGATGTTCCCACTGTCTCCATCCTTTTTTCTTTTTTTGAGGAAATAAATCCTGCCATATTCAGATTGATGCTTTCTTTTTTAAATATCCATATATATGTTTAAAGCATTGTGGCACACTAAATATTCTGGATGCAGGACCTGTGAGGAACTCAACTCTTATTCTTTACAAATCTTGCATGCAGATCTCAACCTGTAGAGGCTTAGTGTACTAATGATTCAACCAAATCCTAACACTAATTTCAAACCAGAAATTTAACAGGATTTCTCAAATTTCCTGCAGGATGGGTTTAAAGGGATGTTAATCCCACTGCAAGGAAGAAAAATATGTAAAGGCACCAAAAAAATTGTCATAGTCCTCACACGCTAGAAACAGTCACAAAGTTCTAGAACCCACTGTGCTGTTTTTAAGGCTAAAGAAATAACATTTTTCTTCAAACATTTTAATTGTCTTTGGCAATTGATGATTCCACTATAAAATCTCAGCAAGGTATACTACAGAGGACTATCTGACAGATATAGTTAAGTCACACTTCATTATAGTTATAAATATATATAATTAGATATAACTTAAAGGTGTTTGTAAGGAGCACAACTAGATAACACCTGCCGTAGGAAATAAAGCTCATGATCCTCTTATCATCATTAGAACCCCTAAACGAACTGCCACAGAAACTCAGAAATATTTCAGCACAGAACTACCAGTGGAAGAGCACATATGGGGAAGAAGCAAAAGGAAAAATGCAGAGGGGGTAATAATAAGTTCATTTTAAAAAGCCCCCAAAAATGTTAGAAAGGGCAGGAGTCACTGGCAAAAAGGTTATAAAAATTCATTCATCTCTGAGGTTTGCCGTTTAACTTAGCCTTCTTAATTTACATCATCTACCAAAATCTACTATGCCATGCTGCTACCAACAATAAATTTCATTTTAATTATGTTGGAGATTCATTTATATGTAAATGTTCACCATCAGATGCATAAACCCAATGAAAAAGATGCATTGAACATCTGCCTCAGAAATTTAACAGAGTCAGGTCTGTTTAATGAGTAGCATTGTCCAACTACCTGTTCTTACCATCAGATATCATTTAACTTTATTTTTTTTCCCCAATAAAAGTAAAAACATAAGGGGGAACTATACCTCCTTCTCCTTTTTACAATTATTACATACAATTTGTAAAGACAATAATAAAACATAAGATTCCCCAGCTGAAAAAAAAAGAGCTGAGGGCAAAATATGGTAAATAAACTCTTGTATTATTGATTTGGAACTAGAAACACAACTCTGAGTGCTATACCAAGGGAGTGATTCATGCACTCAACACAAGCATCAGGCGCTGTTTTAAACGCCCAAGCGGATACAAGACAGCGCAACACAGAGCCTGATTTCCTGCTCTTCTGCAGCAGCAGGTGGAGGTGTGGGATATCCTTGGGCACCTAAACAGTCACTAGATATGCAATTTTAAGCACCATTATAATTTCTGAAGTGACTTGACTGCAAAAAAGCTGCTGCATCATATTAGTGGTGGCAGGTTCATTTTCAATGACATTATCTCCATTCAGAGCTACATGGAAGAGACTGCTTTGGTCTTGAATTGCTTTTATTTTAGCTTTTTAACTTCAGGGCAGCATCTTTTTACTCCCATTTGCACACCCTGCATGCACCAATACAATATGGCCGTAGAAATACCATATTGAAATTAGGGACATAGATCACCCACACATAACAGCTTCAATTAGCACCACTAACAATGCTGAAAATCTCAATATTTCTATGAATGACAAAAAATATACCTTCTATAGCATGAAAAATATGAACTTGGTCATTTATTTTTATTTGGTTTGGGTTTTAGTGGGTTTTTTTTCCCATCAAACTCTAACATCTGTTGCAGCAGGGATGGCATCACTCAAAAGCAGTGGGATTGTCCAACTGCTATGAAACCATTCCCTTCAGAAAACCACCTGCAACAGGTCAGAGAACACCAGGGGATGGCAAGGGGGCAAAACTCTCATGGGAAAGAGGAGCACACTCCTTGGCACCTGGCACATGCAGCTCTGGATGGCAGCTGTGCCTGGCACAGGGAAATGAGGAGACACAAAATCTGTTGCACATAAAGTTGTCATCTCTCCTCTCAGGCTACTCCTGCCACATGTTGGTTTTCACAGCATTTCTATTGCCTCCCAACAACTGCACACCCAGCATCTATTCTGCTACATATTAAACCAGATCACTATCTTCAGTTTATGCTACAAAGCTTAAAATTTCAGGAAGATCCCCCTGGAGCCAATGCTGATCTGTGTAGTTTGTTACTGATTATGTGAGTGAGCAAGTGGAAGCGCCTTCCCAGAGAAGCTGTCTCTTTCTCCTTCACTTTTATAGTTTGGAAAACAAAAGTTACTGCAATTGCATTGCTTTCCTCCTCCTTTCCTATATATCAACAGAGGTATTTTTTTGTTTAATTCTTGAACCATACAACTCCTGAAAAAGATTATAGTATGTTGAAAAGTAAGATGCAGCTAACAAAGTGTAGAAAAAGCAAAAGAGATCACTGCAAGAACAGTCAAAATTAGTTCAGTTAATTGAGCTTGGGAAGGGTGGATGAAATTCAGTTGAGAAATGAAAAAAACCAAAATTTTTGGCCAGGAAACTAAACACACACCTTGAATGATAAAGAAGGAAGCTACCACAATCCAGGGACAGCATTATGTGCCAAAACAGACTTACACAGCTTTCGTATGTTTTACTTTTATTTTTTATCTTTGCCTATAAAGCTCAGTAGTTTAGGGGCCAACCTAAAGCTGTTTTTGAAAGAAGTTCATTGCAAAGCACTGTTTGAGAATCAAACTTGTGTTGACAGCCAAACTGTTGTTGCAAGATTATTCAGCTTCACCTTACAGTTGATTTTGTTCTTAAAATACATGCCCCACATAACTTGTTGAAGCTTAGCTTACTCTAAAAAAAAAATAAAAAAAGCTAAATGAAACACATGCCTATATGTTTTGTCAATTTTTTTACAGATTGTTTACTTTGTATTTATAAATGCATTCTTTCCTTTTTTTTCTATTAAATAAAAAAATCCTCTTATTTTAAGAAGACTGCCTATGAGAAGAAAAATAAAAGTCTGTGAAATATATAATGTGCTAAAACATGGTGCCAGAGTTTCTTGGAGTTTCAGACTCCCAAGCATCTTGAAATTCAAAGTTCAAAGCACTTCAAATGATAGCCAGATTATTAGAGTCTCATGGCTGTGCCCCACTTACAGCTCAACTTTGAGCATGGAAGTAGAGAAGAGAGAAATGCGAGCTATCTGTACAACAGTCAATGTTAGTTCTTGTTGATGTTGACCTCACAAACTCCTATCCACCTACATGCATAAAATACACCACAGCAGGCAGTGATTGCCCCTGTGATGTCCTTACCTCTGTCTGTCCCCTTGTCCTAAGCATCTGGGCCACATCTGCCTTCCCTCCAGTCTCCTGAGAAACTATCTCAGATACCAGGGGTGCGTGCATAACAGGATTAGATGAGATAGTGAGGGATCAGTCATACTTCCCTCTCTCAAAGAACTACCATTCTTTTCAGAATTAGATCATACCTGAGCTTTGGACTTGACTAGAGTGATAAAGTGAGATCAGGGCTCAGACACAGAGGTTTTGATATTAAAGCGTTCAGATACAGGTTTTGGAGAAAGTTTATATTTAAAGGGGAAAAAAAGGAGGAGAGATGTGTAATTGATACATGGTTATTAACAAATTATTAATAAATGCCTGCATGCTGATGAAAAACCATTCTCAATTAATACAAAGAGATATCTGCAGCGTGGCTTACAGTAACTGGACATCAAGTCTGTATAATACTCAGCCTTTCGAAAGCATTCAAAATCCAAGAAATTGTAACACAAACATACACACTTTATAGAAGAGCAGTGTACAGAAGTCCTGTCTCCCTGGTAAACTAAGGAGATTGACCAAAAGAAAATACTTTTACTGTTTCCCCAAAGAAGTATACCTACCATTTCTGTTGAACTACATTTGGTTTATTTTGACCTCAGAAAATGCACAACTTCCTAGAAGGAATGGATTTGAGTGTCTTGTGAAAGTTGTTACAGATATCACACATGCCCAAGCAGATAAAACAGGCCCTGTAATGAAAGGGACAGGACTGTGGCACTCCTTGCAAACCATCAGTGATAAAATGGCTGGGACTGTGTGCTTTTTTCTTGTAGCATGAAATTCTTTTTTACTTCCATCTCTATTTATTCTGAATGCACTTCATATTTGCAAATCACTCCCTGACTCTTGAAGGGGAAAGAACAGTTTATAATCTTACCTCTACAAAGTCCTAGTAATCCTTTTAAAGCAATTCATACAGTGCTGCTACTTCATAAAATGGAGCATATTTAAGAATTGTAATGTCTTACTGAAATCCTTCTCTTGAGGCCATAAAGTGCATGCCAGTATCAAAACCTTGTCAAGGTAAGGAAGGGCAGAACCTGTCTGGTTTTGAGAGGAAGAGTCTGAGAAGCAGCCCTTGAGTCTTTGACATCTTGTTTTCCATCCCTGTGTCCTTGAGGAAGGGGACTGACAACAGTCAAGTGGGTGTCTGGCATCTGGCCATAGCCAACTTGCTTCAGTGGCTTTTTAAAAAGAGCAAGCAATAGAGAAAACCTTTTAGAGCAAAATACAAGGGGACAGTCACATCCTGGAGTGAACTGAGAAGGCCAAACTGAGCATGTGCCCCATCAAGGGACTGCCAGCTGCTTGACAAGAAGATGGGAAGAAGAAAAAGGACAGGGAAATGATATCTTAAGTTTTAGCTTTCCTATTTTTCAGATTCTGTGCTGCATTAGTGTGTAGTTCAGAGATTCATATTAAGTGTCAGTAAGCTCTCTCCAAAGAGCAGCTAGACAAAATAATTCCTTCTCCAGCTGGGGACCAAGAACAACCACCCAAATTTGAGGCCCAAGAGCATAAGAAAGGTGGACTGAAGAGAAAAGAACAAGGAGGATGGGATTTCATAATCTAATGCTGTAACTGGGGTATTAACTCCTATGCTAATTAACCAGAACTTATAAAAATGAGTCACCTCATGACTGGTTGCCCATTTCGTGACCATTTTGGGTTCATATTGGGTTTAGCACTTGCTGGGCTCTTGTGCTGCCCAAGTTCTATCCATTGAGGCCTTTTAATAAATCCCTACTTTATTCTTCAGCTCTGTCCAGCCTCTGTTCTAGGTCAGCCTTCACGCAGCATTAGAGAAGTCAGTACTTTCTAGCAAGCAAATGGGATTAGTTTTCTAGCTGTACACAGAAGTCAGTGAGGAAAACAAAGTTGGAAAAAACCATTATATTTAACATGAGATTCTGCTCCCAGTGAAACACGCTTTCTCTGACAAACTGTGTTACAATCAAGATTGATTTTGTGGTTCGGGTGTAGATTTTTTGGTTTGTGATGGCTGGTTCCTCAAACATGAAGAAAGTGAATGAATGTAGGCCAAAGAGAATGCTCTAGAGTCTTTTCCAACTATAAAGAAAGTTCTGAAAAAAATCTTAATTAAATTCTTCCTAAGCTTGGGGGGATGTTCATATATTTCTTTATTTAGGCTCAATACCAGATAGCTATTTGCAAATGCTTAAAATCATAGTTCTAAAGACAGTCCACTTCACTGATACTGCCTAGCTCTGGAAGTGCTAGAGTTGGATGCTGTAATGTTAACTAGAATGTAAGTTTTAATGATATTTACAGTTATTGAAATCTAAAGTGTTCTGCAAAAGCTTCAAAGGGAAATATCCAAATCCTGACAAAATGAGAGGTTTCTATACAGCAATTCTCATTGTATCTGCTTTCTGCATGCTCATTTTCCCCTCCATTCTCCAGTTCCACACTTCTCAAATGCTACCCTCAATTTTTCTCTTTTATTTATTGGTCTGCTCATCACAATAATTTCTCTAGATGTTACTCTAACCTATCTATCAGTCATGCACACATACACATACTCTGACCTTTCTGTTTCTGTCCATTCTGCAAAACCTCTTGGGATGTCCCTTCTAGAAGTCCAAAGATGAGGCATTAAGGAATACAACTCAGTATCCATGATCACAAAAAAAGAAAAAAAATATTGAACAGCTTGTGGATATTTTAGCGAAAGTGTGTAAAAGCCAGGAATAACATCAAGAAATCTTCACTGAAAACAGTTTAAGAGAACTCCTGCCAAATTTCATTTGCTGAAAATAAATTCCTAACTGCAAAATTTTTATGTCCTCTATTTCTGACTGCACATAGTCTCATGCTTTATTTACCAAATTAATGTTTATAGCACAAGGCAAGAGTATTCTCAACTTACATGACTGTAATTTGGCTATCTTCAATGAAATTAGAAGTGTTCACATGAGAGTATAAAAAATGCCTGCATTTTAAAACTATGTCAGTATACAATTCCTTTCATTTTTTAATTGCTTACCCACATAGAATTATGAGTGGAAGAAAAAAAAGGCAAGTGGTTTTTTTTCTTCCTATCATCTCCAGTTCTTTCAGATCTTTCTGCTGATGGTAGATTCTGACAGACAACATCAAGCTGCCTGAGTCATGTCACATTATTGCTAAGTGGTAATTTTCTCATTTCAAAATGTTAAATTTTAAGGGTCACTGCTACCACCAAACCCTATTGAGGTTGTCTGCTAGAGAAAAAGCCAGCATCCTAAAAATGTTACTTCTTTCATCTCATACAAATTCCACAGAGGCGAGACAACATCCATTTTCCTACAGTAAATAGCTTGAGATATAAATAGTATTTATATGCATAAAGAGGGGTCTATAAAGCTCATATTTACCAAAGAACAATTTGAGGTATAGAATAAAATAGGAACTGGTTTTTTTTTTAGTATACATGAAAAGGGAATAAAATGACAGATATGTAGTAGCCCGATTAAGAGCTTTGTTAGGTTTAAAGCCTCAACACCAAGCCTTTTGTTTATGAAATTGTACAACTGAGACTGCCTAAAATATACAGTTTATATTTCCACTGAAAATTTGAAGTGCAAGAACAAATGAAATGAAGGCAATGACAGCTCCATGTGCCTGTTCCAGGCAGTACATGCAGGCTACAGGCATAAGAATGTTCTTTGCAAATATGAGATGCTGACACCTTTCATCCCAAAGTGTTTCAGTAGCTATGAGTTATCAGTGTAAAGGAAATATTTCTGCAGCGGATGAGAAAAGAAAAAGGAGAATAAAAGTAAAGTGGTACACAACAGCAAGTGGAGGAGAAAATTGAATCAGAAAGCAGGACATTTTCTTATCAAGCTAAACATGCTGGTGAGCACCTGGGAGAATAGGATTAACACAGTGTAAACTGTAAACAAAATGTAGAAATTAGAAGGGAGAATAAAATTTATCTTCGCACTCTTTTTGTAGAAGTTTCCTGTCTGGGAGGATTTTCCAGTTACAAACTTCCCAAAACATGAAATAGTTCAGGAGAGCCACAGCGTCTCAATGGTGCAAAAATTGGATTTACTCCAACAAAAGTACATGATTTCTTACTATTATATGAGGATTTTCCAGTCTACAGCTCTTAGAAACACCTTGTGAGCATTTCAAGACCGCTTCCTTCCCTGGGCTGGGTTATTTCATGGCTACCTAGACTTTCCTTTGGTCATGTTCAACAATGATCCACATTGCTGTATTTAGCAGGAGGAAAACAGAGGTGATTGGGGCACATACCCCTGGCAGTGCTGGGATCCTTCTGAGCACTTGAGGTTGGGTGGTACAAGTCCTCTCACTCTTGGCAGGGTGGGATCTCAGCCTAGATCTCACAGAATAAAGTCCTGACACAGCAGAGCCTGTCCTGACAACTCCTCCATAAGAAATGTCCTTCCCACAGTTAAGTGTAGCAGTTTTATTACAGAAAAGCAACCATGCACTGTCTCATCTCCTGGGATTTTCCCATGGGACTGGCTCTCTAAAACTCAACTCACATGTAGCGAACTAAATTTGCAGGCACTCTGGTTAGCCTCTGCTAAGCCAGTTTGCTTGTTAAGAAATAGACAGATTACTTGTTTTCTGCTTCTGCTTTGACTTTATCATGTCCTCATTATCATATTCAATTAATTAAAATATAAAGGTAATATTCCAGCATGCATGCCTCCCTTCTGAATTCCACTAAATAAGGTAGACTTGCCATAAATTAGGGGATTAAAAAAGGAAGATTTAGGGGCTTGTATGCATACAAAAAGACACATCTCTTAGGAGAGGGGTATTATAGTAAAACTATACTAGTTTTCTATAAGGAAAAAGAAAAAAAGGAGGAAAAGAAGGCAAAAAAAATTGAGATAAAACTGGGGAAAACTGCATACCCACTGAAAAGTGCAGTCATTTTTGCTTCACTTGGACCTCATTATAAATAAAAAGATTAGGGGAATAGAAAATGAGCACATATTAAAGCCATATATTCCTTTTCCCTATCTCAAGAAAACAAACAAACATTTTTGTCACAATTTTGGGAGATAGTAGGGGATTAACTGCTGTATTACTTTGAATCAAAAGTGTCAAATCTGTTCATGAAGGGGAAAACAGACAGTAAAAGCAAGAAACACTGCATTAGTTCTAAAGATAAGATAAATTAGATGGGTTGCACCTATTACTTCTCTTACTTGGTTGAAGGGTGCTTTTGAGAAAAACAACCTGATCATCTCCATTTTCTGTGTTTTGGTTCTGTCTCTGAAATGGTTTCAAAGCACATGATTTGGGAACCTTCCATATTAAAAAAAAGAAAGGTAGAAGATGCACTCTGGAGGCATCTCTAATACACTTAATTCAGTCCATGCAGCCTTAATAGGGCTAATAAATAATAAAAACAAACAAACAAAAAATCCCAACAAAATTAAAACCAAACAGGCAAGCAAATACATGAATGTAAGAGTGGTTGTTGTGGATGTTAAATCCCCACCATAACTGAGAAAACTGCTTCTAAAGATCATGTCCTTTTTATGTATAGTACTTGACAGCGTATTTAGAATGGAACAGAATAATTCTTAGTTCTAATCATCTAGTCCAAGGGCCTGACAACTTCAGGGTGACCAGAAGTTCAAGCATGCTTTTAAGGGCATTGTCCAAATGCCTTCAGCACTGTCAGACAAAGAAACAAAATTCTGCTCATGATGCACAACATGAAGGGAAGTGCAAAGGCATAAATCTTCTTTTAGACAGGAATATAAACCCAACAGACTTCACAGGGTGGTTGTTTAGTACTTCCTCTTGCCAGCCTCTGAGATTACTGTGGTTTGAGTTTAGCCATGATAACTTTCAGTGGTGTTTTGCACAGTAGGTGGCTAAATTGCTTTTCTCTTGGTTGGTGTCCTCATTCTGGTGGTAAAGGGGATGGTTTTGGTTTTCATCAGTAAATAGTTTCACTCCTTTTTCTTACTTATTTTTCAAATTAAGTGAAATACATATGATGCCACACTTTTACATTAAGCACTTCCAAATCTCATTAACTGCAGCATAATAAATGTAATCCTGCTACTGGTACTATTTGCTTTCAGGGAGGTAAAAAATTATATGTTTCTAATGCAGACAAATTGCTTTTGGATACAACATATGACCCAGCATACTCAGGGATACAGAATAATCACTAAAAAGCCATTTGCTCTGCTTTTCCCTACAATCTTTTACCAGAATATCAATGTTGTACTGGAAGTAATATAAATACAGCACAACACATTGATCTCATTGGGGTTGCTGCTGCAAAGAGGTTATACATATATTTCCTAAGGCTTCTTCTAAAATGCTTTTTCTCACTCTTCCCCTGTCAGAAGACCTTGTTTCAACATTGTTACCAGAATTATCTCTGCATTAAGCTTGGTCTGCTATTACAAATACATTTTCCATTTCTCACTTGGGAAAGTACTCAAAACTTCAGTAGTTCACATAAAAAAGGAGTTCAAGTGTTCAGAAAGAGAAAAATATTGTACGTACTAATATAAGGCATTAGGACAACTACAGATATTTCTCTTAACAGCACATTCCCTGAACTGAAGCACTAAATTCCACTTGCACCTAAACCCATTTATTATACGCTCCACTCAGTTGCAGGTGCATTTATTACATTAATATTAATGGCAATATTGATTTTACACTTGGACAGATCCATCACTAAGGAAAGTTCTTGTCACTAATATTCAATAACTCTGAGGAGCTCTGGTCCTATCTGAACTACTAGATTCCAAAGTAATGCACACACCCTAATCACACCAGAGTTGCCATGTACCTCTGTAAGCTCAAAGGTACCTTCCAAAAATTACCAGTTGGTAATTGAGTTTGGAAAATAACAAATGCCAATAGAATATAGGCACCAAGAGGCACCATTTTTTCAGTTAAAAGCTGTGGGTTTATCTGATTTGATGTTGAACTTTACTGTTCTTTGTACCACAAATATGTACCTCTATTGATTTTCACAAAAAATGTTGAATGTGCAATCAGAATTTCTGGATTTTATAGATCTATGTATAGATTTTAAATTGGAAACTGATCACGTTCACTGGGATGAATAAATAAATTAATCATGCACATTAGTCAAGAGCATTGTGCACTTAGTTCTTCTGTGCATGCTGTAGTTGCCTGATTCAAACCATGTCAAACATCAGCTAAGTGAGTTGATTACACAAGATCTGTCAGCCACTTTCATTGTTATTATTTGGAACTAACATAAAGAGATATTTATCTCAGAGGTGCCCCTTCCTTTCCAACTCATTTCTTGCAATCCCATTCTGCTCATTTTAAGTATCATACTTCCTACACCATCTTCTTACTGACTTTGCCTTTTATTTTCACCAGAAGATGACAGTTTTGTTAGGATTGACTTTCAAGAACTGACATTTCTAGAAGACCAAGGATATTTGATGCATTGCTCAGGCAGGAAAAAAAAAACAACAACAATATCCATGTTAGGCATTTGTTTATCGACCTCTTGTTTGAATAGGCAATGTTACATTTCCAACATTTACCACACTAAGGCTCTTTTTTCCTCTGGGAAGAAAACTAAAATTATGGTCTTCTAAATTAACTCATATTCTTGAAAATAATTCAGTTATCATCCTTTAAGTCTTGCAAAAAAATTCTTCCTTATATACTTAAATTGGCTTATCAACAGTAACATGAGCTGCACACTGCTAAATGCTTACTGCTGGTAGGTAGTAAATCAAGTTTACATTTTACAACTGACACAAATGTTCAGTTTTTCTGAAATAAAACTTACAACTATACTTTCACTGACAAGCATGCAAGGTTTTCACTTGATCTTCACCATGTCAAACTTGAAGTTATTTTACATAACTTCGTACGTCAAGGTAGCACAAGGAGGGGACAAAAATGGATTGTTCCACAGGCACTAATTGCCTTACTAATACAAAGCAATATAGTGCTTCACTGTAGTGAATTGTTGTCCTGAAACACTTTTATGCATTATGTTCAAGGTTTCTTTCAACTTTAGAGATCAGAGACAAAAAAAAAAAAAATTCCTTCTGTTGTTACGTTTAAATCAAAACTGAGAACTTTTAATATGTTGTGATGTTGACAATCAATGTAGTATTATTGCACTTGTAGTAGCACAAAGTATACTTGAATATATGAGAGGATCTAGAAGACAACTTAGAAACACTAAGGCAGAAATCCTTTTGTTAAATTTGTGCTCCAATCTGTCAAGAACTTTTTTTTACCTCAAAATAAGTACATAAATATCTTCCAAATAGCTTCAGACCCACTAGTTTAATAAAACCAACAAAGGAGAACACATTCATTGAAATGAGTGGAATGCAACAAAATGGATTCAAAATAGACTAATCTCCATGCCTCAGAGTACTTTAATGTTGTTCCTACCCAAAATAAAATTTTCTGATGAAAAACTCTAAATACACAAAGGAAATATGAAAAGGCATTATGAAAACAAACAGGAAATATATAGATATAGAAGCAATCTTTTTTTTTCAGAGATAAAATTCAGAAGATCAAATCAATATGGCTCTACTCCAATAAAACAACTGTTCATGGACCCTTAGTAAAACAGATCATACAGCTCTACTACCTATCAAGGCACAACAAGTGTTAATGAGAATTGTGAAATCAAAATGTAAAGTAACTGAATGTAAAGTAAATGAAACACAGAATTAAGTAAATGTAAAGTAAATGAAACACAGAATTAAGTCCTAACAGGTTTTCACTTCTGTGGGTCAGTGCAAAGCAACTCTGAACTGACATTAGACATGAAAATAAAGTTACTCTAAACCCTACAAAAGACCTGATCAAATATCAGTAACAGACACATTGACTAAGTAAAACAGCTTTCTCAGATTTGAATGCAGCTTTGCAAATTAAAAAATTCTTACCTAAAGATAAATGTGAATTGCATTTGCTCTTCATATTAATTGCACAGATTAAAGCTCAGAAGTACCGCAAGTTGGAATTGTTATGTTTGTGATGGCTTGTAAAGCTTTTATTTTCTCAAGAAAATGGCTTTTTTGCTTTTAGTGTGGCTATCAATTAAAATTTTGTTCAAGGCAAAAACTAATCAAAATCTGTCTCTAGCCGAATCAGCTAGAAAACAAAACTGTATACACACTGCTGCCAACCCTCATGGTTTTATAAAAGCTTCAAGAGCAAATCATGGTTGTTCTCCAAGATGAAGGTCAAAGAATAATGTGATTTCCCACTTTCCCCTAATGTGTCAAAGACAAAACCATCAGAGCAAAACATGAGGGTTTGAAAAGCCACATGACTTTCCAGTGCTTGATGGTCAGCAATGTTCATGTGAAGCTTTATGAAACAGGTGGCTCTGGAAATTATTCTGTTTAGGAAAATACAGTCTTATGTAGCAGCCAAACAAAGTCCCTGTGTAGATGAACTATTTACCAGTTTTTCCTCACCTCGTATCATAAACCATTGCTAAAACTGAATGATTTAATATAAGGTTAATGCTAAACCCTCTAAAAGTATCACTTAGCCTTAGATGTCAAGCATCATCACATTTATCTTTCTTGTTTCTCTTTACAAATATAAGTTTAAGCTGCATCTCTAATGCAAACTTAACCTAAGTAATTGGAACTGAGTTAATTTGCCTCATTGTCTAACACCACCTCCTCACTCTGTGTTCCTGATTTTATGGCTCAGTTTTATCTCATTTATGCATGTCCTTGAATGGCACTTCTTCAGCCCAGAATCCTGGTGTGCAAACACAACCATGTTTACTGCACTCGACCTACCAGGCATTCTTTAACTGATAAATGATCATTCAGATCTGTCTTGCACTTGACAAGAAGCAGTTTTTCTTAATCATATTACAAGAGATTTCAAAGGCCCGTGATTAAGAGAGAAAAATCAATGGAATCTGTATTCACAGCACACCTTGATTTCTTGGAACAAAATCTCCTGGTGTTATCTCTACCTAAATAATTACTTCTATCTACACTTACTGTAAATATTTGTTTTTATATTTATGAAGTCATCTAGACTACAGGAATTCACTACTCCCTACTTCCTTCTCAAAGACATTGCATACACTCCTGTAGCTAAAGTCCATGTTAGAAGTTTGTCGTTAATACATCCTTAACTGTTTCATTTGATGTGCTGGAGGTACCTGGCAACTCTGACACTACTAAAAAAGCTGATATCTCAAAACCTCTTTCTGGAACCAGAAAAACAAATTCCATCAAGTTTAGGAAATAATAAACACCTTGCTCAATACTGAAAGAGTGTTTTAAGGCTGAAGATTAAAGAATCTTGATAAATAAAACTAAGATTTAAGAGGGATGAAATTAAACCTAAGCAAAGCATAGGACACATCATGCAAGAAACAAGCATGGACATCCTGGGGAAGGATAGTCTAAGTCTATATATTATACGTTTAGTACTGTACATTCAGTGTCAGTGTAAAGCAAGAAAGAGCAAACTGCTTTGAATACAGGTCTTGAGACGACTGGACCAAAATATAAATTGATAAATCTATATATATACATATATGCTTTTAATGTATGTGTAATAATTCATATTAGATGTCAGAAATTACCAGGAACTTTCCTGTAACACCTTTGCAACTGAGTGCAAGAAGTATAAAATCATAAAGGGGTGGGGATACAGGAATTAAACTTTTTCCACCTCTCAGGTCTATCAGAGGAACATGCCGAAATTATCAATCATCATTTTGTGGTGCAGTTTTGGAAAAAGCTAAGTAAGTCATCCTAATCATTGAGTTATATCATCTTGTTTCTATTCCGTTGCTTATTTGCTTTCAGTGGAATTCAACACTACTTAGGGTATCAGTATTAGCTACTGAACCCAGCCTCACAAAAAAATACCAAACTGATACTCACATGGCAGTCAGCGCCACGAAGAGGTTTGTGAAAGGCACAAATAGTTTTTTTTAGTGTTACGATAATAAGAATAACTGAAACACAAAAATAAACACTGCTGATGCCATAGACCCTGTCTCAAAATGATAATATTCAAGTCACAGAACTGAGTTAGAAGCCTAGAGTTTCCTCAAGAAAAAATAATCACACCTCAGCAATCTCTTCATTGACTCTCAGTATTCACATTTTAGACAAGAAATACTATTTCTTAACTTATGCAGTTCTCAAAAACAATGCACAAAATATGCATGAACAACAGTGAAGAATAAAAGAACAAAATATTCTATGCCACCACATCTCTTTCCTCTCCTTTGCACTTCACACTGAAATAATATATTTATTAGAGAACTTTAAGAAGCACTGTAGTTTATAACTTGATTTTCAGATCCTTTAAAGACTTTTGAAATGTCTAGTTCTAAATCACATGGATATTATTCTGTTAGCTGATATGAATGCAAGTGGAAAATGTAATATTTTTTGGTGGCTGGTTTCATCATATTCTGCTGTATAGAAACTGTGGGAGTGTGTCATTTCCAGACATGTTTACAGTGTCTTCAAGACATGAAGATAATCTTAAATATCATAGATAAATGATTATTGAGTGAACCAGGAGAAGAATTAAATTAAAATTCTTCAATAACTTAGTTATAGAAGGTAAGTTATGAATTGTTTCTTAGGTTAGATGTCTTGATGAAAGGATTTGGTTTTCTTGGATTGGAAGTATGACTGCATTCAGTCTATTTCTTTATAATATCCAATTTTCACTGAGCCCAGAAAAAAGTATTTTTCTAGCCACTGCTCCTTCTCCAGATGCCTTCCAATTTCTCTTTCCTCTGTACTTGAGTAGCTTTTTTATTTGCACGAGTACCTATGCGCACATTAATTCCTGAACTCCCAATTTTACTCCTCTGTTCCTATCCTCTCATTTTATCTAGCCCATTTGACAGAGTGGAAAATTTCATTCTCCAACTTTTTATCTTCCTTGAACACCTTCCTGGGTGTTCTTTAAGATGATTAAATTTCTTCTCCTTCCCTCTAAGTGTTCTCAACCTCTTTTTTTTCAACATATGATCTCATTCACTTTGAAAACTGTGTCAGCATCAGAAGTCCTACCCACAAATGCTCTTTCATTGGTAATCTGCCTTCTAACAGTGCTTTCCTTTTTGCCCTTAGTTCCTAAATTTGCCAACAACAACAAGTCTAATACAATAAATCAACATGTTCTTTTCTTCTTACAAAGCTTTGATAAATCCAGATGAGTTACCTTCTTTCATACTTTTAAGTTACCAACTATATATCTTCACATATATTGTCCACATTTTAGTGCAAAATTCATGTGTTTGCTCTGAAGAGGTAGTTTTATCTCTAGTTTTGACATTTTTATACCCTTGTTTTCTCCTGGTTTCGCAGTGTCAAAAAGTTGCAAGTGATCAATAAACATTGCTGTTTCTTGTAGCAGGCTTTGCTCAGAGCTAAGAGATTCACACTTGAGCTTCTGCTCTTTGTCTAAATGTCTGTGGGTGGAAGTGGAAGAAGACAGAGAAAGCTGGGTGCTTTAAGAAGTAATGTACTGTACAGCACAAGATAACCCTTATTTATGCCTAACAAGAGCCTAATCAACATACATCACTGAAATTAGTTCTCATTCTTTGCATGCTAAATATGCAACGCATTTAAGGGAAAACCAAAGTCATGTAACAAGTGCACGTGAAATTACACCAATTCAGCATACAGTAGACATTTCAAATTGAGTATAAAGCAACTGACACTGATTTGAGATCCAGTCAGGCTGTTAGGAATGGCAGAAATAGGCACTAAACAGGGAAGTTTCTGATTTCTTATTACTCTTTGCTGATGTCTGCCTTTGCTACTCTATCCATTTTTCAGACCTACTGAATGCTGAACAAATAGAAGCTGTATTTCTATAAGTGCACACTTTTATGATCGGCTTCAGCCACCATTTATGTAATGGCTGAATTTGACTTGAAGGCTTTCATGGGAATTTCCACCTATTCCATGAAGTAGCTGGACAAAATTATCATTATTTCAGTTATCAAAATTATCATTATTTGAACTCCGGGATTCACTGATGTCATTATTACTTATTCCAAATGGTTCCAACTACTTTTGCTAGAAATTTCTAGTTTTTACGTATGGCCTACTTGAAGGCCTTCAATTTCTTTAAAAATATTGTGGCATTACAGAATTATGGTCAACTATTTATTCTGATATGCTTACTCTCTGGGAAGACATTCTGGAACAGATAATTATCACTACAGGGATGACAGTTTCATTAAATCTTTAATACTTCAGGCTATGTATAACCTTTTTTGGGAGAACTTCCATATAATTAGCCAACAGTCACAAATTTATTAGTGTTTCCATGGCTGTCCCATTCTAGAGGTACAACAGGCATATTTTTCAGTCCAAATGAACATTAGATGAGGATCTTTTGTTGCTGAAACTCTTAAGTCACTTTGTTTTCCTTTTTCTATATTAATTCTTGACGTGGTTTTGGAATCTTTGAACTCACGTTTCTGCCACTATTAGAAACACAAGTGTATTTTCCATTGCCAAAAAACTGCATTGTAGTTTATTTTTGTTCACTGTTTAAGACTTGCATAATTTTTTCTTTCTAACTAAATAGGAACAACCACCCAAACCAAAGTATGCTGAGTAAGAATTCAAATGACTGTTCCTGAATGTTTCATTCTGTCCTGTATCTGGACAAAACACCAAAAACTGTGAGCAACACACAGAATCACAGAAAATAATGTTTGCAGAGATGGGCTGCATAACAGAGGCAAGTCAGAATCCATGTACACATGGTTAACCTTACTGCTGTAGTACAGACACAGCCTACCAATTTTACTTGAAAATAAACCAACAAACGAAAAATTAAGGCTAACTTTTAAATTATAGATATTAGGAATTCTCTACCTGCAAATGTCAGGCGCTTCAGCTGAAGACAACAAAACGACAATGAGAAAAAGAAAAGAATCATAACCACAATATTTTGAAATATTTTTAGTGATGTTTTCTAGCAAAACCAAAATTGTCACTACACTCAGAAGCCCTTGACTCTTGTCCTTCATTTCAGGCACTCCCTGTCAACGTGAGATCGCACTGCAGTTTGGTGGAGGTACTTGAGAAGGCAGAGTCAAACCACAGCAAGACACCTGAACAACATTTGCCAGATCCTTTTCATTTCAGGTGTTTACCTAATGGAAGTCCTGACAGTTGGATTTATCCAAGTTATGGAGAGTATTTTAATTTATATCAAGATGGCACACAAGAAAGATATGAGGAGAGAAAGAGACTTTTCTTCTAAGTAACTGAACAACTGGAAACTGAAGTTTCATGGGAAATCAATGCAATTTCAAGTCTTCAGTGAACTTCCACAGGAAGGCTGAGAAACTTCCTTTTCAAATTGTGTCTGCTATGTTCAATCTATCTAGATTACTGCAAAATAGGCTTAAAGTTTGGATCACTGTAGTGGGTATAGATCTTGTATAAAATGTCGACAGAGAACATTACTGGTAAAAGAAATCATCATTTTACAGGCAGTATATTTTAAAAAAACTTGAAATTATTCATTTCCCATTCTCTGAATATGAGACATATGAATTTGGCTATTTTTTCAAGCTTTTATCTTGAAGACATATTACCTCACACTGCATGGTAGAATCACTTTATTCGATCATTTTAGAAATCTTACGCAGTACTTTGAAGAGAGCAAGTAAAAAAAAAAAGTCTTAGGGTCACGGAACATGTACTGCATGAGTGTAAGGGTGATAGATGTACAACATCTGCTATGTCTGCTTGTCTCACATCATCTGTGTGACCCAGTTCCTTCTCTCCCATCTCATTTTGAGACAAGAACATTGGACCTTACATCTCATCAGTGCTGAACACGGCATCATCTAATCCAAGGAGAGAAACGCATTTCCTTGATGTGACGGAAAAATATCACTTAGAGTGTTCTTGTCTCAGTGTAATAAATCCCCCCCAACAAGATGAATAAAGCATAATTTCTTAACTTCTTTGATGAAGGTCAATGAAACGTCCACCTTGTTGCAGCATTTTCAATAATACAAATAAACTAACACTCCATCTACATTTCTAAACTAATCACTCCAGCTGTCCTTCTCAAGTGGAGAAGAAGGGAGGAAATCGAAGAGGGATACCTAGAGTGAATGAGTTTCACAAAATAAAGGCTAGCAAGCTACTACAATTTCATAGATTGCTTGAATTCTTTTCATAACTTCCACAAACTTAACTAAACACATCCACTCTACACCGTCTACTGCCTTCTTCCCAATGCAGACACTTGGGCCTTTATGACTAGAAACGTGTTGGTAGCACTACCCACAAAAATACCCCACTGTATTAGTCTAGACACAAAGTCCTGCTGAACAAAATACCAGCCAACTGAACCTATCCCACCTCCAAGATGTCATAAATTTAGCATTGAAAACACCCTTCATAACAGCAATCCTGCTGTGGAGAGCAATTTGGTTGGTGTTTGGAGATTGCAAACTATAAACAAATTCTGGCAGTTTATATTCTGACTTTGACATACTCTGAAAAATTTTTCACTTTAAAAGCATTTTTTCAATACAATGTCTAAGGAAACATTAAAAAAAAAAAAGTTAAACAATTCACAGCCTCTAATTTTTTTCCAAGAATTGGATTCAATTGAGCCTTAACAATTTTATAAGACACAATAGGGGAAAAAAACTTTCTTCTGTTACTTGATGGGAATGAAAAAACTTCAATACCTCCAGTACTTCTGTTTCTGCTATAGGGACAACTTCCATAATCCACTTTTTGTTACTTGAGAACAGCAGAAGGCTTTTTAAAAAGCAGTCTTTTTTTGGTTTTTATTTTGCTCTGATAGCTAAAAAAATTTAAAAGTTATTCTTGCCTGGATCTGTATATTATATAACAGTTTTATATAATGTAGCTTTTAATATTTAGCAAGTCCTACATATTAGCTTTTAGTGCTTTTAAATGAGAGATGAGATATTGGTCTTTCTTACTGTCATTCCAGTAGCATTGGTGATTCCTGTACATCTCTGAATTGTGTCAACAGAATTAAGAGGGAGAATCTGGTCTACACAGTGTGCTCTACTATAAAAATGTAGGGATGTTGAAAAGCTTGCTGCTTTGTAAGAATGCTGCAAGAATTTCTGCAGCATATTTTCCATTTTGTTGCTTTTCAATGAGATGCTTATATTTTATCAAACAAAAGGTTAAAGTCTTTGTACATATTTGTGAATCAATTCAGTTTTGTCTGATGTATTTATATATAGATTTATTAATATATAAATTGGAAAAAAGATAGAACTATTTTCAACTGCTCTAATCTATATTATTTGCCAAAGGTCTAACAGTTATTCTCAAGTATATTCATGATTGAATAATTTAATAGAATTAGAACTGGATTCTTTTGAGTGCAGACCTGTGCATAGAACAAACCACAGTACAGAAAAAAAATCCATGGAAAAATCACATTCTCTTGTGACAAAAAGCAGATGAGTATAGTAGATATCACTCTTTGATATGTTTGTTCCAAGATCTTTCCTGTACATCAGGTTTTTAAGCTATTGGGCCTTCAGACTGCTGAAATGTGGCAAAGCTACCTCTTAAGTACCTGAAGCTGTTGACAACTGTAGCTGAATCTTTCCTTTTATTTCACATACATTGAGTCCTCAGGCTTTATCAGCTTCTGTATGACTAATGAAATATTCAAAACTGTGACAGGCCACAGGAAGCTCCACAGAACCACTTACAAGCGTGTGCCACAGAAACACCTGGGCTCTCATCCTCATTGCCTGGTCACACTTAACACAGGGAAGATTTTACCAGGGACATTTCTTGAGAAGGTCTCCTTCCCTAGAAAGAAGGAGAAGAAAGAAGAGGAAAAGAAACCCCACCTGGCACAACTAGAGGCAGGCAGGGTTTAATGTCTCTGAACAAATCGGCACTGAAGAGGATTCCTGAGACGTGGCTTTGATTCTCCCTGATGAGCCTCTGGGTCACTCTGAGGGGCAGCCAGCATGGTGGCACTCCCTGTTCAATCATCCTTGAGGACACAGTGACAGTACTGCTCACTTTTCACAGAATCACAAGGTAGGAAGAGACCTTTAAGATCATGGAGTCCAGCCCATTCCCTGACACCTCAACTAAGCCATGGCACTGAGTGCCACATCCAGTCTTCTTATGAACACATCCAGGGATGGTAACTCCCCCCCCTCCCCAGACAGACAATTCCAGCACTTCATCACTCTTTCTGTAAAAATTTTTTCCCTAATATCCAATCTAAATTTCCCTTGGTAGAGCTTAAGACTGTACCCCATTGTTCTGTCAGCTGCTGCTTGGAGAAAGAGCCCAACCCCACCTGACTGCAAGCACCTTTCAGGGAGTTGTAGAGAGTGATAAGGTCACCCCTGAGTCTCCTTTTCCCCAGGCTAAACACCCCCAGCTCCCTCAGTCATTCCTCACAGGGCTTGTGTTCCAAGCCTTTGCCCAGCCTCATTGCCCTCCTTTTCCCCCAAAAGACCAAGTGGTGAAACCGAGTCTCCTCTAAGTCGTGCATGCTCAATTCTCTCTTTCTACCAGTGCCCCAATTATTAACTTACAAATGTTTCATTTCTGTTTGATTTTTTGGGGTTTTTACCTTGCTCTTAACAATAGTAATTAGAGAACAAGATCTCAATCCTCTCCCTCTCAGGTGAGTATAAGAAAACCACATATCTGTCACTCCCCTTGTGTCTGCCATGGTATTAGTTTCAAGTCATGCAGAGCTCTTTTATTAGACTCTACTTGATCAACTATGAGCAATGCTGCCTGCATTGATCCTGCTTCCCACACAAAAATCACAGAGCTAAGATCAAGGTCTCATCTGTGTCATAGAAATTCATATCAACATGCACTCACAAGGTGTCCAGAGACCCTGAACAACAAGAAGTCTGGAACACACATGCTTCTATACCGTGCCATAAAGCTGAACTGATTAATTTCTCCCTTGCCCTACTGCCTGTGTTTCTCAAAGCCTTTTTTGATGATCCAGGGTTTGTAGTAAAGAGAAGACCTCAACGATAATTCTCACACGCAATTTTCACCTTTACTGCAAAAAGGCACTCTCTGGATGGATGAACTGATCCCGAGTCATCCACAGATGGCTTCAGCTGCCAGACATGCTGTTCCAGTAGGGCATTCCATAATCCTCACCTCCTAATAACAGCACCTAGTAGCATCTATCCCTTCAGATAGCCATGATGATTAAAAAAACAAATAGTTTCCCTCTGTTATAAGCTGTTTGTACTGGTTCCAGCAACAAGCATTCTCACTTTCTGAGGCTGTTCAAAAGCTGTACTACTTTGAAGAAGTTTATACGATAGTCACTGAATCATTCTGAGAGTAGCAGTCCTCCAGAATTCTTTATTAACTGTACTCCTCCTGGAGCTGGACATGTGCCCACTCCTTTGTAAGGAAATCGAGTTGTTTCTGTCACAGCAGGCAGTTCTCAGCAAGCTTAAGATGCTCTTCCCCACCCTCACTATAGGCTAGACAATTTAACATGTTTCTCTCACGGTGCCTGTACACAAGGATAATAAATGACTAGCCATTCCAAATCCTGCCGTGCCTCTGGCATTTTCCTCTTGATGATCTCAAGAGCACTATTAGCACCAAATATACACCTGTGGCTAAAAGATAAAATAGCAAAGTACCTTCTCCTCTTGGAAGAGTGCCTTGCAGCACAAGACTCATTAATCTCCCAACTATTTTGTTTGGGTGCTCCCAACCGCACATTTAAGAACTACTCTACACTTCATCTGATGCACAAGGCAGCACTCAGTTCTGGTTCTCTGTACAACTACCCCCCTTCCCTTTCTAAATCTTCTGGAGCTGGAAGAGCTGCATCACAAAACTTCCATTTAATCTTAATTGAGCTTCAACCAAGGTATGACAGAAGCACTATTTCCCTGACATCACCAAAACCAACTTTTTCCAAGTCTTATTAGAAAGAAGTGCCAAGTTTTAAACTTCCTGCTATAGGCAGGCAGTCCCAAAGCATCCCCGACCCCCCTCAGTACTGACAAAGTACCAGGAATCAGCTTTGCTATTTTCTTGTTACAGGGAATGCTTTTGCAGTTTCTGCATGCTGAGCAACATCTGCTGAAGCTGCTACTGACTCTCTCCTGTGCCACAATGATCTGCTTTCTATGGAAAGGTTAATGCCAAACAGAGTAAAAGAGGGACAGACGAAAAGGGGGAAAATGGGCAAAATTTGTGCAATGGGCTCAAGCTGAAGAAAAGTTCAACCAAAGACGAAAGAATAAGCAAGCAGATGAGCACCTCTTATCAGCCTCACCAATGCTGTTCATGTCTCCGCCAACTTGCTTAACTAATCCATTCTGCAGGTAGACACCAAACACAAACAGAAGCAGCTGCAAAACAGGCATAAAAATTCTGGAATGCAAGTCTCTGGATGATGATTCAGTACAACGGCACAGCCCTGATTCTTCCCCTTGTCTGTTGATCGTGGCAAGGCTAGCAAGAAACCATTCCAACCAGACAAGCTGGGAGGGCAGAGTTAAATAAAATTTAATAAACTGAGCAAGTTAGAAAAATAGAGAAGGGTAAAGGTGAAAGGAAGCAATTTCTGACAGAGATTAGAATCAATCAGAAAATAACTGCTACTATTTAGAAAGGAGGAGAAAAACTAAGGTAATTCAGTTGGGTGAGGACTCTTCTGTTTCATCCTGCTGTTTAGGGCTGCAAACTCCTTCACAGAACTTGCCAGTGTTCTTCATAGTTTGCTTTCACAATTCTAATATGCTTTTATAGTTCCAGGCTAAAAAATAGTGCCAGAAGTATGAACATTCAGCTAGTCTACCTTTGAGTGACCCAGTGGAAGGGTGAAGGCTAGGATAGGGAGATAAATGCAAATATAGTAAAATAAACTGTAGTTTATAGAACTCCATCTCCCACATGGCATGCTGCATACAACCTGTACCTATCCTTAATCCAGAAAGCATATCTCCCAATTCATTAAATTTCAATCAAATGTAAATTGTCTTTTTTGTCTATGTCAAGCAGATGAAACCTCTCTTTTGCTGCATATTTATCCTTCAGCTGGCTGCAGTCAACTTGTTTCTGCTCAGTTTGGATCAGCTCACGATGCCAACCTTGCCATCCACAACAATTCCACCAGCCTCAGTGCAGCTGCCAGCACAGCACTGCCTCCCATGACTCTGCTCTGCCTCTGGTCATACACAGTTTCCCTCCCTTGACTAAGCAGCTCCAGCACCACTGTTCATCTTCGAAAGAATCGTATTCCAGATCTTTATTCCCTGTCCCAGGGGTCCATCTTTACTCTTTCATCCCAACATTTCTCCCCATGAGACCAATGACACATAGGGTTTTGACTCTGGCCAGTTCAGTTACTTTATATTCTGACTAATATTTAGTCCCTTTAGTCAATTTGAAGGCTAATCTTTTGGGTACCACTCTATAAAGAAGCCATGCTACAGACAGAGGTGGAATGATGAAAATGAGAACTTGTAGGTCTAAACCAAGATTGAAGCCACATGCAATTAGAGCTTCTTTGGTTAAACATCACCACATACACAAACCTTTTACTCTCAGTTCCTGTATCAAATAAAAATTAGGCACCATTATGCTCATTAGCATGCAAAACTTAGTTCAACTCCACTTACTAGCAGAATATGGGTTGTAACAACTAATTCACAGAGGTCCTTCAAACTACAGTATTTTTTCCCAATTTCATTCACTTCCAAATAGCTACAACCCAGAAAAGATGCTACTGTAAAGCATGTGTTGAATTTGGGTCTCCCCAGGTACATTTTCCTCAGCACACCTGATGACCTTGATGCTGATTATTGTTGCATTCCCCTGCCAAAGACAAGGATTTAAAAATACTGTATGTATTTGTGCTTATTAATTCCATGTCTTCTACATTCTTATCAAGTCTACTTAGTGATTTATTCCCCCTTGATTAACTTGAAAACTATTATTAGCTAGCTATATTAGCTACCTATCTTATGTGCTAGGAAGGTTTTACACTGAAGAAAACAGGGACTCAGTTGTCCTTGATGCACTCCTGTTTATCATTCTCAGATTTTTAATAATTCCTGCCAGACCAGCCCTCCTTTGTTCCCTGAGTTTTAGCTTTTTATACAAAGTGCTCTGATCAATTGTGTTTGGTTTGGGGATAAAATATTCAAACTATCAAACCATTACTATTTCATGACAATTTATATTATCCTCACACTTAAATGCTAAAGTTTAACGTTTTGGGGTTTTTTTCTGTGTCCATCTCCCTTGATATAAATATCTGCTTCTGTGGTTTCAGCTCTATGAACATCCTGTGACAAGCAGGTCAAACATTCCCATCAGAGAAAGCTCCTGAGCAGCTAAACACAAAACCTTCTCAATGATTTACTTCTTTCATACTAAACATAACCTTATATCCTTGTTTTGCAAACCAATTCCTTTTGGACATACATCTGACTTAGTCAATAACATTTTAGCTTAAAAAAACTCCAGGTTCCACATGTACACTTTCATATTGAATTCTACTGAAGTGGAAAATACTTGTTACAGCTCCATAGTCCTTATGGGGGGAAAAAAACTCCAAACAAAACACCCTTGCTTAAACTCAAATAACTAGCTAACTTTTTTAAAAACAAACCAAAAAATCCTACACATAAACACAAGCCCACATCAAAACTAACATTTCTGTAGAGTGCTGTTTGTCTCTCTGCAAGTGTCTAGCTAGTTAGCTGACTGTCTTACTCATGGTAAAAATTTAATAAGGAACTAATCCCACTCTAAAACTCAGAGCTCTCTCAGCTCTATGAGTGATGCTTCTTCACAATGGTACTTCAGAATCACCACTTTAGCAGTCACAGAAATTCATTTCATGAGTTCTTCTTCACAGCTTCTAGTCATACATTTCTTGATACATCTAACAGAGTGGCCTCCTTTAAGGCCCTAGTAAATTATGCTTAGCCTTTCTGTTGATAATTTGCCTAGATTCAAATGTCCTTTCAAAAAAATCAAACAGACCCTCATTCATTCATGAACTGAAATTCAGCATGTACTTTTTGGCAGATAGGCACAGACAAAACAGATGGAGATGAAAAAATACAAAGGGAAAAACAAAAGAAAAAAAGAAGAAAAGCAAAAAATCCACACATTTGATTTTGTATTTCTCCAGGAGCCAGTTCAGCCAGATCTTTTGTGGATTTCCTCGCAGTTGTTTTGCTGAGATACTATTGTCCACAACCATTGACAGTAGTCAAAATAATCCTCACCCATAATAGGCTTAATGTCTGAGCCAAAACCTGACTCCTCCAAGTGGTAGCTAATATCACTGAGCATCAGAACAATTCAGGATGTAACTCGCTGGGGCTGTACTTCTGATGAGCACAGGTGATTGTTTCTGTGTGTATTCACACAGACCCATGCTCACAAACCCAGTGCTAGACACAGAAATCCTTTCCCTTTCCAGCCCAACACACTTTTCTTGTTCTTCTCTCTGTTTCAATTTCTATAATATCATTTTGGCCAAGATGAGAGACACAGGGTCCATCTCAAACGGGCACAAAGCAGCATGCCCTTACTTGGCTCTCTCTGTACATAATTTTCAAGCTGGCAATCACATGAACCAGTAGCACACTGACACAGAGGCACTGCCCATGAACAGCATCTGCTCTCAGATATTTGAAAATGAGCATCTCGCTCTGCAACAGAGCTCACTGTGCTTTTGTAAGCACGATGAAAAAGGTGGCACTTCGTCTTTCTTGAAAGAAGTGGGAATGTGTGCATGGGAGAACAGCACACAAATCAATATTGGATTTAAAAGTCTTTTTGGTCATACAGGAAAAAAACCCAACAACTAAAACCCCATGTTTTAATTTTCCTTGAATCCTTACTGTGCTCCATTTGCTGTTCTTCCTTGCAATAGTGATGCATAAAACCCTCTATTCCTTTGCTATCAAGAGTAGCCAAATTATCATATGAATACACTACAGTATGTACCTGTCCTTACAGAACAAAATGAGTGCCAAACACCTAAAATTCATACATCCAGAACAATTTTTAAAAGGTTTTCTTAGGTTCAAGGGATAACTCAAAAGAAGAACCCATAGGATCAGTAAAGTGAAACTCAAAAGGAAAAACTAAGGTTACTTTTTCTATTAACTTTTCACCCTTCTGACAAAAAAAAGCCCCACAAACCTATTGCACTTACAAAGTGAATTTAAATTGGCCACACCACTTACACCAAAATATAAACTTATTCTATCCCAAAACACTTCTTTCTTAAAGGTTTTGTTGTCAGGGGACAGAGAGGGGAAGATTTGTTTATTTGGCCTTTTTTGTTTGTTTGGGTTTTTTTTTAAACAGTATTTAGCTTTGCTCTCAGTGCAAAGCTTGGGCTGTTAAAGTAAAATAAAATCAATGTCTGTTAAAGTAAAATAAAATCAATTTCAAACACACATAGATGTCTTCCCCTCTGCAAGTCATGGAATGCACAATTTGCCCATCAGTGAAATAAGAACACAGTGGTTAAAACCAGAAATGTTTTACTTTTTTTTTTTTAAACAGTGTCAACAACTTTCTCTTTTTTTTTTTTTTAAACATCCTAGGTTTCAAGTGTAAGAAAAAATGATACAAACCCCATAAGGTATATCACATATTTCAGTACAACTTCAAACCTGTCTCACTTCTAATCCCCTACATAACACATAAATTACTCAACAGTCTAGTTTTGCCAATGTTATTCTACTGTGAAAAGCTAATTAATTCATAAGATTGAAAAACCCTTGGTTTTCTTTTAACAAGGTAATTGATAACAATTCATTTACAGCTGTAAACTTAGAACTGTCCTGAGGATGCTTAGTAGATGTTTAAAAGAAAAAATCAGAAAATATACTACAAGAGAGAAACAAATATAAACAAACTTGAAAAATAAAACTAAAAAAAAAAGAAAACAGATGAAGGATGAGAAGGAGAAGATTATTGGCTTTGACTGGAAGAACTTATGTTTATCATTACCTATATTTTATCTACTAGTCAGTCCAGGGGCTTGATTCCCAGAGGTATGTCTGTCTCTCTCAGCATCATGCTACAAGGCAGTAGATAATACAAAGTGGAACTGTAGTTAAAATTCTTATTATGTGCTGGTTTCCCTACTGTTGCCTCTAAGGCAAAAAGAGACCACTGAGCTCTTTTGTATTGAAGCTTTCAAATGTAATTTCAGCCTAATGCTTTGCATTAATATGTGGCATCTCTGAGTGCTCTGCTTTACTGCTGAAGGAAAGAATGACTCAGGTACTGTGAGAGGCACATCTGTGATTAAATATGGCAGTGGTATTTATGCTGCAAAGCCACCGGCAAAACAGCTTAAAAATTAATGAGAAGAAAGTTCCACCACAAAAATGGTGGAGCCAATTTATGTAGACAGATTGACATGCCCCAAAGAGGGAAAAAACAGAAATTAGTCTACCATCCACACTTCTACAGATATCGCTAAGTTGTCCTTAATAAATAGAGTTGTACATAGACATTCATCTCTACCATGAACATACAGTTTATTCAGCCATATTATGCTCTATAACTTGGAGATTATGAAATCTACCAAACAGATAGAGCTGTTTTAGACCTGCACATCTTCCAGCAACTGATTTTACTATTTGTGAGTACAAACTTATAAATTATTCTCCAGAGTAAAAAATGTTTTATTTTCTTTTTCGTCCCCATAAATTTAAAATTTTTAGTTTCATCTTTAGGACTTAGTAAATTTAGTCTTACTGAATGTGATGGCTCTCCTAAAGCTATCCCACTATATAAATGCAGACACAGAAATACTTGCTGTTTCTACAAATGCTGTATATGAAGAGAGACAATGCTAAGACAGCAGTAAGAATGATATAAAGAAAATTGCAGCTCTTTATCCTAAAAGCCAAGCTAATGCAGTTTAAAAGTTATAAAATGGGAATTGAAAGAAACTCAGAGTTTAATACTTTTTTGTAATTTTTTTTTAAAGTGTTACCAATCCCCTACCAATAACAACACCTACACAAAACACTACAGCTGTTTCTAGAACAGTCTTTACTGTTACCAGCTTCCCTTTCATGAATCACACTATGGAAATTTAGAAGAGTTTTAGTACAAAACATCAGAAAAATTTTTTAGTTATGCAACTTACATTTAAAAAGAGCTGCACTCCGGAGTTTGAATTTTAGTATCAAAGAACCATGATGAAACAAAAGATAACCTGATGGCTACGAAGGATTTCTTATATAAGCTATTCAACATGCCCATGTATATACATCACTTGGGGTCCCATTTCTAAAACCCATCCCATGGCAGAAATCCAAATGAAAAGAGTATTAAATATTGATCCAAGTTAAGATAAAAGCCAAATCCCCATTCAAAATTTTACCAGTGAGGCTTGGGTTTACCTTTATAATCTTGTTTTATATCTTACTCTTCAAAATCTCTTCAGGACAAACCTATTTTTTTCCATATATAAATTATCCGAGCTCAGACTGAATGACTCTAAACTCAGCATTTATATTTTGGTTCACACAGAGTAGATTTACCACTGCCATTCTTTGTTGCAACCTCTGTGTCCCTCTGCAATGAATCTCCACACAGATCTCTTCTGTACAAATTAAGTTACCACTTCTGCTTCTCCCCCTCATCCCATCCCACCATGTGGAAGGGCACATAGATGTGGAGAAGCAGTGTGTGTTTGCTTTTCTGAAGGGGGAAAAGGTAAGGACTCACATTAATGGGACAAGATGCCTGTTAGAATTGTCACAAACTCTTTACTAATCAGAGTGCATTATAATTGTCAGGCAAGTGGGCAATTAGCACAATATACCATCCTCCTGTACTGTAGGGCACAGGATTGTCACTTCACACCTCACTGTTTAGCTTGGTCAGCTAAAAGCCTTCCTAATTTTCCCATTTTTTTCTTGAACAAAACCAAAACAGGGTTACGAACCACTAATTATCTTGGTTTAAAAACTGCTGAAACTTGAATAACCCCTCTGCTTCTGAGAAACCCTGTTTGCTCCTGAACAAATCTGACCTGAGAAAAAGAAGGGAGAGGTGCATTATTTATTCGGTTGTGTTTATTTTTTTTTAAACTATGGTCACCTTTGTTACAGATCTCAAGAAGATGATCTGTGAGCTCAGGGCCACATTGAAAGATGTCAGAAGATAAGAAGGCTCAAGTGGTTGGGCAGACTGGGCTCATCTGTGGGGAACAGGACACTTGCATGCCTGCCTCTGGCCTTACAAAGACACTTCAGGAAAGATAAAAGGCCAGGGTAAATAAATATGGTTTTATACTGATTCAGTGCTATTCTCAAAGCACATACTAAAGTGCCAAATCAGCAGCAGAAAAGAAAATGCATAGTTTATTAGGAAATATGTGATATGCTAATAACTTGGAAAAAGTAGCTGGGGAGATGGGAAACAGCCTCTTCAGGCTCCTGTAAGATGTGTATGTCAGGTCTATTCCACATAAATGAGCAGGGAACACAGAAATAGCTCTTTTTGGTTTGTTTTAATAAGATGAGCTTTCTCAGCTCAATTTTTACCTCGTGAGATTAGTTTATAATCTCCAAGCAGAACTCCCACAAACTCACACAAATAAGAGCTCAAAATCTGGTCCTGTTTGAAGCAACAGAGTCACCTTTCCTGTTAAAGCAAGCTGGATTGCTTTTTCAGTTGAATGCCACCTAAGGATGCTATAATTTTAAAAGAGATGCTCATTCAGTCTCTGATTGAATAAAAAATTAGAATAAAATAAAGTATTTCAGATGTAAGGGACCTACAATGATAACCTGGTACAAGTCAGAGGACCACAAGCTAAAGCACATTATTTAAGGGCATGGTCCAAATTCTCCTTAACGCTGACATGGATGGGTCCACCATCCACCACCTCTCCAGGAAGTCTGTTCCAAAGTCTGACCTTCCTTCTTGGCAAAGAAGTGTTTAAAAAAAATAGTGAATGCATTGACAATATTAGAACAGCAGAAAATTAAACACAAAAAGTAAATAATTAAATCTTAATGCTACAGTGTAGACTTGTATCTGCATTTAGTTTGTTCTGTTTTTTTCCTGATCTATGCATACATGGTCAAAAATGCCTGCAGATCTGTTGGTAGATTGCTTTCCAATGAAAATTATTGAGCCTCTGTATCATATGAAATGAGATTTTTGGCATTTGCTGAATTTTTAATTAATTTTTAGTTCTAGCTTCAGGAAGGAGCTGTCTTGCACAGTAACTCATAGATAGAGATGAAGATATTTAAACTCCTCAAAAACATCAATATTTCACTCAGGCTTACAAGACTCCAGGAATTCTGCAAACTAAAGCATTATATTTGTTGTTTTAAAGACTGCTTTCAGCTGCTTCTAGTACAGCAATCCTTCTGAATTTTGTAGCTATGAGGTGTCACTAAGATGAAGCGTTACACCTATTCATGTCAATGTGCTCATCATATTATCCTCTATAACCATTCCAAGGATTGATGCCAAGAATGACATATGAAAATATGAAACTCACTATGAACTGCAGTTACAAACACTCTGATTGCCAACACACTGCTCAGAAAGGCAATGATTCCCTATACTAGGGCATTGCTTTGTTATTATCATCATTATTTTTATTCCAGCAAATTGACAGCCCTTAATGATTTGAGCTTGCAGCACAAACTTGCCTCTAGCATTCTGTAGCCAGGATGGGGAAAGCTGGACAAACATCACTGTACTCATTATTTTCAATGTATTTTAAGGCAAGGACATTAGAATCTCACTGAGCAGTGAGAAGGTACAAATGGGGCTGACTATGCAATCCAAGCCTTTTCCTGCAAGGGATTCTTTAACAGCAGTGGCCAGAGATGCATTTGAGATGATTTGTTACATGGCTGAGATTGCAGCTCACCTTTGCAGGAGAAAGAAAATGGCACAAACCCAAGGCAGAGGCAAAGGAGTGTGATTTAATTTCCTAAGTATTTTCTGGATAAGTGTTATAAGACTAGATGGGAGCTAGAAAAATCCTTCAACCCCTTTCCTGTAGTAAGGCAACTTCAGCTTTGTCCTCTCTGACCGGGTTTTATGTAAACCTCACTTAAAATCATCTCATACCAAAGACACTGCAATTTGCCAGGAAACTTGTGCTGAGTTCCAGTCTCCTGCCCACAACTTATTTATTTTTTCCCATAGTATTCAACGCTGAATCTTTACTGGAATTTAAACCTAGACTTCTTAGGCTCCATAACATAAGCATAGGGGAAAAACAAAACAAAACCAAACCTTTTTACAGCAAGAATTATGAGAGTTATGAAGTAATCTTGCTATTCATCTCAGTGCAGGTAAATACTCAGCCACAATATTCTGACCAGTTTTGGCTCTCACTGTGCAGTAAATTAGCACAGCTCAGAAGTTTTCCCTAAGAATTACCCAAGGTCCTATCACACCTACATAAGCTGCCACCTCATTTCTCAAGGCAAGGCTGCAGCTGTTGGAAATTATGCAAAGCTGAACTTTTTTTAAATGTAATTTTAGTTAGTTTTGTTCACTTTTGTCCCAGGGGAAGGGAAGAGAAGTTTCTTTTCAGGAGAACTGTTCCACCAGGGGAGGCCTAATGAGATTAACACGCCAGCAGACTGGGAGTAGCACAGAAGATACACGAACAACCCTCAAGGACCATGAAGGAACACCAACTCCAAGCATCACCCCTGGCGTGGTCAGAGACACCTGGTCTGGGCAAAGACAGATAAGAATAAAGACTTAATTATCATCAGAGGCCAAGAAATCCACAACCAGTAAGAAGCCAAATACTAAGCACTGTGCAACTTGGGACCAATGAACATTAAACCAATGAATTATATGATTTTTGACTGTATAAACTATGTGAAAAATTGAGTAAAACTTAGGTAGGATGAAATTATTTCTGTACAAGCCAGGCAATGTGTGGATGAAATTATTTCTGTTGCACATCCTGGCCAGAAGAAAGTGATGATTTGATTCTCGAACACTGAAAATGTTGGAGATTTTTTTTTGTTTTTTCTGCGCTTTTGGTGACACAGCCAAGATCTTTAATCACTGCTAGAATTAATGTCAGCAAATGGTCTCTCTAACAGAGTCGCCATAATGAGTTGCTGCAACCTTCAACTTTTGCAGAAGCATCAGTCAGAAGTTGTCCCTCTTTAGAGCAGTGGACCGCCACACAAAAGGAGGTTACACTAAGTTAAAGATAATTACCAATCTCAAAAGTTAGAAGGGGACTATCCCAGAAACTTACTAACCTACTGGCTTTTATGAGGAAATGATATTTTATTTAAAAAAACCCAAAACCAAAACAACAACAAAAAACCAAAAAACAAACAAACAAGAAACACGCCAAGAAAACCAACTTGACAAGCAGAGAAATTTGGTGAAAATATAAAGGAAGTGTACAGAAAACTTGCTGCTCCTGGCTGCTTCCTAATTTTGCATAACTGCATGACGTCTGGACACTCTGTGAAAAGAAGCATTACACAGCCAACCACCCTAACTGTTCCCAGATCTAAAATATTAGGGTGGCTGTTCCCCTTGTCACACAGCCAGACATCCATGGAAGAGTCCCATATTCACCAGGGTCTAAGACAACATGAAAATCTCATCTAGAGCACCTTAAATTCAATTTTGAAGTCACAATGACAGGGTGAGTTTATGAACTCAGAGAGGATTCAAACACCACATCCCAGGGCTTTAAAAAGTAAAAATGATACCCTTAATTGTATCCTGGAGCATTTGTGTGTTGCAGAAAGATGACTGATATTTTAGCTTATGAAAGATGGAAAAATGCTTGGGAATTCTTGCCCATTTTAAGGTGTTAGTCTCAGAGTCATTAGCCATGAGGCACTCTGCATGCAAATCACAAGGACAACAAAAATGCCTTGATCTTAGATAGAGAAAAGGAGGCTGTCTGCAACTTGACCTGCTCCTTTCCACTTTTAATAGTGGGCCAAGCCTCATGCTGGCAGCCCATCAGACACTGACATCGGCTCATTGCTTTCATTCAGCAAGAGGGAAAACAAAAAAAACCCCAAGAAGTTCGGAGCACTTATTCCATGCACACTAACAAGTGTTAGCATTTGCATAGGACAGGTTTGACCCTCTCTGGCAGTCCTTGGAGCACAAGTGGTGCTGCAGAAGCCAGGAGGGCCGCTTGGGGAGCAAGGCTGTGCTCCCATGTATGTTGTCATTACAGATTATTGCACACCCCATGTCATACATGGGAGTCAGGAGCAAGCTTAATGAACACGGGGCCCAACAACCAGGATTAGCAGCAGGAAGTTATAGAACATTAGATTAATGAGCTAAAGCTACCAGGCCCAGAACAGGAGCAGTTGGTAAGAATCCAAGATTCACAGCCAAGGACCAGAGTCCTACAGAACCAGTTGCCAGAAATAAATTCTTATTGTACCAACACAAAGGGAATAGAAAAGAAGTAGTTTCTTTTCAAAGCACACGACTGGAGGACTGAAAAAAAAAAACCAAAAAAACCCAAACCAAAACAACCAAATAACAATCAAACCAAAAAAGAAAAAAAGAAAAAGTAGGAATGACAACCTCCCCCTCAGAAGCAACAGTAAATAGGACACTAATGCACAAGTAAGAAGAATTTTAAAGGTTTTTTTTTTAAAGAAAATAGTGCAGATTCCAACTGAGGGAAACCCACAGAGGCAGAAAATAAAGTTGATAGAGGTTCCCAATATTTTTCTTTTATTCTGACAAAACCCCTTCTCCTGCTTAAAGCTGCTGATGTGGATGCCTTGTGAGAGTGACACTCTGGCACTGCCTCAGACAGAGCCTGGCTAAGATCTGGATTCAAAGAAGTAAACAGCCATTTTAGTGAAACTGTTTCCTGTTGCTTGCACAAATCTGAACAGCTCTCTTGCCTATTTCACTGTTAAACATTGATTCCAATAAGAGATTAACGTTAAGGAAGGGCAGAACAGGTTTTTGCTTATCAGTTTGTTTCTGCAGGACAGTAGTTTTAAAGGGAGGCATATGGGTAAAAAAAAAATAATTAAAAAACATGTCAGATTTTCCATGAGTATAAATGGTTTTGTTATCTGAGGTTTTTGGTATTAAAACACTAAAAAAAAATTCTTGCACAAGGTAAAATCCACCCCAAGCCGGGAGTCCCACTTTCAATTTCTTCTCAATTCATCAAAAACTTCAAAAGCTCCAAAGCAACAGCACCAAACATATCCAGAAAAATGTAGCTTCAAATTCCAGAATGGATAGAAACAATATCAACATAAACAAGAAAAGACAGCTGGATTACCATTCTTTGCAAAGAGTTCTCAGATTTCCAGCTCTACTTCATTTTATCCTTTATGCATGACTCTTTGGGGTTCTTCGCACAAATTGAGAAAGCAATGAGCATTCTTGTTTATCTATAGTAAGTCTTTCTTCATTATCCTATTCACAACTGTAAGAAATAACCAGAACACAAGATGTTTCTCTGTGTCTATATATTTTTAACTGAAAATACAACAGAAGAGCCACATTGTTAAAACTAAGGCCCTAGAAGCCAAACCTATAAAGATGATTAATTATCTGAACCATCTAATTCTATCTAATCTACCGTAATTCTTCTAAATAATTCTTCTATCTAAATCTATTGAATCATTCAGAAATATAAGGAAGGGCACACACATGGACCTATCCTCTCCTGTAGAACTTAATATAACACAGAAATCCTACAAGGAATCTACTCATATATTAAAATGTGGAAGACAAGGGCATCTCATGGTGCTCATCATGGATACTCTGACTGGTCTCCTTTTTCTGTGGGATACTGGAGGGAATACACTATTTCTCAGTACTTCACTGGTGTACATCTCCTGCCACGCACACAGACAAGTCACGAGACAGGGAAGAGAAGTAAGATGAAAAAGAAAAAGTAGGAAAACATTGCTGGGCAGCAGATTACCTTTAAAACTGCTCGCCTTCCAGATGCTCCCCAACCACAGCAATTGGCAGATGGCAATGACTGCAGATGGATGGGCACAGCTGAGACAGAGATACAGCTGCAATAGCTGGCTCGGCAGTGTTTGCTTTTCCTGCTGCCAGCCACAGTCACAGCACTTCTAGAGAGTGGGTGGCAAAATAAGGAGAGGATTTCCCAAATTCGTGGCAGAGGAAAAAGCCTTCTGTTAACTAACATCACTGTCTCAATCCTTATTATCCTGAGTGCATGATATTAAAAGACATTTTTCTTATTCATTAACGAGAAAAGATACGCTTTGCCATCTAATAATTAATGCCTAAGATTAATTTAGAGAAGATTTATTAGATGCAAATCTGGTGTTAATTTACCCTCTTTCTTACAGTTTGCCACTCAGTTCTTATGAGGCCACAAAACGTCACACATTTTATCCTAGTTCTGCACTAAATCCTTTACTAAGGGCAAACAGCAAGCTGTGAAACAAAGTCCACTAAAGTCAACTTCACCTTCATGGTAAACATACTAAGTTACACCATGGTAAACAATAACAAAGAGACCAAAACTGCAACCCATATCAATGGCAAATCTCTTTGCCCAAGCCATAAAACATGCTGCAGAGGTCTTTTTTTCACTTTCAGATTTCTAATTTCTAGTTGCTGTTCTGTCAGTTTTATCTTTATAATCAATTTTACTGAATTCTCTGCATCAAGGTATTTTGTCTAGGGAAGACCTCAGCTTGGCAGGGTAACAATTCTCCAGTAAGAGAGATGTTAATACCCATTTGTACTTGGAGTACTAATGCGCTGAATATAACTTAAACAGAAAACAATAATTAAGACCTATATATTTTGATAGCATAAAAAAAAACAGCTAGCGCATTATCTCATATTTTGAAAGAGTGTAATGACCATAGGAGAGCACACTTAGAGACTGATCATTTAAGAACAGGATTTCCTATTTGCACACTTAGTTTGCACAGATAAACTTCAAGCCCTAAGTGTAAGTATGTGCTGATAGACACGTGCCCCCTTCTCCACCTGGCTTCCTAATTATGGTGACTGCAAGCATGGGTAATAAGAGTGGTAATGTGCATTTATTCTGTTACAGTCATCTCTCCTACAAAAAAGTGAAGCTGGCAGAGCCTGTTAATGTCCAGACTACTTCTAGAGCTCAATTTTCTTCATCTTTCCCCTTCCCCCTTCAATAACATCCAACTGTTGCAGTCTCAGTCTGTCATAACTAAGAGCACTTTCCCCTCCCTCTTTAATAAAATCTCATTTAGACAGAAACATTCTGTTGGTGGACATGACTACTAATGCCACATTTAAAAGGACAGGATATCTCCTTTCAGAAAAGGGATGGCAAGGTTTTTTTTTGTGCCAGCCTAAGTGCAGAGAGGCAATTCTCATTAAATTCAGGTGATTTACTGTAATGGTGAAAAGCTACAGGATAGACAGGACCACATACGTCCATCTGTAAATTGCAATTCTAACCTGTTTGTTTTATATATCAGAAGGCACAGGGAGCAATTTCAAAAGAAGAACAAAACTTTAATACAATCCTGAAAGAAAAGCTCTTCCTGCTTCTTCTTATTTCAAGCTTCCTGCTTGAAAATAAAGACATGTTTCTAAGGCTGTGATAATCCCTAAGATGCTTTTTAGGAATCATATCCAAAATAAAATGCTCAGGAAAGATGCTATAGCACACAATTACCATTTTCAGCACACTACATAAAGAGTGAAAGGAATGGGAGGAGTGGGAACTGATGATATCCTTAGTTATAATTTAGTGGCACACACACATAGTGGTGTTTTAAACATACACAGAATGTCTCTAACAAGTCTGAATGAACAAGTCTATAAACTGTTGAATTGGTTTGGTTAATAAATGAAATTACTAAACAAGCTTGCCAGACAGATTTGTCAGTGATTTATGCACCTCTGAGAGTATATAAAAGGTTTGTCTCTGGGGATGTTTTTATATAAAAGGCTTTTATTGGTATCCTGTAAATCCACCCGTGGTGCTATTCCCACCCCTTTGAGTCTTGAGTCAGATTTGTGACAATTTTTTGTTCAGGCAGCTCACAGGAGATTCTATTGATGCTCAGTGTTTGACTGCTTATTTGCATTTTTTAATAAAAGAAGGAAAAATGAGTCAGAACTTGAAAATCTAGACATAATTAAGCAGACAACTTAATAAAATCAATTCAAATACAGATAAACCACTTCGATTAAGTCAATATATCCACTATCCTTGCATTATACATGGCCTTATCAAGTCAGATGATGTCATCTTGTGATTTTACTGAATGTGTATTTCATAAAACTGGCTAAAGACGTAATTGAGGACCTACACCAATATATATAATAAGTCAAGAGTCATGCATAAATAAGAACCGTAAGCCTGCACAATGAACACTTAAACTCCTCAGGATGAATCTATCACTTCCCAGTCCCTTCAGTGGGCTTCATCTTTCCTTCCTTTTCAGGGTGATCCTTAAAAAAAGGAAACTGTGTTTTTATGACACTTTTAACTGCTTTCCCCACAAAAGTCTCAAGTCAGAATGAATCATAAATTAGTTTTTGGAAACTGCCTGTTCATGGTGGCTCTGTTAAGCCACTTAATTAGATGGGGGACAAACTTAAATCAATGTGTGGGCCAAAATCAGACCAAGAGAACCAACATTCTTTCTGTCTGTTGGAAACATACATTTTGATCATGTCCTCTACAGAGAGTCAAGCAGCATACAACTGTCAGCCTCATCTCCAGGCTGTTTCCTTTCTTTGCCCAACTGGCCACCCATCCTGACATTTAACAGCCCTTTTCATGGAGACAATCCTTCTGAGACCCAACCTAAACCCCACAAGCACAACCTGAGGCCATTTCCTTTAATCCTATTTCTGGCTGCCTGGAAGGAGAGGCTGGCACCCACCCAGCTACAACCTCCTTTTGGGTCATTGTAGAGAGAAATAAGGTTTCTATTGAACCCCCTTTTCTCCAGGCTCAACACCCCCAGCTCCCTCAGCTGCTCCCAGCTGGACTTGCGCTCCAGACTCTTCCCCAGGTCTGTTGTCTTCCTCTGGCCACCCATAATTTTAAAATAAGTGCTTAAAGGGAGTTATTTATGTCAATGTATTAACAAAGCACAAGAGAGTTAAGAAAACACAAACAAACAACCCTCAACAAACACAGTAGTCATTTCTTTCAAGCAAGAAATGTTCGTTTGTTTTTTTTTTTAAATGCATACATTTGATACTCATGCTTTTATCAAAAACTCAAGTTTCTATTACAGCAGAGGTGAGCAGTTGGAATTATACAGGTTTCATCTCCTATTTCCACACTTCTTTTTTTTCTTTTCAAACTAAAGAATCACACTGTCCTGGAGTTCAATCTCTTAGTATTCTTGAACCTTTGTGCAAACAATGGTCGTGTGTTTCTACAACTCAATTCTGCAGTGCTTTGCAAGTGAGAAACTCAGCTTGTTGGAGAAATATTTGTGAGTCCCTGAGCCCATGTGCACACAGACAGACTGTGGATGTTTACAAAGAGTCAGGTTCCCAAACAAATGCATTCATTTTTTTTTCCCTTGAAAAGCAAATTTTTTCACCTTTTCATATTTACATTCCCAGCACACATTTACCCCAAAATCTTCGACAGAAAGCCTCAAACTTCAATGCCAAACATGTTGATGCCACTCTGGACACAGTCCTTAGAGTATTCCATGGGTAAGGAATGCCTAATTTACATTTACAGATCTCTATTCAGGATCTGTAGCATAATCTCCAGTGAAATAATGAAGGTGGTACTTTTAACAAGTTCCATATGATCCAGGGGACTGAAATGACTACATAGATCCTTTTCACCAAGAGAAAAGCTAAGGGATATTCCATATCATATGATGGTGAAGGCCATGCTTAAAATAATGTACCCATTAAAATCATGTACACTGCCCTGAGATTGCTCCAAAGACAGTAAGCTCTTTTCACTTTTAGAGGAGTTCGGCTCCAATGAAATATCGTGCTTTACAAGATGGTTGGAAAATCTGCTTGTTATACCATCATGAAACATCAGCAACAAACTTTTGTGATAATTGTAAAGATAATTTACATATTCAGAGAATGTGTGTGAGTGTGTACACAAACACTTGTTTGGAAAGGTTTATGCTAGAAGATTTAGAGCAGCGAAGCTATGGTTAAAGTTATATATGATGGCAAAAACTACTCCTGCTCCTGGCTGCTTTATTTTGTGCACCTACTGTAGGAAAAAAAGACCCTTTTTTCTCTATTTTCTTTTTTCTTCAGCATGGGATTATAATATTAGCAGGCTTGCAGAAACACCTCTCAATCCTCTTCCCTTACTCTGCCTACATTAACATCATCCCAGGCCCAAATCACATGCCCTATTTCAGATGTGACAGAGAGTTATTAAAGCAAGGAAGGTGCTACAACACAACACACGACAGAGCAGAGGATTTAAGCCAACAGCTATTGAATAGAGATTTTATTTCTCCCCATCTGTTTTCAGCAGGATTCTTTTAAGCCTTGCAACAAAAGTCATGTGCTGTGTGGCACCTGAGGTCCTAGTTCATGTCAGGAACTGATTTATTTCCTATATGTAAAATATCTTAGTTAGGATGACATAATGACTCCTAGGACTCCCTTAATTTTTTAAGCTCCTGAGCTGAAAGCACACTGAAGGAGGAGTCAGGTACAGCAGGGTTAAGAAGGAAGCCTAAGGTTTATGAAATATTTGACAAACCTTTAAGGCAAAGAAGTTGCATCCAATCTTTGACAGCAACAGCACAGAAAAACTTTATGGAAGGAACAAAGGAGATGGCACCAAATGTTTTGCTTCAAGACTGGAAGAAGGGGCTGTTTCAGTTTTGAGGCAGAAATACTCATTACTCCCTTAGGCAAGAAAATATTCAGCTGGAGTTCCTAAGAGAATTTTGCACTTCAGTTATATTTTCTATCACCTCAACTTAACAAAAAGAAAAGACTAAAAAATAGTGAGTGTCCAGTATTTCAACAAAAATTCATTTCTAGAATGTCATAACTAATATAAAAATTACTATATGTGTAAATAGTGATCTGAACCAACCTGGAATTTAAGTGTTGATTGCAGCTATTGGTAGAAATTTATTTTTTCAGACTTAGAGTGTGAATCAAGGATTTTGTTTTTTTTTTTTTTTTAACTCAGCTACCTCAAGCTAATTGGGATTTTGCTGAGATTGTAAGCACAAATCCAGGGAGACCAAATATGGCATCTAGATCCAAAAAGGGCCCTAAACTCAAATCTTGCCCAACTTTTTTAAAATCAGAAAGCAAATGTACCTTTCCAAAAGTATTTCTGTCTGTACCGCGTTCACAGAAAAGTAGATTTTACACTTCAAGAAAGAAAATAGATACCATCAATCCTATGGTTTCTTTCTAACACAGTTTCAAATGTAAAACATGCTGAGTTTGCGTAAATTAA
>JAXCLO010000001.1:6837185-6859541 GCA_035583995.1 Arremon aurantiirostris | reverse complement strand
TCAAGAAAGAAAATAGATACCATCAATCCTATGGTTGCTTTCTAACACAGTTTCAAATGTAAAACATGCTGAGTTTGCGCAAATTAAAAACAATAAATTTCAGAAGGAAATGCCATACTTTAAAGATTAATACAATTAAGACAACAGCCTTTTACGAGACCCTAGATGCTGTTAGAGAGGAATGTTTTTTCATAGGCATCTCTTAAAAAAAAAGCCTTGAACTTGAAATAATAGTATTCCATAAGCACACTGCTGATAATTTTACAACCATCTTGTTAAGGATTAATCCTACCACCTAGGTATCTTTAAGAAAATAAGCAAATCTCCATTGCTAAATGATTTCCAGAACAAGAAAAGAAATTTATAAAACAGGTAGGTTACAGCAGGTCAAGTAGTCCAGTTTTGCTATTAACTAGTGCATCTTTATACATACAAGCAACAGGAGGTTTTCTTATTAGTTGCAATATGTAAGGCCATGGAAATAAATCTATTTTTCTCCACTTCTCCACTTGCAGGTTTCAAACTGAGCTAACATAAACGTGGAAAGAACAATACATACCTGAAATCATCTGGGAGATGCCAGAGAAATTAGTCATTTAATTTCAAAAAATTAAAAATCTAACCTAAGTTTGCCTTGAATAGCACTTTGCCACTGACTTTAGGGTCGTGAGAAATAAGTACTTTATCTCTAGTTTTCAGATCAGGAAAATTTAGTTAATGCAGTTGAAAAATTAGATGTATCTATAAACAGGAACAGAACCCAAACCACTTGGTTTCCACACTCACACTCTGACCACCTGACCACCTTGCTATGGCCTTTAAAAAGCATTATTGCCTCAGCAGCCATTGCCCAGCCAATTTTGTTGGAATCACTGCTGCTCTGTCGGTGATCTAATCAGGACAGCAGTCAGGCCTGCTCTGCCCACGGCTCCCGCAGCGCTCGTCTCGCCGCCAGCTGCAGCATAATGCACCTCCACAATGCATGGCTGGATCAAAAATAAAGGTAAGCTACTTGTTTGAAACCTTCATCTTATCGATTTGGTGCTCACAGGCTTGCAGAGGAGGCCTCTTAAGGGCTGGTTGAAGATCCAAGGTAGGCAAGGCCTACAAACACTCCCACAGATTACCACGTGTGTGGGCCTTGCATTTCCTTAGGATAAAAAGCCAGAAAGAAAAACTAAAAAACTTCTCTTTTCCAAGCATCCACAAAGTGAAACAAAGATGCAAGGATTCCTGATGTTATATAAAAATAATTTGACTGCATGACACTGAGAGGAAAACCTGCATTCTCTTAAGCATGTGGAGTACAAAATTTCTCCGACAGTTGTACATCAAGTAACTATTACCAAGATATGCACACAAAGATTAATACATGAAACCAGCATCCACATACCATGATTAAAAGCTACATCCTAAGAATTAGTTTTTCACAAAAAAAAAAAAACAAAAAACCAAGCCAAACAAATGAAGATTGACAGTGTGCCCATCCATTGCGGCAATAGGGATAAGTCTAGCCGGCCTACCTCAAAGCTCTTCTCAAAGACCATGCCTGCCCACATACTTTTCCTTAAAGATTATAAAACTGTTGACTGCAGTTGAAGCTTTGTTGACCACAAATACTGCAGTAATAAATAACAACCTAAAAGTGCTGTTTAGTGAGCACAACATCCTTCAGTGTTTGTACACACAGAAACATGCACACATACACACAGAGCTGACAGAATATTTGTCCCCAGATGCTTGGGCAACTGCAGAGTTAATTGCACATCAGAGAATGCTCATTATGTTGATTACATACATGGAAAGGACTTTTAGCCATTAAGTAAATAACCTCACTAAAGATTTCTGGAGCTAAACACAGTCAAAGTGGTGATTTCCTACAAATCTATGTGCCTTTTTAATATATATCAATATACCTTCACTGAGTTAAATGCTATAGATTTTATCCACCAAGGAGTTTATGTTTTTGACCTCTTGGGGACTGCAGGGTAGCAACCTCTTACTTTCTGGTGACTTCTCTGGTGAATGTTCTAAGGGCTTGTGTGCCTGGGAAGGACACTCAAGAGTTTGAATTTACAGCACAGCATTAGGCAACAGAAAGCTGTGGCCAGTCAAAATTATACTAAATAACAAGAGCATCCACATGGAAAATTAGCATGGAATTAGCAGTATGCCATAAATTTACAAATATGTGTACTCTACGCTGACACCCTTGCCCCCTTATAAAAAAACTTCACCCTTGCTTGGTGAGAACAGTCCTAATTTTCTAGGAAAAGGAGTAAGTGCACACTGAAAAAAGAGGTTTTAGGAAGGGAAGTCAGAGCAAAGTACATGTAAGGAATGGAGGAAGGGTTATAAGCCAGCCTGTTCTGATTGACTGGAGTTGGTTTAGGAGGCAGTGAAAACTGCCATCTCTTTTTCATGGTTAATTCTACCAAAAGCACAGAGATATTTCCAATTCTTATCAAGCATTGAATTTCAGCATAATATTAAATCAATATTCTCAGAAACAAAAACATGTTTTTGATCAATAAAAGGTTATTGACTTAGTAAAAGAAAACATTTCAATTCGCATTTTATGTTATTTTAATACACCAGAACTTTGAAATTAAAAACTGAAAGTTACTTTGATAATATAAAAGTGCTTGAAAAGTAAAAATCAATATAATGGACCATTTTTTTTCACCTACAATGTTTTGATTTCAATGAAAGCAATATCCATCAACACTCGGCTTGAGACCTACACCGTAGTGGACTAAAAGCCTGACAGACACCTGATAGAAATTTGGCTGCATGAACATCATCACAAGAGAGTCTGTTGGATGGGCAGCATCACACAGGTTTCAAATCCCTCACTCCACCAGCCCAGCAGCAATAAAAGAGAAAATAGATCACTGGATCAAGCACCTCAACATCAGAGCAATACATAAAGGTATTTATCTGCATAAAGACAGGGCATGACATCCCCTTCCCCACTTGCAAATTCGTGACCATATTAATTTGATTCAAGAGTTTGTCTGCAAATTGTGCACTTGCCTGTCTGTATCCATCCACCCCAGTGTGATTGCATGGCAATTCTGAACACCTTATGGCTTGCCTAAAGTAAAAAAAGGAGCAGTAGTAATATAGTAATAACAATGAATTCTGATTCGCAACAGAAAAGGGTGCAGTGTACTTCTGTTAGAAGAAAAGCTACTTGTAAATGGGTTTAACTTTGTTTTGTGTAAAAAAAAATTAAAACAAGAAAAAAAGATAAAAAGTTCTATGAAATTTGGAAAAGGCAGCAGAGCTCTGGAAGAGGCTCAAGTCAGAGTTTTAGCTTTGAAAATAGCTAATATTGCTAGCATTATTAACTGGCAGGAGAGATATTTGAAGGAATGATTTGTCCTTTCTGGGAAGAAAAAGAAAATCAGCAACTCAGTAGAAACACTCATGTTATATTTTGATGCAATATAGCAATTCTTCCTATGATTACTTACATATTAGTAAATGTATCTCATTTTATAGGCTATTTATGAATCATGCATTTAAGTATACACCATGTCCAGCAGAAAATGAGACATTATTACTCACACTGAGTATCCTTCTGAGGAAATACATGTTAGTAACTCTGTCAGAATTCACTGCAAGCTATCAAGACAGAAAGGCATTCAAATCAGTGGTAGCCTCAATCTGTGCACAGTAGACCTGTGCACAGATCTAAGCTAGTGCCTTTCACAATTAAGGGTAACTGACTTGAATTTACAAGGCAGATACTTGGTCAAATTTTGTCTCAATTTTTTTTTGTAATAAAATTATAGCTCTAATTATTTAATTAAAGATATTTGCTGTGAAGGGTTGTTCCAGTGCCTTGTGTGTGATATGACAGTGCAAAAACAAACTGGAGGATCCTTACCATTAAATCACCTAGGTTTATGAAGACTTTAGAAATCCCATCAAGTAAATTCCAAGTTCCTCTCTTGAGCCCAAGGCACATGAAATCCATGCAAGCAGATAGGAGTAAACCAAAAATCTAATGTCGTAAATATACCTAGATTTACTTTTCTCAAGGAAAAAAAAACAAAAACCAACATTCTCCAATCAGCTTGATGCTTATCTTGGTGCTATTACCAAACCCAGGCTCTCTCACATTTAGTCAGCTGGAGTTCTAATACCCAGCTAAATTTTGCTCAGTGTGAACTGTGATTAACTGATTTCTACATCAAGTGTTTTAGTTTCCTGATCATCACCAACTCAAGTAAAAAAAACAGCTTTAAAAATATATAAATATATGGTTAAATTCTGGATGTTTTTTCCTAAAGTAAACACTATTACAATTAAGATACAATTTATCAACTAAAAATAGAACTGCATTTTAGATTTCTCCATCTCACTGTTTCTTGCCCAAGATGTTTAAATGACAGTCATGTATGCTTGCACATAATCACAGAGTTACACAAGGTTTCCAAGTCCTTTCAGGTGGGCATTTTAAATAGCTCCAGCTGTGATGCACAGCTGATCAGAGCTCTGGGGCAGGGAGGCAGGTGGAGGCTATGACATAGCTTAACCAGACCAAGCAAGGCTTATCTATAATCTAACAGAAATAAACCTGAAGAAACAAACCGGTAGCACCAGTTTTATGGTGACAAGCATCACATGGGACGTTCTGCTAGCAAGCACAAGTGAAAGGCAGATTTTCAACTTTGTAAGAGTGACAGGAGTGCAACCCATGGGCACAAATACATCAACATTAGAGGTGAAAGTGCCTGTTTCTGCCAGCACCAAGTGATATTTCTTCCATCTGAAGAGAGATGGCTGGAATGACAAGAGCAGTGAGCTCGGGAGAGCCACAGCTTCTTGGGGAGCTTTCCAGGCAGGCTTGGACAGGCACACCACACAGCAGTGCCCCAGGGATGCTTTTATCAGCCTCTGGGCAGGTCGGATGGGTAACTATAAGGAGCTCCGAGTCATCCTTTGTCACAGATATCTTTTACGAAAAATCCTTTCCTGAGCTCAGAGGCCTCAGGAACAAAATTGATTATCTGCTGCTGTGGAATGCAACAGGTACATCTGTGATTGGCCCATGCTGTATGTTTATAATTAATGGCCAATCACAGCCCAGCTGCCTCGGACAGAGAGCCGAGCCACAAGCCTTGGTTATCATTCCTACCTATTCCATTCTTAGCTGGCCCTCTGATAAAACCTTTTCTTCTATTCTTTTAGTATAGTTTTAATGTAATATATATAATAAAACAATAAATCAAGCCTTCTGAAACATGGAGTCAGATCCTCATCTCTTCCCTCATCCAAGAATCCCTGTGAACACTATCACAATCCTTGAAAACATAATTGTGGTGGAATTACAGCCTCGTTATCTCTGAGAATTTAGAAGCCAGTCTGGTCCATTCACAGTGGCAATGGAGCAGAGAAAGGGCAGCTCAAACATCCACAGGAATGCTGCCATTAGCACTTGGGTGCAGAGTAAACACTGGGAAAGATGCTCAGAGTGTCTTGCAAGAGAGAACATCCTCTGAAATTAGTTCTCTACAATGAAGTGCTTATCAGGAGCTGATTTCATAGCCGAACTTGAATTGCTTGTAACAAATGTTATAACAGTGTTCTGAAATATTAAACATGTACTCACTTGAAGAACAAGATTACTCATGAACTTAAATGCTTGTTCCTACATTAACTTGAGTTCTTCCGTGAATAATTGACTGAAGTTATTTACAATAAAAATAACAGGCAAGGCACTAAACTGTGTCCTGGAATAAGCATTTATGAAATGCAAACACCAGCCATATGAGATATAGGCTAACATTTAAGTATCAGCTAGGTTAAATAAAATTTTTTTAAAAGTCCCAACACACAAGTGTTAAGAAGGCTATACTAAAATAAAAGAGGTCTCAATTATTTTGATTTTATTTCATTTTTTAGCTCCTACTAACACTAATTCTTTTTACAGAACCTAACTCTTTCTTCAAAGATTTTTCTCTGAGAAAAAAAACCCAAAAGACACCAACAAAAAAACAAAAACCAGCATTGTGACAGAGTCTATGAATTCGCAAATAGTAGATTTAAGTAAAATTTTCTGCATCTACATTTTTCCCCTCTAAAATTAAAATTGATTTTATAAATGATAATAAAAATAATTTAAAGTGAGGGTTCTCATTTTTTCTCTGTTTGAGTAAAATATTGATAAGAAATATTATTGGTCAAAATTTCCATTATTACTTTCAGGAAATCCAGAACTACCTTTTGTTCAGTTATCAAAAAAAAAAAAAAGCCTGCACTAAAAATGCAAATTTCACCTAATCTATGACCAAATTACTAAAACTAATGCCAAAAAAAATCTCTTTTGTAACTTCCTTGAATTACAGATCTAACATTAAGTGTGCTATTTCAAAGATATCACTGCTATATATTTTATTATTTTCTTTTTTCTTGGGGAAAAAAGAAAATAATAAAATATATAGCAGTGGTATCTTTGAAATAGCACACTTAAGTCTAAGATTGTTTTATCTTTTTTTTCTGAAAAAATAACACAAAACCATGCATACATGAAGTTATTGTCCCTCCTGAGTCTCATTTTGCTGGCTAAGTTCATCCATTGGCTTTGTCTGCATCAATCTGACCTTTCTGACTTTTGAGCAGAACTGCTTTTTTGGAGGTTGTTCACATTGGAACTATTTCAAGTTGTCTTAAGTGATGAGAAAGAAAAATTAGGACATGACTTCATTGAGCAGGATGAAGTCTTGGAATTTGTTTGTTGTGCTTTTAAATCATGCTTAATATCATTATATCACTTTTTAATAATCAAGAGCACTGCCTGCTAAAAACACAGAACAAGGAAATCTGTACCTATTTAAGAGAACCGAAAAATTTCTCTTCACAACTACATTGTGAAAAGGTACGACAAATAATGGACTAGGTCACCCTTAAGACGTCCCATAAAAGCTTACAATTAAGTTCTTCATGAAATATCTGCCTAAAACTTAGAATATGCAGGTGAATTAGACTTTTGAGTCATCACAGTAGCCCATATGACATGTTTAGTTCTCATGAAACTTCTCATTAAAGCTTATTTTATGCTGTAATTGTTGCCCACAGCAGATTCAAGAAAAATACCTTGTTTAAGGTCTTTTTTTTTTTTTTTGGCAGGCAGCATTTCAGTTTAATCTTGCTATATATTTGCAAAATACAAGTTTTCTGAGTGAAGGCAATACATAAATGTAATGAAAATACATGGAAAACACATTATGAAAATATCAATGAAAAACACTTAGTTAAAATAGTTTGTTAGCTAAATAGCTCTGAAATGTTAGTCTGGAAACTAATATGATACTCAAATCAAGTTTGCACTTAATTTCAGTATCTATGTCCTGGCATATCGATTTCAGTCCCAACAGATAGCAAAAGGCTCTAAAATTGTTTAAGTAATGATTTTCTGTTAAAAGCTTATTCTCATTAAAGGACTTCTTCTGAGATAAAAATGCATCACTATCCAATATTCCAAGGACAAATCCTTCCCTAACTATCAAGTAAATATAATAAGGGAGAGAGAGATGGATGAAATATCTGCCACAGCTGTTGTAGAAAATCACAGGTTCTAATTGGTAAATGCAGCACTGGTAAATGTGCCACTTCTGGACAGTGTTGCAAGTTATTCAAGAAAATAGGTATTGGAAGAGAAGTCAATAGACCACCTCTGGTGTGTTAGGAATTAGGTCTGATCAGTGAATCAAATAATCTGAGAGCTCAGTATCCAACAAAGGCTCAGATATCCTTCCTTGGAAATGGATCCATTATTGAATACACCTGGATAACCACAACTAAGTTTTCCAATATCTAGTAATTGATACTCAGGTGTTTAACTGCTAAACTGTTTTCTTAATAGTTCAAAGTATTCTATTCCTCAGGGCTTCTATATTAAAAAGACAAAGTTTACTGCCCTTTTTTCCTATACACCTCTTCAAGAACATACTTAGCTCAGCATCTTTGTTATCCCTGTCTGAATTGAGCCATTAGACAGGTTGAAGCAACAAAGAGCTATTTCTTTGGAAAGGTCCTTCTTTTAAAAAAAACTCCAAAAAACTAAAACAAACAAGAAAACCCCAACAGTTCCCTGCAGCATCTATTTATTTTATTCTTTTCAGAACAATTTTGGTTTTCAATAGAGCTTTACAGCCCCCCTGCCGGTCTGGCTGATGCAGCCGGACATTTGCATCACTAGGTGATCCCTTCAGATCTTGATAGCTGTTTATCTAAAACAAAGGCCACCCTCTGATCTCCTTGCTGTTGGGATACCCAGCTTTTCAACCTTATTCCCCGAGTTTAGTGGGCACATTACCCTGTCCCTCTCGCATTGTAGGGGTTTATTTAGTGAGTTACAATCCATGCTTAGGGATTTAGAGGGTCACAAGTACAAGGCAGCTCTTAAAATATCAGTGGTCACCATGCCATTTGTGTCTTTTTTATTTTCTATTTCTTTTCCAAGAGAAGGCAGGAGACTTTACACAAAAAATAATCGGGCATAAAAAGGGTTGCCATGGGTGGCAGCAGCTGCTGCAGAGCAGAAAGTCATTAATATGAGGACTTGATTGAATCTCACTACTAATCCATGATTCTGAGGATAGTGTACACAAGTTTTTAGCAGCATTACTGAGAGAACTGAAACAAACTCACTGCTACCAGATGGGTTTAGAGAAAAAAGGAAAAAAAATGCCTGTTGGTCAATATTGCCACAAAGTTACTCCTAACTGAAGAAAGCGCAACAAAAGACTCCTCCCTAAGACCCTGGTTCAAGTTGTACGAGTCACCATCTGATGAAGGTCATAAACTCCAGTTCTTCAGGGTTCTTATGCCAGGGTAAACCTCTGCTGCCAAATTAATTTCATTTCTGAATTAATATTTTGCTACTCCTTGGACGTCTAAGGAGTCTCTGAGCGGGGAAGGGGAACCTTTTCACCAGTTCACAAGCACTTTGTGATTTTCCTGACAGTGCTAAACTTAGTTCTTCTTCTAGAAAAGCAGCAGCCAATAATCATTTTCCCAAGTAAATGAGCAAAGGAATAACAGGTTTTGATCTCTAAGTTGGACAAAGGAAGAAATACAAAACCCCAGCAAAACTAATCTTTGATTATCCTCAGCTGGTGTAGACTTCTCACAAGTTTCTTCTACATAAGGAAGTCAGGTGTTCTGACAGGTTTTTTCTTTTGTCTTTTTTTTTTTTTTTTTGAATTTTACTTTCTTATGAAGCAGAAATTATCAGCAACTAATAAATCTTCCTCTCCTCCAGGTAGCAAGTCCTACCACATACATCCTTCTTAGTCACTCTCTTATGTATTCTGTACAAAGAAAGATTTCCTAAAGCTATATTTAAAAGCCCTTCTAGAAGCAGGTGACCAGAAAGTCTCCTAAAAGTACTATCTTTAGCAGCAAATCATAGGTAGAAGTTTGGCAGCTGTCAGAGGGGATGGATTGATTTCATGAGCATGTCATTTCACTAATAAGTTAGCAATAGAAATTAAAGCCACAGGGTTATTGGGGTTGTTTTTGTTGGAGGGTTATTGTTGTTTTTTTCTTTGTTTCCCCTCCCTTACTTCATGATTTTTATTTTATTTAGCCCTTATTTTTGGGGATAAAGTTATTATGCCTTCCAAGAGTTATAATAACTTTGAATTTCTAGATTTTTAAAATTAATTTTCTAGTTGTAATAAGCTTGGAAGCGTTTTAGCATAATTTCCTTTAATATTAAGATTGGATCACTTTCTAAATTCAGCGCAGTTGATGAAATGAAGACTGAAAAAAATTCCATTTTCACACGCTACGGAAATGACATTTACTGAACTTAGCAGAAAAAAAAAACACAAGTCACTTTAAATCCTGTCAGATTTTGTATCTGTTCTATCCCAGATCTGTAGGATCTCAGCAGGACTACCTCTCAAATTAAACGAGACTGATGCTGTCACTTCTGCAACACTTGCAATGGAACTTAACAAGAAAGCCAACTCTGTTATTCTTCACATGTGCTTTTCCCCTCATTGCACTGCAGTAAAAAAGGAATAATCACCAGCAAGTCTTTCAGAAACAGTCCCCTCCACAGAAGGAAGATGTAGAGTGTGGGTCACAAGAACACATTCCCAGAGGAAGTTGGAACAAAACCCAAATTCTTGAGTTTTATCATCTTGTCACAAATATTTTGTCAATGGGTTTCAGAGGTTTATCTCTCACCCTTATTACAGCAGCTAGTCCTCACAAAGGACTGAGTACTGCTATCATCAGTCAGTTGGAACATACTGTAGGTGACAGAAATAAATATGATTGGTTTCCACAGTTACAAAATTGCTGTTGACTTGTATCGGTGGCAATACGGTTCCACATAATGGAATTTCTAGGAGGGATTAGTTTGCTTTCCTAAGCAATGAAATAACACATATTTGAGTGTACAAAGAAAGCCTTGCACTTGGAGCTCAAAGCTATTTTTCCTCCTATATGTGCACTTGTCATCAAGATGGATATTTTTTGCCTTTTTTTAGCCACTGTTAAGAAGCTGAGAAAAACTAAAGACAACTTATAGAAAGTTTCAATACTATGTAAGATTACTAACATACTTTTCTATATTCCTACCTGTAAGAAACTCTGCTACAAGAGTTACTACTGGCTAACTCCATGTATTCAGCAATACAAAGTCGTGATGAAATTTTACAGATAAATTTTTATTTCTAGACTGCAGTCTTATTTTCCATACAGCTCAGCTTGCCAACAGGTTACCATAAAATGATAAAATATCACCAGATTCCTTAGCTGTTCCCCAAAAAAAAAGAACACAGACACTACCAAAGCACCATAAAGTAACCATCCATGCTACAGACAGATGTCAGCAACCAAGAGCTGATAATCAGACCTGTGATTTCTATGTGCAAAAGAAAATTAGGATTCACTCAAAACCAAAGGAGCAACAGCTCCCCTTCTATTTCTTTCACATTTGCAAGTCAGAACAGTGAAATGTAGTACTTTAAATTATAAAGATCCAGAAGATCTGCCCAAGTCCAACAAATTAGTCTGACTTTCATAAATCAGGGAACTTCATAGGCAAAATAAGCAGTGCAACCATGACAACACTGACAAATTTTCATATGCTCTACCATCATAAGGTGTCCACTCATTTGGCCCTTTTCTCACAGAAATGTTTATATGGAGCCCAGTTAGAAGAAATTAAACTTGTTATTTCATCAAATATTTAGGAGCACTTGGGGTAGACAGAAATAGCTGTGTTGTACCTCTCACAAATAAAACGGTTAGACATTATGACCAGTTCTTTGGTGAAAAAAAAAAAACAAAAACAAATAACTCTCACCAAATTCCTGATGCCATATGCCATACTACTTCTGCCAGGAAGAAAAAAAAATTCAGTTGGACATCAAAACAACATACACTGCACTTAAGTCGTAAGATTTTTTCCCCTCAACTCTTATAATCCAATTCTATCCTTTTCTCTTTCTCTTTCCATTATATTTGACCAAGTTTTCAGTGTATTTTTTTTCTATTTAGAGCAAATGAACAAGCAAAGCCAGCCAGAGAGCCTGCCCTTTGAAATGGACAGTGCTGTATGTCTAATTTGGATTAGTCATGCATCCATTCCAAAATAAAAGCAAGGTTTATGCTCTTTTTTTTCATTATGCTTTGGCTCTTCAGCAAGTTCCATATTCATTAACACAAGCTGGCAGACAGGAATTCAGGCTGGTGTGGGATTTATTCAGGAAACAGACACCATATGAGCATGAGGGAACATTTCTTTCTTATAAGTGTTGTGCACACCTTCTCATGTGGATTTGTGAGACATTTTATTTGCATAAACAGCTGTCTTCTTGCCTGATTTCTGCAGCAACAAATAGAACCATGCAAGAAAGCTGCCATATGAGATCCTGTTCTTATTCTTCAAAGTATAAGAACTCCCTCCACTTCTCTTTGCAGTTGGCTCTTCAAACTTAAAAAAACCAAACAAACAACCCCAAAACCAAAACAACAAAGAAAACACAAAAAAATCCCAAAAAACCAAGCATTTCATTATTTTTCAATTCTATTATGACTTGAATTGCAAGAATGAGTTATCAGGATGTAATTCCAGTAGACACTTTTAAGCCAAACATCATTATTTTTAACTTTTGGCCATGCCAAAGATTACTATAACAACTGTAATTGGGAAACTGGAATAGCTTCCTAACAATCATCAGGGAAAGATTCGATCAGTTAAACAGGAGAACCCTGACAGGTCAAAATACTACAGAACACTTATAGAAGTCAAAGAACTATAAAAATAGCAAGTACAGTTTAGTACTCCATCTCCATAAAGACTATTTGAGAGGAAAATAAAACAGATTAATGGTAGTATATATCAGAGAGTGGAACAAAACAGAAAAATATTTTAGGCCAACAAAAGGAAACAATGGTGGATTTACTCTGTTTCACTAAAATATTTTGCTTAATTTACCACCCCAAATTTAATTTGCCTCCCCAAATTCACTTTCATCTCCAGAACTAAGGCAAACCATCTTCATGGGAAGTATTGATATAAAACTCACTTCTATAGAGCACAGATCAAATATTCCTGAAAAAAAAAATCCCCATTCTTGTAGTGAGTATCTCAGTCTTTGATGGGAAACAGCCAATGGCATCTAACACTTCAGCTGACATCAACCATGATCCCAGAGAGGTTTATTTTCAAAGAGACATTAAAAGTCATTTAGTTCCAACGTCCCTGCCATGGGCAGATTTTAAATATATTTTTGAACCATTCACTGCTGAGAACCCTAAAAAATAAATTTGTTTTAAATAAGCTGACTAAAAATTCATTAAAGAGGAGAAGAAGAGCTTATTAATGCATTGATGAACCAATCAGCAAAGCACACATAGCATCACAGAATACTGAAAGTGCCTTAACTTGGGACCAAGTTAGAAGAAATTTTAAAAACATAGACTTATTTTCCCACTTATAATGTAAACTTGAAATATTTTTCACATGAATGCAAAAGAGGGTTTGTTACCTTTCCTTAATATTTTCTTATGATAGTTGATACTTTTTTCTATTTTGGATGCTCAAAAGATTACAAGAGCACCTAAGTTACTAAGGTCCATAAACTCCAAAGAACTACTGAAGTGTTTAAACTGATTCTTGCCTTTTGCAAACAAGAGAAACAATATTTAACAAATTCATCCAAATCTTCCCTGAAGGCAGGGTAATCACAAGTAACTTGCTTAGGCAGAGGCAAAATCTCAGAAAATATATAGAAGTGGATTTGGATGCTAACATTCTGATGGAAAAAAAACCTTACAAAACAGCCTCCAAGATAAGCATTTATGTCCAATTTCTAAAAGAGATTTGTGAAAGTCCTTCACTAAAAAAAAAAACGCCAAACAAAAAAACCACCATAATTTTCTATGAAGTTCTCTTGTATTCCTGATTCTGTGTTCACTCTTACATTCTGTTGTCATTGGCTGGAACTAATAATGACATTTTAGGTATGATCTGTATTCAGGACAAGCTACACAGGACAGTTGCAGGTGGCAGAGGAGCACAACCATTCCCTTTTGAGGCAAGGAGCTTAGCCAGTTACCCTGGAGTTTCCAGACTGATACTACACATCAAAGTTGAGCTATTGGATTTGCTTTCAGTCACAAAAAGTTCTACCCCACATAATTTGTTAATGTTATTTTTGGCCCCCAAAACATTTCTGAAGACTTCTTCAATTTTAGAGAACACCGTTTGTGAATTATGCAACCTTCAAAGTTGCTCTGCCTCAATTCAAATCCACATTTCCTCTCTTGCACCCACCAGTCCAACTTGCTGTGAACATCTCAGAGAGCAGGTAGTTACTGCATTCATTTTTAGCTGTGTTGGAAACCATTATATCACAGGCAAGGCCAAGAAACCCAGGCAAGCCTGTCACAGCCTGAAAGTCTCTTTCAGAAGTGTTCTGGCATTAAAGACATTGCTGAGGGGAAGCCAGTTGAAAGTGACATCCAAACAAAGTAATAAACAGATAATAACACACATTCTGTAGCAAAGGGGAGTTGCCAGGAAGCCTGCTGAAACCTCAGAGCTGCAGATCAGTCTCTCCTGACAGACCTCCTTGACTCTTGCAAAGGCAACAAAAAGATCCACAGAATGTTTTTTTGTTTTTTTTAAAGTATCAATAGCCTAATATTCACATAGGATCTTCGGAAATAACCCAGAATCTTTGATTCCATTACATTTTCCTTTTTATCCTCCCCTCTCTTCCAAAGATAAAGGAAGAAGCTCAAAGAAACAGGACTTCCAGATGACAACCTTCATGCCTCACCAAGAAAATCTCTTATGCTTTATTTCACTGACATTCAGATTTCTCTGCCACCTGCCATATACTCTAATGACATTTTCAACAGAGATGGATGAATGATCTCTCATATTCTGAACAAAATGGGCACAAATGCTCCAAAAGTTACTCCCTGTCAAACTTTCTCTGATCTTCATAGAATCAGGTGTTGGAATTACACTGCTTACTGTTCCAATATTTCTTACTGGTACTAGAAATTTTTTCTCTACTTAGATTACTGTTGAAGCACAGAGATCTGGTTATGATTAACTTCCAGAAGAAAAGACCTAATGTCACTTAACTATGACATTCTCTCCATCATCTCCTGCATTGTGGATCTTAACACTAATGTTAAATTATGACATGTGGTTTCAGCTTGCACAAGTTTTCCATTCTTCCCCCTTATTATTTCTTTCCTCTCTCATTCAACATTTGTACACTGCACTCGGGAGATCGATTTGATCTGGCCTCTCCTTTCACATTAGTATTTTTGCTCATTACTGTATCTGAATTGTTTGATAAACACATCAGTGGCACAGAGGTAATTGTAAATCAAGTCACTTCTTTGATCCTCACATTTGCTACGGTTTTTCTAAGTGCAGTACCTAATTCTAATTGAAACTGCTGATAAATGTGAGCCTCTTGTGCCAACAGCTATCCTCTTATTAGCTTTTCTTTCAACATTCTATATTTGCAATGCTCAGCAAAGCTGAACTGCAGCAATAAAACCTCAGCTGTTTCCCCTTGCTCCCAAGAGCTATGAAATCCACTCCAGATTTCTTGTACATTCATTCATCGATATATGTAACTGCATACATACAGATCTGCATATACAATATTTTTTCCATTATTGAGTATTAGAACTCAGTTTTATTTTAAACCTTTTGGGCTTTTTTCTCCACAGTGAGGGAAAAGGAACACATTTCAACCTTTCATTTCCTGAAGTTCCTCTATATAACTTCAACACAAATGGACAGTTAATAACCACTCCCAGTTTGCACAACATTCAAACAACATAAAAAGAACCTAAAGGGATATCTTGGTGTAGTTCATTTGGGTGAATTAGATGCAATTTGAAGATTTGGAAGTAATTATTTTCACACTGAGGCTATAAGGATAGAATATTCTCATTTCCATATGAGAAGGGGTAGCCCAAACAATTTGAGGGATCTGTGTATGTATACATGCAGACACAGGAAAAAAAATACATACATAGGGTGGCAGCTCTGCTCTATTAATTTAGTGGACTACTTTTTTCATGTTCTGAGTGACTCCATCTGGCAATGCATGAGAGAATTCCTTCATTCAAGGAGTTTCTCTTTTCTCAGTATTTTTTTGTCCTTGGAGGGCTGCAGCTCAGACAGCAGCACCACACAATAAAGTTGTGAATTGTTCTAGTAAAAAGGAGTTTCCAGAGCTAAATGGCTATTCTGTTAACATTTTAGACCAACACATTGACCTTGCAATATAAAAAGACTAAAACAGAGAAATATTTTCAAGCATTTTGTTTTATGAGTTTCAGCACAGAAATAACCACCCTTCATAAAGCCCACATCTGAATGAGAGAGTCAGTATTCCCACAGTGCTTTCAAATTTGCTAGAATGTTACATTTCATACTGCTTAGTTTTTAATGCCTCATTCTGCTCCCAAGTCCAATGACAGAAGTCACTTGGAACCATGTAATGATTTTATTACAGGCACTTCCGTTCTTGCTTTTCTCATCATTCCTCTTATTTGTTGGTTACAGTCGATTGTTATGCATTGTTTCAAATTAAATTGCAAGCAATCTGGGGAAGTAGCACAGTGGATATTCACAGAGTACATTAGCATAAGGAAACTAAACCCTCTGTGCTTCCCCTGTTGTCTATGAAAAGGTAAAAATTCTTTAAATTCCCTTCCCAGTCTGGAAGTAACCCCAAACTTGACCAGAGCTGTGGCCTCTCCTTTCACTGGCAACAGGAGAAGCTGATGGAAACTAATTCTCTCAGAGTGAGGTTACTAAAACACAAATAAGAAAATAAATACACACAAGAATAGCCATAAGGATCAGTTCTTTAGCAGACACCTGTCTTTTCAAACCAAAACAGTAGCCTAACATGCATGACAAAGAGTGTAAATAAAACAATGCAAATATAAACCAGAAATTTTGGTATTAGTACAGCATTTCATCATTCTTAATGATGGAAAAGAACAGTACTGAAATGCTCCTGAAACTAGAAAAAAAACAAACAAGTTCCAAACTGTTGGCATTATTTTCTGATGCTAGTATAAGACAGAGGGAGTGAAACAAAGACTCTAAGGAGTGATGGATCTGGAAAAATAAAGAAAAGCAGATGTTCTAAAGACTAACTATTACCAGTTTTTACTCTGTCATTTCTATTAGTCATATGAAGAAGGTAGTTTTATACTCTTTATTAATGAAACAAATGAGCACATACACTAATGCTCATGGAACACTAGAATAATGCTCTTCATTCCCAGCTACCAATGTACAGACAGAAATCTTTCCTGACCCAAAGAAAATGTCTTTAAAACCTGAAGGACATCTAAAATGACACCATCACAATGTGACTGAACCTAACATTTTCCTAGGAAAACCCTTCAATTTATGCCATTTCTTCTGTATCTGTTTTATTCTGATTATGAGTAATTAAAAACGGTCTGATAAGTTATTTCAAGCAAACTTGAAGGCTCCTGAGCCTGCAAGCACTGTACATACACCCAACATGAGAATATCAGTAACAACACTGTCATGGTTTAAATTACAGACTGTAAAGAGATATCTGCAAAGCAGAGCCTCAGTCTCTAAAAAGTTTCTTCCTTTTAAACCTAACCCAGGCTCAATTTCCCAAATGATAGAAGAGAAGAGACAATTGTTAAGAACAGAGAACAAAATTCATTATGGTAATTTTTGGGGTTTTTTCCCAACAGTAGCATCATAAAAGGGTCAATGCTGTAGCAAGGGAGCTGATGTGGAACCCAGAATAAAATAAAGTAAAAGAAAACCCCACCCCACCAACTAATAAAAAAAAAAAGAGCAAAGAAATAAAGTCAGCTTAAGGGGAATTCACAGACCAGAAGAAACCTCATGACAAACTGCCTGAGGAGGAAGTGGAGATACTTAAAGAGATGCTGATGTTTTCAGAGACAGAAGTAGGAAGAAAAGATTGAAAGTTGTGAATCTGAATCCCTGAAGGGAACATTAAGCTAAAGAAGTCTATTCAAGCACATTAAGGCAGAGCTTATTTGTACATTCTGCAGCTGAAGCAAATATTCAGAACCAAGGAAGATTACTACTATTTAAAATGTTATAAAGACAATCTCATACAGACTTGTCAAGTAAGACAAGAAAAGACAAGACTGAGAAAATGAGGATTTCACTGTTCAAGATTTCAAGCTCATGTGCTAATCACACCAACTCCCCCTTCAATTCCTTCCCCTTCAGTAGAGCAACTGGCTAAGTGATAGAATGAGCTAAGTTTCCCAAACGGTCACACTTTCACCTGAAGGAACATTTCATTTACTGTATGTTTTATGTTAAGTACAAGTAGTTTTATCTTAAAAGGATCCTCTAGGGCTTCTGTGATGAAAGACACTGAGATTACCTGCTGCTTCTCTCCCTCGCCCCAGAGCACTTATCTAAGAATACTCAGAGACATACAGGTACAGGAGCTCCTGCCATACAGTGCACAGGAGAAGCCAAAAGGCAGAGAAAAAAAGAAAGAGAAACACCACCACATCCAAGTACCAGTATCAAGCTTGCTCCAAAGAAATGTGCTATGAAATTGTAAATTCCCTCCCATCCCTATTCCTTACACCCGAATGAAATAAGTAGATAAGGCCCATGTGCACTGTGCTAAAACGTAGGACACCCTGTTGGCAAGGGTGAAAGATGGGGGCCCAGATGATACATTCCTCAATCCTGTTGTTGAGCAAAAGCAGTCATTCAGGGCTCCAGGTAAATACCACACTGATGAAGGAGGGGCACATAAAAGCTTCCTGAGGCAGTTGGGAAAAGTCTCACTGTCACAGGAGCTGTGTCTCATAAGCCTCTGGTATCTGCTGGTCAGAGGAAATCCAGATGCTCAAGATACCACAAGGAATGAGTAGAATCAACAGCATTGCAGTCCTGGAATGCAAAAAGATTTCAGCTTCTGCAGGGACCTGCTTGGAAGGATTCCATGGGAAAATGTCTGCTAGGGCAAAGGGACCCAGCTGGCTAAAGCTCAAGGGCAGCCTTATCAGAGCATGAGAATAGTTCATCCCACTTTGCAGAAATCCAGCAAGGCAGGCACAGATAAAAAGGAGAGCCGCTGGATGAGTTCAGGCACAAAAGGACACAGAGTCCAAAAGCAGGGAAGCTGCTTGGGAGAAATAGAGACACTGGTTATAGAGTAGAATCAGCTATGGACAGCTGGAGTTCAAACTGGCAAAGGGAAGATGGGCAGGAAGAAGAGTTTCTGCATGCACACTGCCAGCAAGAGGAAGCCTGAGGAGAGTGATGGCCCTGCTCAGTGAGGCAGTAATCCCAGCAACAAGAGCACAGAACTCGGTGCCTTTTCTACAGCAGTTTTGACAAGTCTCAACTACAAGACAAGTACTAATACATGAACCAATTCCTTCTGGAGTCCTTCATAGTGGAAATATTTTTATCCATTAGCTGTCATTTACCACATGCCATCATATAGCACAGAGCCTGGTCACCCACACCTAAAAAAAACCCCTCCTCATTAATGTTTCCATATCAAATTTGTTTGCACAATCATGGCCACTGACTTAGCACATAGCTTTTGGGCACATCAAAGCAGGCCCGGGGTTGTTCTCTATATTAAAAAACTTCCAAATTTATTAAAAGCATTTTACAGTTCTAATTAGGTGGCCTGTATCTGCCAACCTATTGCTCAAAAGACAGAAGTAATCTAGTAATAGGAATAATTTTCTCACCTGGTCCCCCACCACATGACCAGCAGAGGAGCCATGCTTGGACTGGCAACTAACCAGTGCAGTGGCCCAACCAAGTCACCCAGAAAGGTCAGACAAGACTGATAACAGGCATCCAGGGGTCAGTTTCATCCCATCTTTTGATCATGTGGTGATAACATCTGGAGGGCCACTGTCACCTTTGCTCAACAAGGGCAAGTAAGTCCCAAGCCTGTCAGCAGCCATTTGAATAATTGGGTATTGAAATCTTAGAATCATGTTCAATCCTGTTCCTTTACCATTTCTATACTGATTATTTAGTAGCACTGTAATTATTTATTTATTTATATATATACACTTCTTTTTTTAGAAAGCATGTTTAAATCCAAAATACTTACTTACCTGTTTTGTGTTCCAAATCTCAGTCTTAGCATCCAAAAAACACTGTTGCACCGTTGGGTATGAGAGGAAGCGCTGAGAAAGACTAGCAAGATTTTCCAAGTTCATCCTCTGTTCAATATCCCATCTCCTGACATTTGTTTTCAGAACTAATACAGCAGATAAGCTATACAGACAGCAGAGAGAAGTCATGCCAACAGAGCCACATATGCAAATCAAAATTTTGTACCAACACACTTTCTTCTGGCAATGGCCCAAAGGCTTTGTGGACATGGGGAGAAAGACAAAGGTTTTAACTTTTTGCTGATTCAAAAATATAAACAAGCTAAATATATTCTCTCTCGCTCATCTGTAGATATAAGTAGGTTTTTCTGGGTTTGGTTGAGTTTTTTTATTGGTGCATTGTGATACTTATTCAAGTCTAGAAGAATGTCATGGAAAAACACAGTACTGTGAAAAAATAGTACAGTCTCACGATTGCTGCTCTTCTTGTCAGAGAATAAAGCATTATATCACAGAACACTGAAAATGACAGAAGTTGAACTTGAAACGGAGGAAAAATTACATATTGGTCTTTTGAACATGAATGGATTTCAACTCTACAATTTCCTTTAAGTGTTTTCATTCACACTTATAATTGATCCTTCGAGTATCACTTCTGTTCTGTAACTGGATGTCTCTGATCCATAGGAAGAGCACAAAGTGATACTTCCTGAAAATTACTGACACTGATAATATTTTCACTGTGAATATAACCTTCAATGGGTGAGAAAGATGTTGTGTGTTACCAAATGTAAAAAAATCGTAACAACCATTTCTCAAGGAAAGAAGAAATCTTCACCATCAAAATAATAGCAATGCCTAGAATAGTAACAAAAGAAATTCATAGCCATGACACCTAAAATATCCTGCAGCTCAGTTTTTTCCTTTTTCCTGTAGAGAGACCTCTACCACAGACAGTCCTCCACAACATCTGACAGGTGAATTAACCAAATGTTTCCTGTTTCCCTTCCAGAAATGTTTATCACTATTAAGAATTAAGTAAATAACATGTACATTTAAAAGATCTTTGAGTCCAAAAGTGCTCTGGAATCAATTTTGCACAAATGTTATACCACTGATCGTAGGTATACAGCACAGTCTTGAACATGCAAGAAGTCCAGCATCAGATGTAGTCTGACACATCTACTTGAACTAAGTGATTTTCTGATTTCAGTGAATTTAAAACGTGGGGCCTTTTTATTGCTGAATACCTGACTGCAGACTGCAGTATGACTCCCAACTTTTCATCTCACCAACCTACTGAGTGTTCTCTGCTTCACTGTTTCAGCATCTCCTCTTAAGAAAGGATTTTTTTTTTTTTTTACTTCCCTCAGCTGACAACACAAAGCAAACTATAAACAAGAAGGCTGTCATTATTAGGTACCTACTTCCTACTCATAGAGAGTCCTCTGTTTAGCACAATCATCTCATTTACCAAGTAAAGCTTGGTGAAGAACAGGTTTTGGAATCAGCTTTTTATTTGGTTTCTATTTCACATGAAGTAGCTCACATTTAAGATTGAGGCACTCAAGAGATGAAGTAATATCCAGCTAAACTCTGTAAATCCCATACTTTTACACTGGGAAACCCTAATATCTTCCTAGTCAAAGGAAAGAAAAATTAAATAACTAAATAAATGATAGTATGTCTCTTTTGCGGTTTTAAAATGGTAGGGGATAAAATGAGAGCAATAATATCCATTAACTTCGCAAATGAAATAACTATCCAGCATTAAGTGTCATTATTTTAATTAACTAGCAGAATGATTAATCTTCCTCTAGATACCAGGTCCTGTGAGACAGATATTCCCTCCTAAACAAGTATGACACTATCACTGTGGACATACAAAACACTAGGTCTTGCAAGAAATAATAACTGATTGTTTTGCAATTAATTAATATATACCCTTAGATTTGATGTGTAAGAGTCAGAACTACTCAGTTGTTCCTCAAGCATCTCTCACAGGACCATCCTTTTGTACCATCCAAGTATGTCTTATGGTAAGCATTAATTTATATTGGCAGGAAATGCTGGAAGAAAGCCATGCGTCAGCTTCTCAAATGCAGGCTTGCACCTCTGATATTGCAGCAGCAGGTACAAAAAAAGAGCAACTTGGGTGTTGGAATGGAGGGATATTTCTGGAGTCTTTGTCTCCTCATTCTAACAGACACCCAATGGCAACAATCATGACTGCTTAGGGATCTCATCAACATTTAAACTAAATTCCCTTATAATTTAAGTTTTAACTATTTAGTGTTAAGTTATATATTTTCCAATCGTGGAATGTAATTCCATGTTCATTTTATTCTTATGAAAGAAGGAATAAATCCCTATAGTAAATACTCAAGAGCTGCTATTAAATCCAGGGAGAAATATGAATTACCTTGTTTAGCAGCAGTCCACATTTTTATTCTACAGATTTGCCTAAAGGCAACAATAAGTGTTATGTCATAATATGGGAGTATATTCTTTTGTCAATGTATGTGTATTCAGAACTTAAGAGACAATTACTTCAGAAAAACTTGGCATTCCACTTTTAGATATAGTTGCCAAATTCCTATTTAATCACCTTTGAATAGCGAGTTTCTCTCTTGGCTTGCTTATTTATTTTTTCTAAGGGTTTGCCTAGCTTGGAAAACACTACATTTTTGCTCAACAACC